>BSAI01000187.1:357421-430891 GCA_036245035.1 Adrianichthys oophorus | reverse complement strand
GAAAAAAAAAGAGTAAAAAAACTGAGTGTGAAAAAAAACTGAGTGAAAAAAAAAACAGAACGAAAAAAAAACTGAGTGAGCGCGGTGAGAGCTCTGTGCGTGTTCAGTTAGGACTGCGCGGTGCAGTTGTAAGATACGCTCACTCGGTTATCAAATACGCGCCCTTCAATTAATGGCAGAGATGTGACGCCATGGGCTGGTTGCTAAACATTAGCCATATGAAAAATGGAACTCTCTTCTCCCTATCAAACATTTCCAAAGGAGCTTCCAACAGAAGGCTTTGTTGAGAAAACCCGTGGGGGGTGAGTGTGTACAGCTGTGACCAGGCAGAGGGACAAGCTTCAGGGCCGTCTCTCACCTCAAATGTGCTGCCAGTGCTGTCAAACTCAGGAGGCACGAAGGAGCCCTCAGGATCGTCTGCATGCAAGTCAGAAAAAACAAATTACACCTTATTGAGTGAGAAAATGGGAACATTTACACAAAAGATGAAATGTTAGGCACTTACTACGTTTTTAAAGTGATAGAATTTCAAAGAAAACAAAATTCATGAAGCTTCTGTGACCAAAACAGTCCATTGAGCACAGTGATTTACACTGTAACGCGTGAGAATGAATGTCTGCCAGAGAAGACAGGAGCTGAAGGCCAACCTGACACCTCTCCCCAGAGATTCTCTGGAAATAGGTCAACCTTAAGACTGACCAGACACTCCAGCGTCACTGTAGTCATAGAGGGATACTGTCTCAACAACAAAAGGACATGAGCAGGAAAGGGAACTGGATAGGAGTAAGTGGGTCAGGGATAATCTGACTGAGGTTGTAATACCAGCTATACTAAGGGTCTCTTTGGCCCTTTTTTATTTTTATTTCCAAATATCTTACTCTATAATTCCATGTATTGTTTTCATTTGTTATTACTTTTGCTTCATCCCTTTCCAAATTTCCACTCTTCTTCTTGTCTCTACATCCAGATCAGTGTTTCCTTCTCTGTCCTTTTTTCATCTCCACAACTTTATCTACTGAGTCACTGTTTTAACGAATCACCTTTTTTTCTTTTCAGTTACCCCTCTTTTCCTATCTCTTTTCATCTCCCCTTTTCTTTCATCAGCATCCTCCATCCCTTTCACCTACATTCCTTCAACAACTTCTATCCTTTTCCTTCCTGTTTTTCTCTCCTCAGAGGGAGCCTGAGAGCTCCAACAAGTTAAAGGGGGAAAAAAAGGACAAAAGTGGATGAGACATGTCAACCCTTTACAGTCAAAAAACAGTGAAACAAAAAAAGGAGAAAACAGAAGTCAGAAGTCCCTGACGCCGCTGCCTCTAGAGTGATGGTGAGAAATCAGCGAGTCATTTGATTTTTTTTTTATTTTTGAAATGGTTTATTTCAAGCAATCAGGCAAGAATAACACATATGTAACACAATCAATCAACAGAGGTTTACATCCATAACAACATGTCGAGCATAGGATAACTAGGGAGTGGGAGTCAATGCATTTTTGTACAACAGGTAAACTGAGCTGAGCGGATCACAGATTCCACTCACTTTACTGAGGGAAAGCCAGTGAGGCTAACCATTGTACAATAGTTAACAGTTTTTTTCCGTCTTGCTGTTTGAGAACCACCAGAGGACATTTTGTGATACTGGCTGCATTTGGTGGTACTAGCATCGCTACAACACCCACATGCACATCCCACCTCCTTTCTCTTTTACTGCAGCAGTTAAGCAGCCAGAATCTGTATTGTCAGTCTTTGTTCCTCCTCTCACCAAATTTCATCCCTGAAGCCTGCAAGGACATGCCAGCATAAGGAATATGCTTGTCTGTGGGAATGTCAGGTGCAGATTTCAGTGCTGCAGCACAAACACTTCAACCACAGAATATGAGCTGGAAACTATTCAGCAAGGAGAGCAGAGGGCAGTTGTGATTAATAATGAATGCTCTTTGCTCACCATGTTTGACTGACAGGAGGGACTGTAGCTTCTGCCCCATCAGCAAACAGAATGACCACAATGCAAGAAACGAACACACCTGAGCTTCTCTGACAGAGAAACTAAAACATCACTTTATGCTTCTTTTGCCAACTGCAGTCAAAAATGGTGAGTGCAACACTTTGGTGTTTGCCATTCCAGGTGAACAGTGTGCGGCCGCCAACTGTTGCCACAACAACCATCCCCCTGGCAACTTTGTTCATTGAATCAGTGCTGACCAAATTGCGCCATTTGGCAGCAGGGTGTGAAAGCAGCGCGTTAGTGTATGTGATACATGTCCGTGGTAAGTTAAAGAAAAGACCTAAAGGATGATCTTCTCTCTTCTGCATGGGGATTTTGATCTGTGCCGACAGATTCACTCAGGCAGATGATATTAATTCGGGGATGCACAAGCACAAGCTAACTTCCCACTGAATACTTTGTGACAAAGCTTTTGAAAGGAAGTTAGATGATAGCACTGTAAAAAACAACAACTCATTCGTTAGGTTCAGATCAAAGGAAAAACATTTGGTCTTTGAGCCTAATTTCCTAACAGCAGTGTTTCTGTGACTCACCGCTGAGCTGCTCCATGAAGCAAACATTCCCGTGAGCGTTGAAGGCCAGAGTGTCTGGTGTGATGCACAGCATGTGGAAGAGGTGGGAGGGTCTGATACTCTGCAAGGCCAAAAGGCACTCTGCGCACACGGCCCACACCTCCTCCTCACACAGACAGCTGTCCCGCAGAGAAAGTATGTCCGCCAGCGACACATTTTCCTGTACAGATTAGGATTTAAGCAATTAAGCACAGCACATGTTTTAGGAGGGCAGGTTAATGATTCTACAAAAAGAATTAGGCTCTTGATTGACATTGGACCCATAAATAGAAAAAATATATATATTTAAATTGTCGCATCATATAGATCACATTGCTCAGGCTTTTGGTCCAAATGTTGAAACTGAGTAAAATTCAAGTGCTGAGACAAATGAACGCTGCAATGTTGGAGCCGGATGTCGTTAGTAAGCAATGATTGGTCCAAGTCGGTCTAAATCACAGTTTCTATGGCAACCACTCCTACAAGTCAGGATTGAGCTTGGTGGAAGTCCACACTCCTATTACTTGAAAGTGGGCTAAACAATCAATCGAAGGTTTTTAACGTTCTACGTGAGGCCACCAACTTTTATTGAGGCATTTGATTAGTCAGTTTATTGCTGGAATAACTTGAACTAGAGAAAACAAAACCTGAAAAAATAGGGCTATCAAGAACATGTTAAAAAATGTATCAGAGGTACCAATGGGTATTCTGTCAAATACAATGACTGAGTAATAGCTGTTTGTTTCTCTATAGAAGTCTATGGGAGACCGCATGCATTCCTGTTTGGAATGCCAGGAGGAGGAAGCATTCAGTCCAGTTCTCACATACAGTCAACCACTCTAAAATGAGACTAATTTGTTGTAACAAACTTTATGCAGGGATAATATAGTTTTTCTAATGTGAATGAATCAGAAACAGTGAAGTGCAGACACCAGTCAGAGCAGGCTTAACAATGTGCCCCATTTTAAATAGCTACATTAAAAAGTCAGTATTTTCTTGGTATTTGCCGTTTTTCAAAATATGAAGTCCATGACTATGGACACATTAAAATATTAAAACATCAACTAACACTCCTTATTTGGAGTGGCTTCCCTTATTTGTGCAGCTGGAGGAAAAAAAAACTCTCTGCTGCATGCTCCTGAGTTACAATGCAGTGGTTGGATTTTTGCTGGATGTTCTGGATCCAATTTCAGCCAGCACAGCAAAGCAAGGATTTGTAGATACTGCTCTCCTACAACCACTCATTCGTTCTAGCTCCTAAAAAAAAACGTAACAACCAACCATTGTCCCCATTTTCACAGCTTCTTTCAGTTTTAAACAGCTGTTTGTCTGCTGTCTCTAATAGCAAGGCCGGGATCCCTCAGATCAGATTCAGGACTGTTTTGGAGGTGCAATATAAATGCCCCAGATGGTGAGGAAACCTTATTGATGCAATGAAGTGGCGTAGAGCACAATTACAGGGCAGAGAAAGCCACCCCAAGAAGCAGCACAAGCAGCAGCAGCAACCCCAGAAATAGACGGTCTCCCTTGAGAAATCCAGGAGAACACTAGACTCTTGCAGCCTGCTGAAGTTAAATATGCTGTCCTATATACACTGAGTTCCAGGGTTTGCACCAGACTTCTTGTGTGACATATGGCTTTGAACTCTGGAACTGAGAGACAGGGGAAAACTCTGATGTTGCGACCGGATAACAGGATTACAGAAAAGATTGACTTTTCCTTGTAAACATGTCTTACAAAAACCAGATCCACATAAAAGCATTTATCATTTAGAAGCCACCTTCCTCTATCCCCACAAACATCTCATCTGCAGGTTGAGATCATGATATTGACAGATTATGTCAACGTCAAACCAATATCAATGAGATCTAGAAATGACCTCACCTTTAAGTCCATGTTTAGAACTGTTTTATCAACAGTTTTATCATGAACCTAAAAACACGTTTAGGCAAGAAATGTGTAGCTTAGGTGGAAACACTTTTGTGTGTTAGTGTGTGGGCTCGTAAATGTGTTGCTTTAATTTCTTAGGGCCTGGTCACACCGCCCGCACTTTGCTGGAGCCTTCCTTGAGCGGTGAAAAAAATCCCTCACCGCTCGTGACAGTTCATGCCCGTTACAGCAACGCCGCCTACGCTCGGCCACCGCTGATGTTCCTCGAGGGTCCCTCCCACCGCTCCGAAAGTTTTGAACTGCTCAAAATATTGCAGCGGTGAGGAGAGGTCCATTCTCCGCTCCGGCAAAGTTCACCTCCGCTCCACTGACACCCAGTCAAAGTTTGGCTCTGCTAGACACAAGCTCGTGGAGGCTTGGGTTCGCTAGACCAACGCAGAAATCCGGGCCCTTACTTCTTTTAAATTCTGTCCATATGTAAGGATAAGTATGTGCTCCAGTTTTATTAATGAGAATAATGTCCTCATGTAATGTTTAAAATGATCAACAAAGTTAGCCAAAGTGCAATGTCTTTTCTGCAATTTTATGATAAAAGGAAAAGTTACTATGACTTAAGTCCCACTCCAAACATATTTTTTCTTTTGTAAAATCCCAGTAGTCTTTTGATAATGATTGTGCAGTTTTTAGCCAAAATCAAAAAGCCTTTGTCATTTTTTGAGACATATTTCTTGCTAAGCGGCACTAGCTCATTAGAAATACAGTTGTGGTTTGTGGGCAGGACTGCTGACTCAGAGAAACCCCACCCCCTCCCTGTTGCTGAAAGCTCTGTTTGTGCTAGCATTCGCGACCTTATAGCCCCATGCTAGCATTAGCGGAGCAAAAATAGTGGTGAGCAATATTGGATCAATCCAGGCGTACAGTTTTGAGCCAGAGGCCAGCTCGGAGGAGAAAAATGAATGCACGCAAGCGGGCAGAGGAGTGGAGTGGTAAGAGAGAGTTTGGCACGCCCATTCAGTAACTGCATCATTAGCCTGAGCTTTCCCAAGCGTCCAGTTTTCTGATCAAACGCAATTTGAATTGTAATAGTCAGAAACACAGTTTTAATCATAAATTATTTTATAAAGATCCTCTATTATGATAAAAATGTTACAAGAACATGTTAAAAACACACAAAAAAGACTGTTTTCATTGGAGTGGGGCTTTAAGCTGGTCACCAGATATCTGTTTGTTGTTAGACTGAAGACTTGGAGTTTCAAAATCTTGTCTGTTCTTTATAAAAATCATTCTACTTATTGTATTTTTTTTTTGTTTGTAATTAAGATTTTAAAAATAATCTAATGACTGCTCTTGCTCTTTTTATTTTATGTAACTTTACTTTGCCATTTGACTTATTTCTGTGCAGGTAAAATAATCATATTTCCTTTCTCTGTACCACTGTGAAAAATACATTCATTTTCCCATTCTATTCCTATTTGGGGTCATCGGGTTGCTGGAGCCACTGATGAGTGAAAGTGGGTACATTCTGGAGAGTTCTCCTAACTATTGCAAGTGCACGGAGAGACAGTCACATCCAAGAGACTGTTTAGATCCCTCAAGATATACAAATTGTATATCTTCCAAATGTGATGTCACATTGTGAGGACCCACTCATTTTCATGGATGAAAAGGGGCTGGTGCTCAGAGGGCAGGGTTTAGATAAACGCTCACAGATGCATGAATAGAGCAGCATACTGCTTTGGGGGTGTTTTTCATGAGGAATTAATAATCTGTACACTTAGAATCTCAAAAAAGTTGATTTTGCATGACATAGGCTCTTTAAAGAGTAGCACAAGAGTAGTAGTCAGTCCAAGCACGTTTCCAATACAACTATCTTAGCAGTATTTCAAATGCAGGACTTTCACTCATTCTGATTCCTTCATGCAGGAAGCAGCCAAAAGGCCTGAGGCAACATGTTCTCAGATTGTCCATCCTTCCCTCAGACAGCACTTGCATCCACAATGTGGGGTCTCTACTGCCGAAAGGGAACTTCTTTAAGTTTGAAATTAAATGTTCACTTGGACTTAGAATGTTGTTATTACCTCAACAGAACACTTCCATGATGTGATTTTTAGTCACTGTTGGGTATAAAAATCAGACAAAGCACGTGAACAAAAAGCTTCACTTTTTAAGCCTATGACAAGCATTTAGTAAAATGTCTACTTTTTCTTTTACTAAACATTCCCTTAGTACTCAGTTTTCCCAGATTTGTTTTCTTCAAATTACCTATACATGCTAAAAAAAAAACAAGAAAAAAACTTTAAAGTACATTTACTTATAAAAAATAATTTGTTACACGTTAAATGATCTTTTTCATTGAGTATGAAGGCAGTCAAAATGTATGCATCTGATTTAAAATACTTTAACTCATGCAATTAAAAGAATTAACCCATTTTATAGTAATTAAAAAAGTCTTATTTTTTGGTGTAAAAAGGCTAACTTCCTTTCAACTTCAAAGTCGTTTTCTCACCTCATCCTCCAGCAGAGGGGGGAGATGCTCCTCATCATAAAACGCATCTCGTTTTTCAGCGTTGCCCAGGTTTGACTCCGCCGCATCCATCTCGAAATCCTCCATTGCATCAGCTTTGATCCCAGCAAGCAGAGCAGCAGATCTCAGCCTACAGAGCGCTGTTTCCTGGGGTGGGTACACAGCATGTCGAGCTCTCAGGATCCCCGCAGCATCAGCGGCAAACACAACTGCGGTGATCCGTCGATCACTGCGGAACGCCCTGATCCAGAAGCAGCACCGGAATGAGGAGCACAGAGGCGTCCGCCTACGGCGCGCTACCGTGGGCTGTGGATCTGGCCGGCGTTTGAGGCTGTCATGACTGCAACACCTCCACGGAGGCTGGCGGAACACTGAGCACGAACATTACAGCCTCAGCTCCTGAGCCTGAGCGCCACAGTTGGCTCCACGCCTCCGCGCGCCGAAGCCCACATGAATGACTCAGATTTGTCACTTAGTTGTTGTTATTCTTGCTTATTCGTGTGATCTGGTTTTGCCCGAATTTCTATGGCAATACCATGGGCACGAACGTGTTCTTTGCATCTTTAGAGGCCAAAGCAGAAACCCTAATATTTCAAAAGGTCAAAAGTTGTTATTGTGACAGCACCAACAAAAAAAAAAACTTTTAAATATCTCATTTTTCCAACGGAAATCTTTCCGTTTTTTCGTCTTCAATGTGTTTCTATAAGTGTGCAAAGTTAACTGCTTTGTCTTGTGGGTTAAAGCAGCGGTTTTTTTAATTTTACTTCTGATTCTGCAGGTTTTAAACAGTGATGTGTGATGAGATTTGTGTCACACGAGGAGGAACTGACTCCCAGTCAGATTTACAAACAAAAGGACCCAACGTGATTTGGAGAAGGAGTTGGACCGTGTGCCCTGCGGTGTCTTGTGGAGGGCGCTCTGGGAGTATGGGGTCCGGGGAGCCTTACTCAGGGCTGTCCGGTCTCTCTATGACCAGAGCAGGAGCTTGGTCCGCAGAGCCGGCAGTAAGTCAGACCTGTTCACAGTGCATGTTGGACTCCGGCAGGGCTGCCCTTTGTCACCGGTTCTGTTCATAGTCTTTATGGACAGAATTTCTAGGTGCAGCAAGGGTCCGGAGGGGGTCTGGTTTGGGAACCACAGGATTTCCTCTCTGCTCTTTGCAGATGATGTTGTCCTGGTGGCTTCATTGAGCCAGGACCTCCAGCATGCATTGGAACGGTTTGCAGCCAAGTGTGAAGCGGCTGGGATGAAGGTCAGCACCGCTAAGTCTGAGGCCAGGGTTCTCGACCGGAGAATGGTGGTTTGTCCTCTCTGGGTGGGTGGAGGGCTCCTTCCCCAAGTGGAGGAGTTTAAGTATCTTGGGATCTTGTTCACGAGTGAGGGAAGATCTGAGCATAAGCTCGACAGGAGAATGGTTACGGCGCCACCATTATGCGGTCGCTGTACCGGTCTGTTTCGGTGAGGAGAGAGCTGAGCCTGAAAGCAAATCTTTCAATCTACCAGTCAAGCTACGCTCCAATACTCACTTATGGTCATGAGCTCTGGTTCATGACCGAAAGAACGAGGTCCCAGATCCAAGCGGCTGAAATGAGCTTCCTCTGTTGGGTGGCTGAGAGCTCCATTAGAGATAAGGTGAGAAGCTCGGTCACCTGGGAGGAACTTGGAGTAGAGCTGCTGCTCCTTCACATCCAGAGTTGAGGTGGCTCCAGCATCTGGTCCGGATGGCTCCATGATGCCTCCCTGGAGAGGTCTTCCGGGCATGTCCCACTGGACGGTGGCCCCGGGGAAGACCCAGGACACGCCTGGGAACTGGCCTCTATAAAACAACATGCACCCTGAACACCTCAGGTTGCCCCCAGAGGAGCTGAAGGAAGTGACAGGGGAGAGGGAAGTCTGGGCATCTTTGCTTAGACTGCTGCCCCCGCGACCCGGTCCCGGATGAGTGGAAGAAAATGGATGGATGACCCAACGTATTAACCAACTACTGATTATGTTTCAAATCTCATACCAGCATCATTTCCATGAAGACTCATACCCAGCCAGCAAGGCCAAGTGGGCCCCATGTGGTTTAAGAGTGGGCCGAATACGTGGGCCCCAATTGGGTTTGTCTGCAGTTTCCATAGTGGCTCAACCTGTGTTTGCCCACATTTCCTCTGCTGCCCAGGGACCGGTATCCTGGGCAGCAACCCTGCTAGCTCTACTGCCCCCTGGACGGAGGCACTTGGTTGCTCTGTCTGATTGATGGGCTGGCTAGCGTTGCGAGCCAGCCTACTGAGTGCCCACTTAAGCCAAAATGGCAAACACAGGTGGGGCCATCATGGAAACTGCGGACAAACCCAATTGGGGCCAACATATTCGGCCCACTTTTAAACAGTGGTTCATGGGATGTTCAAAGTTTGGGAAATCTTTTTCTAGCCTAACCCTGCTTTACATTTCTCCACAACTTTCTCCCTGACCTGTCTGGTGTGTTCCTTACACTTCATGATGCTGTTTTCTCCCTAATATTCTCTTGAAAAAACACAGGTCTCTGTGGTTTGTCAGAAAACAGCTGGATTTGTGTACTGAGATTAAATGACACACAGGTGGACTCTGTTAAGTCATGAAGTCAACATTTGATCAGTCACCAATCATCAAGCAACATCTGATGGGAATTGGATGCACTCAGAGAAAAGGGGGCTGAATACTTTTGCACACTGCACTTTACTGTTTTTATTTGTAAAAAAAAATTGAAGTCTTGTATAATTTTATTTCCGCTTCACTAGTGTGCCACTTTGTGTTGGTCTTTCACGTACAATTTAAATAAAAATATATTTATGTTTGGAGTCATAATGACAATATATTTCCATATCTCTCCAGTTGGAGGGCTAAAAGGAGGGGTAGGGAGAAGCCGTTGGGGTAGGTGAAGAATTTGCATTTGCCCTATAACACAGCACCACGGTGGATAAACGCTTTCTCCAACATGTGCACACACTGAAACCACACAGTGGTTTAACCTTTATTTGCAAGTAAAGTTCATTTGTTTCCTTCTGGAAAAAATGTCTTTGACTTTAGCATAAAAGACCTCCTTATCTTCTTTTAGAAGTCTCTCAGTCTCTTTGTAGATGTGTTGGTACAGCAATTTTTATTACTTCACTTGATTGAAAGTCCAAATTTGAGAAAGTTTTTAATGATATTACATTTGCCGTTTTTGCAGTCAATTAGAGCAAAAGATAAAATAATGGACTCCTGATCTTTATTTGCAACCACCTAAGAACAAACGAGAGCTCATGCTACCTGCCTGCCTGCTTCACCTTTTGTCTTTGGAAGCAGCTTCATGTCAGATCTGAATGCTAAATAAATTGCAGATAAATGTGAAATACTTTAGCTAATGAATGGAGAAAAAGGACATGTAATAAAAATGTCATTAATTTGTAAAAAATCAAATCAAGCATTGCATCTTAACATACAAAAGTAATCTAAAGGAACGCAGTCAACGCAGTTTGCATGGGATTAAAATAAATCTTATGATGGCAGGTGAGACTGGCCCCCCTGACCACACGTCCCTGATACAGAAGTTATAATACTTTAAAATAAATGGGTCACAGAAACCCATGTTCTTTAATTAATTCATAGTTTTCATATTTGAGATTTAAGGATGAGTTGTTTAAAAAGAATCAACAAAAAAAGGCTACAGAAATAAGTCAACATCCAGAATAAATATATGCACCCAGGCCAGCGTGTAGCTCACATCTGTAAACTAAGAAGACAATACTGATTTTGACAACTGATTTTGTGGTATGTTTCCTCATCTGAACCAGCTGGGGTTGCTGCAGGTGAATCCTTATCAGAGTGGTGTGCTGTAGTCAAGTAGCCATGCTGGTAGTCGGCTGATCCTAACTGATGGAACGCTGCCAGCTAGTTCGTTGACCTGGCAGTGTGGAGCTAAATAATGTGGATACAACAGGCCCCAAGCTTTGTTTCAACAATCTCGCCATGCGGCTGTTAGCAATTAGCCGCATGCAGCTGGATCTCAATGCCTCAACAAGTCCTGGGCAGTATTTTCTACAATCTCACTGTGTGACTAAAGCAACTACTCTCTTCAAGGAAAGTGACAATGATACTATTACACGCACTGTTCATAGTGCTTTTGCTCGACACCCCCGAATTGTCAATCACAAAGAATTGCGATGAGCAATCGGAGCCCCCCTCAGAGTCTTCATGGTAGAGGGGCCTGCACCTGGTCAATTTCGGACTCAACTTTGACGTTGTTACTTTCCTTTCATGAACCCAGCATTTACACTTGATGTCAACTTATGTAATGGAGCATTGCTTTATACTCCTAGGCTCTGCTCTCAGTGAGGTAATTTAGTCTAATTAAAAGGAGATTGTCTCAAAATCATCTATAAGATGGAAATGTTTCATTCTTCTTTTGCTACTAATTTCAGGCAAGGTTCAACCAATCCAGGCCCAACCACAAATCACATTAATACACCTGATAAATTCAGAGACATGTCAGGTCTTGGGATAATGCATTTAAATGCCCATAGCCTCCTGCCCAGTTAGATCTTGTTAAAATTTGGGTAAAATCCACAGACACGAACTTTTTATTGCTGTCTGAAACTTGGCTTAGTAGATCTATCTCTGATAAGAAAATCTCTATTTCTGATTATAACATTTTTTCTGGTGATCGTCCCAAAAAATGTTGGAGGTGTAGCCATCTACATAAAAAACACATTTCATCGTCACTAATCTCCTCTGTTTCGCTTATGAAACAATTTGAAATTATTTCTTTAAAACTCGATATGTCAAAGGATCAGTCTCTCACAATTATGGGCTGTTACAGAGCTCCCTCAGCCAGCAGTGAAGCCCTCTCCTCTCTATTTAATCATCATGAGTCTAAATCCAAGTGAATTTGTTTTAATAGGAGACCTAAATCTCGACTGGTTCAGTCAAAATCAGAAAACTTGGAAACCCTTTGTGATTTTTTAAATCTCAGTCAATTAATCGATAGTCCTACCCGTCCTAACACTGAAGGATTTTGACTCATGCCCCTCACAAGTATGCTGATATAGGTATTTTCGTTAATGACTTAAGTGATCATAGTGCTGTTGCCACCATCAGAAATATCAAACTCATAGAAACGAAACCTCGTATCCTGATAAAAAGAGATTTCAAAAAGCGAAATTAGGAAGCTTTTCTTCATGACCTACAGTATCTCTACTGAGAAGGGACATAATCTAATTGATAATGGATAGATTAAGCACGGGAATATTTTTATGAGTTTATAAAACTCATAACTAAACAAGGAAATAAGGAAAGGTAATTCAGAAGTTTATTGGCTCCATTTTCGTAAGCAAAGAAACAAATGTACTCTTTCAACAAAAAAAATAAATAAATAAAACAAATCAGAATTTTACCTTAGCGAAACATCAAAAAGCTTAAATGATCATAAAAAGTTTTGGAAGACAGTAAAATCCACCTATGAACCTGCACAAAACAAAATGATTTTCCTAACTTCTTAACTAAAGATGACAATCATTTAACAGAGAATTCAGCCATGCTAGACTATTTTAATGATCATTTGATTTCA
The DNA here is from genome assembly GCA_036245035.1 of Adrianichthys oophorus. Classification (NCBI taxonomy): domain Eukaryota; kingdom Metazoa; phylum Chordata; class Actinopteri; order Beloniformes; family Adrianichthyidae; genus Adrianichthys; species Adrianichthys oophorus. The sequence goes on along the minus strand of BSAI01000187.1, from coordinate 418,353 downwards.
GTTGGATCTCTTTTTGATTTTACAAATCCAAATTCAGGAATCCCTGCTCCTAATTCAGATGAACCAACCAAATGTCCAAACAACTGCAACCTTTAACTTTACTGCTGTGTCTGCCTCCAAAGTTCTCAGAGTGTTGAGAATCTCAACACCAAGAAGGCAGCTGGACCAGATAAATTGTACTCTTTATTTCTAAAGTTGGAAGCAAACTATATTGCGGAGCCTCTGTCAGTCATTTTCAATCTGAGCTTCAGTTATAAAAACTTTCTAAAGTCTGGAAATCTGCTGATATATGTATATCATCCCCTTCTAAAAGGAAAAGACTCCTCAGTGGTAAATAACTACAGGCCAATCTCCAAGTTATGCATCCTGGCAAAATTTTTGAAAAGCTGGTCAGTGAACAACTGAAGGATTTTCTAGAATCAAAGAGCATTTTGTCTTATTTTCAGTCCAGCTTTATAAAACAACATGCTACTGGTACAGCCACTTTGAACATTTAAATGACGTTATCCAGGCACTTGATTGTAAAATATACTGTGTTGCACTCTTTATAGACTGCTACAAAGCTTTTGACACTGTGGATCACACTCTCCTGGTAAAAATGCTGGTCAATATTGGTATCTCCAATCAAGCTGTGTTCTGGTTTGTCAACTATCTGTCTAACAGATCTCATTCTGTACAATTATCCGGCTCCATTTCTCATGTCCGTGAGATCAAAAAAGGTGTACCACAGGGTTCGGTTCGGTCTTGGTCAATTGCACAAGCTTTAAAGGCTTTACAATCTGCTTTTAACATTGTTCAGTATCGTCTCAGATCACTAAAAATGGTTTTAAACATAGAAAAAACAAAAGTGATGATATTTTCACACTACTGCGACTTTCAGGAATTCACTCAGGTTCTAAAAACCGACAATGATAATTCAATAGATACAGAAGACAGCTTCTGGTACCTGCTCTAGACTCAGAGCTTTCCTTTAAAATACATGTTGCCACTTTACAGCATAAACTTAAACTGAAGCTCATGCTTTATTTTAGAAACAAATTCTGCTTCTCACTCAGAGCTCGAAAAATTCTAGCAGCAGTCACATTTTTACCTCTGATTGATTATGGAGATGTGCCTTATATGAATGCCTCATCCACCTGTCTTCGATCATTTAATACCGTATTTCACTGTGACTTGAAGTTCGTTACTGGCTGTAGTTGTCTCACTCATCACTGCGAACTGAATGGCCCTCTCTGAACACATGAAGGTACACACACTGGATGACTCTTGTCTATAAAGCGCTATTTGCTTTGGTACCTTCATATCTTAGCTCTCTTTTTCAAGGAACCGCCAGTCAATATGTATTACTGTCAGGTCTCAGTCTCTCATATACAACTCCAACCACCAGGGGGAGTCCTCCCCTGAGTTCTGACTGCTCTCACCCCTCCCTTCCTCATCTACCTGCATGCACTGCATCTGCTCCCTGCCTGCACAGCTGATCCTCATTGTTCATCAGTTACCAAGCTATTTAAGCCAGTTCACCTCTTTAGTCTGTGAGTAGTCTTGTATTTGCTCTCTAGTTGTGCAGTAGAAGCTGTTTCTTATTGGCTTCTTTGTTTTGATCTTTGCCTGTCTTGTCGCCCCCCTCCCCGCCTTTCTCCTTGTGTTAACCCTTGCCTGGATCATGACTTCGCTATGTCTTGCCCTTGTGAAATAAAACATTTGCATATTGATCCACACGCCTTGGCGCCTTCGTTACAATTACGTTCTTGTGATGTTTTTCATCTGCATGTTTCGAGTGTTCAAACTGAATTTGAGAAACAAACCTCCAGTTTTTCTGCTGCCTCTGCCTGGAACTCTATCCAAACTCGACTAAACTTTTCTGAACTGGCTAATCCCATTTCATTTTTTTTAGCATAGAAAAAGATTCCATCAATTATTGCTCATGTTTCTGACTTCCACTGTTAACCAATGCACAGTATAATTACTGATGTATTGTAAAGCTGCTCAACTTTTGCATCTCCCAAATGACTGTTTAAATTTATTGCCCTTGTCACATTGTTTCTCCTAAACGTTAACATTTATATTGTACATATTCCAAATTCATCGCTCATATTTTTGTCTGCAGCAATGTCTATACTTTGACCTATCCCAACTCTGCACGCACATGCGTGCACGTATACGCCAGTTTCTCAGTTTGTTTTAAGTTAATCTGTTTTGTTTAATGTAACCAAGAGAAAATATCTCAAAATTTACAAAACCTAAGCAACGAAGTAAAGAGGGTTTCTAGTACAGTAATTGTAATTATGTACCAAAATTTGAACTGGAATTTGTTACCTTACTCCATTACTGACAAAAATAAATTACAGTAATTTCTTACTTTGCAATTCGTTAACCCCAACACTGCCTCTTGCCCAGGTCACTCTTGAAAAAGAGATCCTGATCTCAATGGGTTTCATCTGGTTAAATGAAAGGATACTAACAAGCCTGAAAGGTTGCATTTACTCAACAGTTATGTCAACCAGTACCAATATATTTTATAAGTTAAGTAAGGCCTATAGTTCAGACAAGAACTTTTAAGTGACTCTGTAACTAGGATACTTTAATAAAAAAAATAATTCCTGCTAAAACCGTTGGAAATAACTTCTTTAACAAGCTCTGCAAATGTGTGGGTGTGCAAATCAAAATAATGCGGACACAAATGTAATCAGTTTTTTCGGGAAGATTTCAAATTACAACAATAGCAAGCTACACCAGAGCCTTCTCGACACCTAGAGAGCAAATAGGAGCTGCCTTCTATTGCTTTGTTTGGGGATGAGAGCTCGAGTGGAAGGCCGTGCAGGAAGAGCTGTCAGGGGTGGCGGCAGCGATGAGTTTCGGAAAACTTGTAACTCTGATGTACTTATCATACACGTGCAGTATGTGGTTTTGTCTGTATATAAGGCGATTGGTGTGTACATTTTAAAGACTTTGTGTGCATGTGTGTGTGTGTGTGTAGGAGCCGCATTGAATTTCAGGTTAGTTTTAAACTGCTGTAATTTCAAATTGTGCGTACGTAAATTGTGTTTTGCATTTTTGTATGCATGTTTTTGATATTTTTTGAGTGTACGTATGAATACATAATTTCAAGAACACAGAGTTACGTACAAAATGTATCGTATGAGTTACAAATCAAGAATTACGCACACAAAACCATTGAGTCTATTGTCTCTCAATAAAACGTTCTTAAAGTAAATGGTTATTTTAAAAAGAAGTTGTTGTTACATAAGGTTTAATCAACTGTATTTAGTTTTTCTTTTAAAAAGTCTTGATAAATGCAAAGGGACCTGTTTGTTATCTGTAAAACAGAATAACTTGGATTTATAATAAAACCATTCCATTATGCCTACAAGACAAGCAGTGTTGGGGGTAAAGGATTACAAAGTAATGGATTACTGTAATTTAATTACTTTTTCAGTAACAAAGTAACAACGAATTACAGTTTAAATGTCAGTAATTGACTAGAATTGTAATTCCTGTAAGCGTTAAAGACTTCTGTACAACTGGCACATAAAGTTTCATTCATTTTGGTCAATTACTTTTGGAGATATAAGGGGAAACATTGGAATATTTTGTAGCACCACTCATGGGAGCATCGTTATGAATGCTTTTGTGCTTATCTTAAATTGAGGAAGCAGTCTGTAGAATTTCGTAAGGTTATGTGAATTTGTTAAGGAGCTGCAGGGTTTACGTGTTGTGCAAAAACGCTGCGGAATTATGCAAAATGGGTGTTACTATTGGATTTGCGGTAGTCCAAATAAAAAAGATGCAGAATTATATAAAGATTTTGAAAACTATGTGGCATAGGGACTCAAAAGTGTTTTGCTAAAAATCGTAAATTGTGAAAAACTTTTGAGGTACAAATGGCTGATCCATATTCATTCATATTCTAATATCCAGTGAATCATACGGGAATAAAAGTGTTTTCCTATGACTAATACTCTGGGCCAAACACCTTTTTGCTACAACTTACCACCAGGTGGTGCAATAGAGCTAGAATTCTTATAGCATAGATACATTACCCTGAAGTTGGTGCAATTCATTTCCAATGGCAAAATTTTATATATATATATATATAAATAAAATCGACCACAACAGTGAATGGTACTAAATTGTAAACCAATGATCTCACCAAAGACTTTTACAAACTACAAGTGTTTGCATGTTGATATCTGACTTTGTTTAGGAGATACAAGGGCTTATAAAATTTCCCTGTAAGTCACCACTAGGTGACGTAAGATGGCTAGTTTTTTTTTTATGTCTTACAGGAGCCTAATCACATCCAAACTACAAAATCTGAGCATTTTACCTAAAGCTGCTTTGGAGAAATTGCACAAAACGCTGTGGCAGCTATTGCAGCGCCACCTATTGGGCAATTGTTACAAAACTTTGTGCAACAACTTAGCACACTATATGGGTGTTTATACGACAATTAGGTTTAATATAAAGGACCTGAAGCATTGTAAATTTTACGACCACACCTTAATGATTTGTATTGCTTACTGTACAAAAACGGTACATCACTGCGCAAAATTAGTTCTACCATTGGATTTGGGCTACTCCAATTAGGGTATGTACACACTTTTTTAAAGTTTGAGTAAAGTATGTTTAAAGAAAAATGTTTTGCAAAAAATCCAAAATGGCGAAAAATCTAGTTAGTCAGAAGTAGGCGGTCCTTCAGGCCACAAGTTTTTTTGCAACCAAGGAATCCAGGTGAAAAAAAAGCTTTCACCCACAACTGACGGTATGCGAGGCCTAGGCTCAAATGCGTTTTGTACTACCACTGACCACCTGGTGGCGCTATAGAGCCACAATAATTACAGCATAAAAAGGAACCCATGAAGTTATTTGTCAGAAAATCTTGTAGCATTATCTTCTGTACTTTTTGTGATATAAGCCTTCAAATACATTTCAAGTAATTTCTTATGGTGACAATTTTTCATAAAAATATTAATAAAAAATCAAGCATAATTCCAATTGCTACCAAATGTAATAGCACACTATTCCCAATGAAGGTTTACAAACTACAATTCAAATCATTGTAATATTTTAAAAACGATAGTTTTAAAAATATTTATTCAAGTTTGACATTTAATTTGTTTCAATTTTTAAAAAAATTCTTTCAAATTTACAATCTTAATATTTCCAATTGACTATTTTCTGTTTAATACAATACAGTAATTTATAATAAACTAAAGTTTAAAAGTGATAATCTTGAGTTTATATTACAGCATGTTTTATTATTTGTATTTTTTTTTCTTACAGAATGCCTGTAAATGTTTTTGTTTCAATTTTATATATAAAGTTCTTTTTTACAAGCTTTATGCTTTGTAAAAAAACAAAACAAAAAAAAACACACTTTATCGCACACTCAAACTGTTGTCAAAGTTAGTTAATACATTATCAAGCTTGTAAGCAGTTTACTAACATGGCTGTGATGTGTAAAGCATCTCTTTATATTGGTTTAGAAATTCTTATTTTGATGTATGTTTTATTATTAAGCATTTTAGTTTTCATATAAGAAGTTTATTTTGAAAGAGCCATTAGTTTACATAACGTCCTGTTAAGAATCATCCGTTCTCTTCTTGGCTCTTCCGGTAAGCGTGACAGACTTGTTGTGAGAGTTCTGGACTTAATCCATGGTCATCCACTATCATCATCAGAGGCAATACTGTAAGTCAATTTTAAGAATGTTAAGAAATTATAAGACGGTTATTATTTTATTTTACTGTGATAGTTTGGAGAAGTTTATAATTCCAAAATATGTTTTGAAGTTTAAAGATATCTACAATCAGATGAAGCTTTATTGATAACTGCATAAAGGAATGTGTAAATTTATAGATTGAATGTATTTTGTAATGTTTGCAGAAAGTTATTGAAGAAGTGCGGAAGTAAATGATGAATCTTACGACAACTCTCTCTTCATTCAACGTGGTTTAACTGGGTGTTTAGTCAGCAGTTTGGCACACTGAACAAGAACACTACAATGGCCTTTGAAGACATGGTCTGACTGAGAAGTTAATGAATCTTATTAACACTATCAGGTATTTGCAAGACATCTAGAATGCTAATAAATATTACACTAGCATCTAACATGAATGAATGAATAATGCTCATTAATGTGTTAACAAAGTTTGTTCATTAATCTTGTTAAGCTTATTAACACATAGGTCTGTGTGAGGCATCTATGATGCTATTAAATGTCTTGCCGGAACCGTGTTTACATTAATAATGTTTGTTAATCTGTGAACAAGGTTTGTTCATGAGTCTTATTAAGATTATTCATTTGTGAGACATCTATGATGTCAATAAATGTATCAAAAGCATCCTATAGACATATGAATAATGCTTGTAAATGTGTTAACTAAGCTTTCTCATGAACCTTATTAGGCTTATTGTACTAAGAAATGTCTTACTAACATCCTATAAGTGCAATAATGCTTGTTCCTGTGTTACGAAGCTTGTTAAGGAATCTTAATATAAAGTGTTACCAACATGTTAATCTTAGCATCATTTGCTAATTATGTCTTATCAAAAAAAAAAATAACACATGTGAACGTTTAGTTGACTCGTATAAACATGAATTCACCCATCAAAAGAGCTCTTCTTTCTCATACATCCCTGATTGAGGGTATTAAAAGAAAATATGAACATGCAAAAACAAACAGAGAGATCAGTTGATAGCAAAAGTGGTCAGTGGACAAGCTCCAAAAGCACCCCCAGACTGCTTTTGGGCACTCTAAGAAGAGAGCCAATAATCCTGTGGATTTTACCTATTGTGGGAAGAAGCGCATCAGTCAAAATGAGATTAGAAAGAATGTTACATAATTTTTTTCTTTGAGATGATGTTAGTAGAATGACTACTGGTCACAAAAACAAACAGTTACACGGATGAAGAAAAATATGCAAAAGAAGATGCTACTGAGCCAATGAAGAATTTGCATATTGACCATGTGTCATACACCTCCTTTTGCTGTCTCAGACCCTTTTGGGTAGTAACCCCCTCTTCCTCTGACTCATCTAACATGAGAACTTGCTATTTATTGCCAATGCCTTGCAGAGTCGAGGGTTGCTGTCCTCACAGAAACATTGAGGAAATGTCTAGCAACCATGTGCAACCTGAAAGCCAAAGGCTGTGCTTTTGGTGAGTCCAATGAAGGATTCCTGACTCTCACCCAGTGATGAAAACTCCTGGGAAAGAGAATAACTGTTTTTCTCTGTTGATGACAGAAGATCACGAAGGATGAGAAGGTGTCAACAATCACAGTGAAAAGGGAGATAACTACAGAGTATGACCCCAACACAGACTTCCTGGACAGGATTCTCCATTTTAGGTGCCATGTTTTCAACATTAAATGGCAGTTTGATGCCTACAGGAAGTTCAGGAGCAGCTTGAAGAACAGGCTTCCCTCTTTCATATAGATCTTAGTGAAAATTACTTGTGCAAGTACAGTGAAGAAACACAATCTATGCATTTAGGAGGATCACATAAACAGGTCAGTCTGCACACTGGAGTGCACCACACACCTTCTGCTCCATATCACCCTCCAGACGACATGACCCCGTCGCCATCTGGGCCCACCTTGATTCAGTTCTTAAGGTACTGAGAGAATGGCACCCACAAGTCAGCATACCTCATTTTTACAGTGATGAGCCTGCAATGCAGTATCAACAAAAAGGTTTTTTTTTCTACCTCTCTTTCTACGCAATCTTGGAAGCAGGAAAGATTGTTGATTCCAGGTGGATTGTCTGTGTTCCTGTCTTTGGCTGTGACCTCGCCTTTGGCTCTTCCAGCAACCCCAGCTGTTCCACAACTCCATCTGGATGAAGTCCATCTGCTACAATATTCAAACATGTTGTTGTTTATTTACACATTTAGCTTTTATCTTAACTTGTAGCTGTTTATCTAGACATGTGTTTGTTTATTAGACATATACTTGTTATTCAACCATGTAGTTATAGAATTAATGAAGCTCACTTTTCTTTAATAGTTCTAGTACATCACCTGTCCGTCTGGGGTTGAAGATCCCTCCTTCATGTGGGAAACCCTGAGGTTTCTTATTATTTCCCCCAAAAAGAGACTGGGTTTTTTTATAAGAGTTTTCCCTCACCGAGAAGGAGGGTGTAAGGACAGAGATGTTGGTTCAGCTTAGTCTGTTTAACAACCAGCTATTTTTTCCACTATAGCTGTGATATTGGGCCATAGAAATAAAATTGAATTGAACTAGTGATTGATTGAATTTGAGTTTCAAAAGACAAATTAGGTCCGAGCCAGGCACCAAGATATATGAAGAACTTTGATTCCTCTAGAGGAGAAGAATCTAAAAAATGCAAATTAGGATTTAAGCCATCTGGGTTAATAGTGTTTGTTTGAAAGAGCATAGTATAAGATTTGGCTTAATTCAAAATAAGCTTATTGGAAGTCAGCCAGTGTTGAACTGAGTCGAAGTCATGCTGCAAGCAATCGTAATTGTCTGTAATGTTTGGCTTGGAGCAATAGATTATTTTATCGTCACCATAAAGATTAATATTACCGTTTGACTAGGAATTTGGAAGGTCGTGAAGATGGAAAATGGGAAAGGTCCAAGTGAAGTACCTTAAGGAACATCTTTATAGTTTTCCAGAGAGAAGATCTGACTGAGAGCCCCTAAACCACACACACTGATGGCGGTGTTGAAGGTAAGAATTAAAACAAAGAAGAGATGAATGAGAAAGACCAATTGCAAACAATTTATCTAAAAGAAGATAATGATCAACTAAATGCCTTAAAAAGGTGAAGGAAAATAGTATCAGTACACATATTATCAGAATTAGAATACACGTCATTGGTGAATTTCATAAGAGTAGTATTTGTGGAGAAGTACTTTCTGAATCCTGACTAATACTGAGAAAGGATGTTTGCGTAAGGAGGACTCTGAGGTGCTGGGATCCATATGCAGTGTTTATTATGAAACAGGAGAGAAGGAAGGGTCAGGCTGACAGAGGTCAGAGCTGGCAGAGGTATGTCAAAGGCAGAACAGGCGTAGGTCAAGGGCTGGCAGAAGTAGAATCAGGTTACAGAAAGTCAAGAGGCACGCTCAGGACTGACAAAGTGTTCAATACTTCACATAGAACTGAGCAGGAGCTTTGCTTATAAACTGTAGTGGATGATGACTGATTAAGAGCAGCTGTGAGGACTGGGAGTGTCAATACTCAGGAGACTGTGTATGCAGGAGGCCAGAGGGGGAGACAGAGGGCAACCTCCTGACAGTTGGAGGCAAGATAATTGATAAAAAAAGAAGTGTTTCAAACATTTTGGCATCACTGTTAATAATTGAAATAGGTCGATAATTATTTAAATGTTGGTTTATCAAAGGGAATTACCTTTGCGCATTTCCGTATGAGAGAAACAGTCCAAGTTCAAAATGACAGCATAAAGAGTTCAGCAAGTGGAAAGGATAACACACAAGATGCCAGTTTGACGAACGGAGCAGAGAAGTGCCTTCAGCCAAAATGTTTTCTCAGTAACAGCAGCGTGAGAATGGAACACTGTCCCACAAAGTATTAGAGAAGCTTCGACATTCAATCAGTTTAAAAAACACATCAGAAACTGGCAAACTTGTTCACATTGAATAGACGTAATTGTTCTGCAATTATGTCTGTTATATTTATTTGAATACTTTGTAATGTATGCATTTTTTATCATATTTCAAGTGATTGTATTATAATTGTATTTTCTTGTATATCCTTTTTACTGATATTTTAAATATAGTTCTTATTCTTAGTTTTTAGCTTTTAGGATGACAATTTTAACATCTGTCCAGGGACAGCAGATGAAAAATAGCCACTGAGCTAATTCTGGCGCATTGCATGCAATGCTTTTAATGTGCATTGTCCCTGAGAAAAAAATACAATTGAATTGAACTGAATTTAACTTAACCTCAATATCAGTATATAATATATGTCAGTACCAGGGCTGCTACAAAAGGAAAGCTTACTAATGGCCTGGGATGCACCAAACTAAACACAAAAGCATCATTGGAAGGTAGGCAATTGTGGTTTCACTCAGAGGGACAGAGAGGATTGAACCTCGGGTGTTTGGGAGAGATGTTTGCTGAAAGCATTTGAAATTTCTAGTGGATTATTAACAATTTCATCATTGATGATCATATTATCAGGGATGCAAGTAGATGTAATAATTAAGGTGTTCATTTTCCTCCAGAACTGTTTTGGGCAGTTAAAGTAATTAACTAAACAATTACAATTGTAATTCACTTTAGCATTTCTTGTCTGAGTTGTACACATATTACGTAGTGCTTATATTCCTCCCAGTCACTTGATAGCTTAGTCTGTTCATATGTTTTTCAAGCTCTATCCCTTTTTTTAGAAAAGGTTAATTAGATTACCATTCACGCAAGGTAAGTGATGTCCTTTAACTTTAAAAGAAGTCCAAGGGTTTGTTTATGAATAACTCGTTTCAGTTCAGAATAGAAAAAGGTATAATATATATTTTTATCTAAATATCAGGTACAAGATAAATTATTTTCCCCTTTATCTTTTGCAAATCATGTACAAAAAGAACAGCAACATGTACAAAAATAAATCATTATTAAAGAATTTAGTGCTACAAATTCTGATAAATTTAGATGGTTTGTAAGGGGCTGCTATTTTCCATTTGCAATAAATGATTGAGTGATCACAAAGGCTATCTGAAAGGATGGCAGACTTGGCAGTTCTATTCGGATGTGTAACTAGAATCCAATCAAGAAGAGATTGACAGCTGGAAGTAATTCTTGTTCTTTAATGATTTGTGTTGAGTTTAATCCGCTGAATAAGTTACATTCAGGTGATGCAGATGGATCGGACCAGTCTAGATTAAAATCTCCAAACAAAAGAAGCTCCTTAGATTTGCCTAAAGATGAGATTGTAGATAAAATATTTCTGAATTAAAGTTTTGGAGAAGAAAGAGGCAATATATGTTGCCAATTGTCATTTTCTTATCAGTATGCAAGATAACTTTGATGAAAATTCCTTCGAATAAAGCAGGTTTCACTTTAGGAATAATTAATCCAGATTTATGATTTGACAAAATATGTGTGGCAACTCCCCTACCCCTGGAACCTCTATTAGTCCTATACACAACAAATTGTTCAAGTTTGATAGAAGAGTCTGGAATGCCATCAGAGAGCCAGGTTTTTGATATTGTGATTATATTTGGTTTAAGGTGATAAGAGTCAATGTACTTAGATGCCTCAGTTGGATCCACGAAAAGAATGTTATCATTTCCCTGTTGCAATTTTATGACGCCAGGATACAAAAGAAATGCTTGAAATCCCAGAGTTTGATTCTTCTCCGGACAGCAGAGGCATCTTAGATGGTTAATGTTCCTGTTCCTTCCAACAAGTCCCCAGCATGTGGAAAAAGACCAGATAATCCTGGGATACCAGAAGTGATTGAGGTGAAAGTTAAGTGTATGCAGCTCCACGCCATAAAGTGGTTGCATTGGCCAAGCCTCCAGGATGACATCTGTTGGTACCATGACTGACAGGTACTTTGTTTAATACCAGAACTACAGGCTCTGAACAAGTGCTCTCTATGGATTGAAGCATCTGCATGGAAGTATGTCAAGCAGAAACTGCAGAATTGAGCCATGCCTCTGCAAAAAGGGAGACTGTTTGGAAATGTCTCTCTGTGATGTTCAGTCATTTTGTGTTTTTTCAAATCAATCATTCTCCCCTTAAAACAACATTTTTTCTTCTCGTTCAGTGGTTGAATGTTTGACTTTCACTGGTGCACATTTATGTTCAGAGTTTATCTTCATAATGCCACATTAATGACTTGTTTTTGGTGCATATGGGTGGATCCAAACCAGTCTGTTTACCTGGTAATTTCTCCCTACACAGGAAAAGGCCTTCTAGTATTTTTTTATCTTAATTTTGTTTTGATTGATCGCAAAATGATGTAGTTCAATAACTTTTCAGAAATGTGTCCACCTGTTATGCCCAAAGTCCACCCTGTCGTGTTTCTGTCCACCCTGTTTCTTTCCTTTTCCAAGAAAATAATTTATTTTCACAATTTGGCAAACTCTCTGTGTGATTCCTTTATGAATATGTTAGGGCCAAGTAGTATTGGTTGAAATTTTGACTAGATATCTTTGTTGTTAGACTTTATTTAGAAAAGACAGTGAAATTCTTGCTGATTTTGTTGAGAAAGAAAATGTTTGCCCTAATTTCATTACTATCCAAATACTTTTCTCATCAACTAAAACACATAGTTGAGCAAAGGACCACAAAGCTTTCTGAAAATATAAATTTTAGATCCACAATGGAATGACAATGTATTTGTACTTTGAAATTGTCCAGGACAGGGTTGATATATTTTGCTGTTAGTGCATACACTGTCTTATTGTAATTACATTATAAAAAGTGTGGGAGCTTGACCGACATGCATTTCTTTTTTTCTTCATTTGTTTTTTAACTTGTCCTTTCCAACAGCTGAGCAAACATATGAGCTGAGAGCCTCTTGTCTTTGACAGATTTTACTATATTTTTATAAACGGGGGTTATAAATATTCGGACACAAATGCTGTATTTTTGTATAAAAGCCTTTTGTCATTTCAACTAAACTTTATTTATATTGATTTGTTTGCATCCTTTTGTTGTTGGATCGGATGAAAAAGAAGAAGGTGGGAAAAGAGAGAGGGATGTTGGGGGGGCAATGGCACAAAGGACAGGGGAAAAGGGGGGGGTTATAGAAATTGGTGGATGATTACAGGAGGGGGGGTAGAATCATAAAACAACAGGCAACAAGATGCTGGAAGTTTATAATCATTCCAGTCAGCTGTAAATGTTAGTCTGAAATGGGCGGGGCCTGTCCACACACTCAGGTGTTACAAACATGCCTGTTGGCTCCAAGAGTCGTCACATACAGACTTGTCAACATGAACACAACACAACTAGAGTTCAAACACACACTTGTGTATACAAACCAACACATGGAAAGTATTTCATTCTGTTGCGTAAACTGTTGTGCAAAGGTGAGCTGATACCTGTGTTCAGGTGAGTGTTTATATTTAGCTGAGGTGGATGATAGAATGTGGAAAAAAAAGGAGAGAAAGTTCTTGGCCATCTCCACACCAAGACCCCCGCCGAAGCAGCAGTGGCGACCAGGACCCGCCCACACCCATACTTTAGTACCAATGGAGGAAATCCGCCTGCCGGTGATCCAGGTCACCACGTGAGCCCCCAACTCCTGAGAGCAGTGAGGCACAGGCCGCAGGCTCAAGTCCAGCCAAAAGAGCAGCCCCCCCACTGTGGCAGGGGGCCCAGTGGGGGGCCACGCTCCCCAAACATCAATATGTATTACAACAAGCATTTCTAACAACATAACATCTACTTAATACAATAAATATGAAGTTAAACAGAAAATCACACTGTTTTTGGTGGGATATTTGGAAGTTTCAAAGGCACTTTGTGGTGGCTGTTCGGAGAAGGTAGCGGTAAGGATGTCACTGCAAGTTCTCCAATGCAGCAAAAGAACTTTTAGAATCTGGGTTTTCCTAATAAACTGCTTTTCTCTTTGGGGGTCACCCCATTCACCTCTCCTACTCAGTTTACAACCTGTAGGTCAAATTGAACTGTCATTTATTATTCACATTCATGTCTTTTCAATTACTAGATATCAGGGAACACAGTCACCCTCACCCCACCCCACCCGCATACACATGCCTGCTGCTTAACGGCCATCATCTCCTCCATGCTGAACCATTGCAGTACATGTCCCTTCGGGGCTTCTACTGGGAGCCATCAGAGACACACACACCCAGAACTCAGGGCATTGCTGCCAGGATTCTGAGAAGAGTCTGGACATTTAAACCGGTTTCATCTGTTCTACAGGCATTTGCAATCTTTTCAAACTGTTTTCTTACCAACCTGTCTCTTTGAAGCATCACACTGAAGTAACAGCTCACATCACAACCAAGACACCTATGTTGTACAAATACTCACCAGCTCGCTCCCCCCAGGTCAAATGACATACAGTGGGTGACTGAGCTTTCTTCTCTGCTGCTCCCAAACTTTAAAAAACCCTGCCTGACGTCCTGATAGCTCCAGTGACTGTGGACTGTATCAGAAAGATATTTAATCAGACTTGTTTTTGAAGGCACACCAACTGGGACAAATACTCCTGTGTGTGTTAATATATTGTTGCTTTAAATTGACTGCGTAGTATTCCAACATTGTCATTACAAATATAAAGTGTTTTATGCTTGTATCTGAACTGAAGTTGAGGTTGTTGAATGTGGAACTTGCAGACTGCAGGCAGATCTTTCATAACCAGCAGGAATGCTTCACTGGAACCACAATGCCTGAATGAGTGAAAAATGAATCTCCTGTAAGATGACCACTGAATGCACCACACATAAAAATATTACACTTCCTTTGTGCAGCTGCGGTACTTGTAGTTCTCAGCAAATATTTCTTCATGTAGGCAGTGCATCATGAATCTGTGCTGTGCATGTTTTTGTGCATGTGTGTGTCTGAGTGTGAGAATGAAGAAGCACTCAGGCACAGAGCCTGGGAAGGGGAAATATATACATATTCATTAGGCCTCGCAGACAAAATGTGTTCTAGCACAACCTCTGCAGCATCATTTGATATGTTCCCGCAGGATAAACATTAGAGCTTCACCAAAAAAGAGGACAAGAATCAGTCCTTCCTGGATGGATCCTTCGGCATTTGGCTGGCACTTAATGAGACATTCTCTTCTTTATATCTACCTATACTTTTTAAAAAGTCCCACTCCAATCACCCTTTGATCCATTTTCAAAGCGTCTTTTAATTATGAATGTGCTCTTTTTAGCCAAAATTAAAAACCTGTCATTTTTATAGTTTCAGAGACATGGTTTCTGCAGAGCAGCAGAAGTTCATTAGACATTCACCTCTGAGTTGTGGATGGGACCATTGGAACAAAGCAACCATGCCCTCCCGTCCCAACCCCATTAAAGAGAGCTCTCTGTTTAGGTGGAGCAGGAATATGGTTGCTCATCCAGTGTGTTTTATATGTTACAAAGAAGCTCTTCTTCAAATGACATTTTTCCATCTGCTGCTGATTCACGATGATTTCAACAAAGAAATACTCAAAAATCTTTGTCTATGTCCTCCATCATCAGAAAACTGCCACAAGAGCATGTTACAAACACCAAAAACATGATTTAGATTAGAGTGACTCTTTCGAAACAAACATGGTTCAGCCTTAACAATCTTTTCCTCTTTCGGCTAAAAATGATGGATAAAGCCATGCTAAACCCTCTAAAACACTACATATCAGTTGCATTAAACTTCTTTGTTGACCTTTTTCCTATTCTCACAAACGCTATTCATTAAGTCAACAGTTACTTCTGTGTTCTGAGTTTACCACTAGATGGCATTCATGTCTAGCAAGCACAAGACAGCAGAAATGTAGCACCAACGACAGACCTGGCAACCACATGTCTGAGTTTGTGCCCCTGATTTTTAAAGCCTGACATCGGGCTCTGCTTGCATATTCCAAGTGAAGGACAGCAGTCAATTCCATGGCTCCTCCTGCCAAAGCTCCTTTTATCTTTGCAAAGATTCAGCCTGTCACTCCGAGGAGAAGCCTGGAAAATGATCAGGATGCGTCCTGATTGACGGAGCTCACGTTTGGCCAAATGTCTGAAGCCTCTCGAAGTTGAGCGGACATTTACAGCTCGAGACCCACCACACTCATCTGATGAAATGACATAAGAAGTGGAGACAGATGGATCTGAGGAGCTCCATCCTACAAATTCATCCTGCAGGAACACAGATTTATGGAAACGGATATCACAGCCAGGATTTGGAAAATTCTGAAGAGTTTTTGTGTCAGTGATTTGAGAACACATTTGGGTTTTTTGCCAAAATAGAATGAGAAGAAACTTTTAGAAGACAGTAAAATCAATACATTTTCTGTCTAAATTTCAGGTTTCGTAACACTTGTGTGACAATCGGCCATGATTTCATTTTAGAGTTAACATATTGATTTCAATCAGCGTAATCTACAGTTGTAACTCATTTTTCAGCCTCTCATTTCTTCCCCTTGCTCCTGGTTCTTTGCCCACCACGTGCCTCCCCCCAGCTGTTCTGTGCTAAAGGAGATGGGGCGGGGGGAGGCAGGCTGGTTAGCTTACTGGACTTGATCTCAGGCACATACGGTGTCACTTTCTCCTTTTTCTAATACAAGTCTTACTAAGAAACTATGAAAAGA
The DNA here is from genome assembly GCA_036245035.1 of Adrianichthys oophorus. Classification (NCBI taxonomy): domain Eukaryota; kingdom Metazoa; phylum Chordata; class Actinopteri; order Beloniformes; family Adrianichthyidae; genus Adrianichthys; species Adrianichthys oophorus. The sequence goes on along the minus strand of BSAI01000187.1, from coordinate 402,093 downwards.
TGCATTTGAGAGAGGAGCAAGAGGATCCAAAATAAAGAATCTGGAAACATTAACTGCCAAGACTTAGGGTGTGTGTAAACTGTACCACAGAGGAAATGAGGTAACAGCGGTGCATGTTTTTGTTTGGGTGGATGATTAACCTTTAGACTGTTGCTAAAAAAACAGCAACAGGAGAAGTAACCTTTCCAAAGGGGTGACACGTGAAGGAAAACAACCTCAGCACGAGTCTGTTTTCAAGGAGATCGCTGGATGATTGAGCAGAAATAATAATAACTAATATTCCATTTAGGGCAAAAATGATTTCTAGTTAGAAATCTGTTAGCAGATTTTTTTGTTGTTGCTTTTTTCATGTGAATTTATCCTCCCTTTAGAATCCCTTTCAGGGTTACAAGGCTGCTGGAGCCTATCCCAGCTACTGTTGGGTGAAGGAAGACAGTGGCAACCACTACACCACCATACAGAGTGCACTGTGCACTGGTACCTTTAGGGTGCATTGTTCAAATGCAAATACCTCAAGTTAATTTCTCAGAATATTAATTAGCTAGAAATTAGACGACTTGGAAAGATTTTTTTTTTTTTTTGCAATTCAATGTGGACTTTTTGCTTTAGCAAATGTCAGTAAGTATCTTAATAACCTCTCAAAAAAAAAAGAAAAGTACAAAGAAAAAAACTTTTGGGATCTTGTGACCCATTCCAGCAGCAGCAGAATTATTTCGGTCTCTTTAAGAAGCCAAGTCCTTTCAGAGCTGGAGTTCAGAGATGTTGATTTCTTTCTCACCTTACACCAACCAGAACAAAAAAGTTTAAGAGTACATTTGTGATCAACAGTGCTCTCATCTGGAACCTGCATCTCTTTCAGTGTCACAAGGTCATTGGAGCCAACCCAGCTACTCTCGGGCAAAGGCAGAATACACCCTGAACAGGTTGCCAGTCTGTTGCAGGGCAGCACACTGACATTCACACCTGTAGGAGGATTTAGAGACACCAATTAACCTAGAAAGCATAATTTTGGACTGTGAGAGTAAACCAGAGAAAATCCAAACAAGCAATAAGGAGAACATGAAAAACTCCTCACAGAAAGAACCCAGCTAGAGTTTGAACCAGGCTTTCTCACTGTGAGGAGAGAGTGCTAACCACTACAGCACTGTGCAGCCCCATCTTGAACATAGGCTGGAATTAGTTTTAAAGCAAACAGGAAAGCTAACTGCTAACAGTAGTTTTTAAGGAGGGATTACCATTGACGGTGTCCTGAACTTCATGCATCAACCTGTGTAAAAAGTGTTCAATCACCTCCATAACAAACAAAAATAGTCTTTGAGTTTTCTTATCAATTAGAGTGCTGATCAAGCCTGTATGTTTTCTCCATTCCCCAAGGACAAGTCTGCCTGAACTGATTTCAGTTCAGCAGTATGGAGAAAGTACTGGCAGAGCTCTGTCATCAGCTTTCTCATCCATCCTTCTCATCCATCCTCATGGTTAAACATGTGACCAAGATGTGAAAAAATATATCTGAGTTGGGTATTTGATTTCAAGCCTTCTTCAACAGAACATCTTTAAAATCTACTCAGAAAAAGTAACACGATGCATCATTGTTGTCATTTTGACTAGAGCCGCTTTGCTGTATGGTAATTATAATAATTAATGACATTACAGTAGCTGTCCTATCTCAGTTCTTCTTGATATCATTAGTCAACAGTAAAAAGTCTTTAGAATTAATGAAAATATGTACTTGACTGCATTGAGAATGCGCACTTGGGCACAGTTGTGATGAGGGTCTGCAGAGTGAAACTTCATATACATAATAAAGATCCAGTCCAGTGAAATGTATGTTTTTAATTATTATGATTAGATTATGATTAATTAGTATGATTTTAACCTGTTCCTGTAGCATTTTCTTTCCCTCTGAAGGACATAGGTAAAGATCATTAAGGCTGTATTCAGACTGGACACATTTGGTTTGCTTACAGTAACCAGAGTTTGTTTCCTCTGATTACCTGGAACTAAGTTTCAGTCTGAAAATGCACCCCAGCGAATCCTGGTCCCAGACCAGGAACCGCTCTCCGACCCATCTTTTGATGTGGTCTTGTTTCATTTCCAATCGGACTGAGCTCCTTTTTGCTCTGAGTTTCCTCAGGCTGAATAGACTCCGTTCTCAGAGTGGAACAACTGGACTGAAACAGCCACTGTGGCCGGGAATTACGGAATGTGAGTAGAGTAGGAAGGACGCAGCCGGTGAGCCTCGGTAAAATGAGGAGCAACGATGAGACACAGCCACTCACTGAAATGTAATGGGATGAATGCAGGCTCATTAAAACAACTTTCAACATGATACACACGGTTTCTCGCTGTTTTCCTGACAATCTGAATGTCATAAACACTCATCAGCAAACCTTCATAAACATATTTTCAGGAACGTACCGCTGTACCAAAGCAGCAGTAAAACGTGTTGTACCTGACGATGATACAGATGCTCAAAATTGGTCAACAAATATTAAGTCAGAAAAACTATCTGGACAAGGATTGCAAAGGGTAGGACTTCCATTGTTCTTTCTCTCTTTGCTTTGCCCCGCCCTTGTAACTATTGGCCAATGACTGAAGAGATCTTTAGTCACATGGTTTTATTTACAAGATTTGGTTCGAAACAGAAAAGTCCGGTAGATAACAATCTGAATACAGACCAAATGCAAGGTTCAGGACTCTGTTCGAACCAAAATAATTTTCCAGTCTGAATACACTAGTTACATACTAAGAATAAAACTTCTTTTCTGAGTATTTCTTTATTCAAATCATTGTTAATCAGGAGCAGACGAAAAAATACAGTGTGAAAAAAGATTGTAGTTGTTACATAAAATCTACAACTGATGGGCCACAAGCTCCCTGCTCTGCTCCACTCAGATACATCCATTGCAGACAGATAGATCCACATACGTCTTTGTTTTCCTCGTCTGAGCGGGAATCTGGATCAAAACTGCACGGCTGGATAGCTGAAATATTGCTTGTCGTTTTGCTTGCACTGACACAGGCTTTCTGGTTTTGCCAAAACAAAAAACAAACAAACAAAAAAGTGGTAAAATCCTAATTAAAAGAGCACTTTAAAAACAGATCTAAAGTTGACTGGAGTAGTACTTTGATTAGGTCTCATCTTAGTATTTCATATTAATAAACACCAGATTTTTAAATGTTATTAAATTTGTATTTCAAACAGATAATTAAGTCCTTAGCAAAAATTAAAATATTGCAGTTCAGCCTTTTCTGAACACACACACACACGCACACACACGCACACACACACACACACACACGCAGACACACACACACACACTGTTGCTTTCCAGGAACCAGATGATGTCTCACAAGAATTTGGCCCACGTGCCAACTTCTGTTTTTTTCCTCCATCTTTGATCTTTCCATCTTTATGCCTAATATTTATTTTCTCCCTCAAGCTTCAAACTGAGCTGTCACCAATCACACCGGCATCATACACAGATGAAAACCTTCAATGCTCTTCTCCTGCTCTTCCTCTCCCACCCTGGAAGTCCTGAGCTTGTTATTAAAGTCAAGGACAGCATTAGCATGACGATCACAGCCCCCCATCATGTCTTGCCTTCTGAGGCTGAAGCCTGAAGGGGTAGACTTGGTTACTAAAGAGAGACAGAAGCAGAATTCATGTGACAGGGGCTAAAAACGGAGTTGGTAAGACGTGGTGTCTGACAAATCAAAGATGAAAACGACTCTCACTTTCCTGATCAGAAGCAAAACTTTCACTGCTTAAGCTTTATTTTTGCCTCCTTCTCTTATCCTCTCTGACTCAGACTCCTATTTGAAACATTTTGATTTGAGGATAATATTAAAAATATATATATCAAAGAGGAACTTTGGTGAGATTGAAACTTTTTAATGATGAACCTGTTTCCTCAGCCAATTCTTTTATTACCTTTTGCCAAATCACTGTCCTCCACTGGTGTGTGTATCTTTGTTGCTTTTTCTTTGTGACTAAAAAATACCCAGTAAATTTTGCTGTGTACGAATAAACCAACAGTCCTTAGTGTCTGTGCACTGTGGTACACAAACAATGTGGGTTTCTTTTTTTCTTTTTGAAAACCTGGTCAAACTTGAGTGTGGCTGACCTTTGGTAATGGCTGTACAGCATCCATGCTGGGTCTGGCTCTGCATAACAGTCAGTAGAGCAGATATGAAGCCTGATCATTTCACAGGGCTTTCAGCCTGATGAATAATCTGATAATGGTGGACAGTAGAAGGGGGGGCTACAAAGGAAGAAGATAAATACAGCTTCATATTAAAAGTATTCAGGCATTTCATGGCCTGTCAAATGTAGGTGTCATTCCAGGTGGGCATAAGACATATTCTCATTTCCTGTAGCATGTGTTGCACATGTGGACGTCTGCGTGTGCATGCATACGGTGCATGTACAACACACACCAACTTCGGCTCACGCCGCTGCATCAGTCAAGCCTGCTATCATGTGAATCCCTCCCCTGTGGCGACTCCTCAAGACAACTCAATTTCAATCACACTGTCAAAACACATAAACACAGAGTAGCTAGAATTGGGAGGAAAAGCAGGCTTTTGCTATCGGTGGCATTCATTTTCATCCAGTGTAGGCACAGACACACAAACACACAAACCAAAGATTCTCCCATCCTTTGCATGGTGAAAAAATACATTTATTGGAATCTGTGTCAATGTAGAAAAAGTGAGAACTGGCTTCAGGTTTTCTCACAGTACCACAGGTGAATATTCCAGCAGCTGTGTGGTGAGCTGAAACTAAGCCATCAAGCTTGTTTGGGGCAGTACATCTGCTACTGATGACGACAAAAGGCGCCCTTCGGCAGCCATGACAACAAACATCTTCTCACAGACAGAAGAAGCTGAGGCTGCTTCAAAATCACACCACCAGCAAATACACGTCGTACAGCAAAGTTGACTTTTTCCAGCGTCCTGTCTTTTGGGTGTGGCTTCGCAGGAGAGGCTTGAATGTGCTGTCATACCATTACAAATTTCTTTCCAGGAACTGGGAAGCCAGGTTTCTGTCTGGACTAGAGTTACAGCTCCAATCATACTCTACTACTGACAAATTCTTTTTCTTTTGGCGAGCCAAATTGTTCTATGTATAGTGTGTGTCTATTTCTGAATTGACAGAGAAGTTTCCCAACACATGGCGTATCTGCATACTTTATGAAAAGAAAAAGGCCATCTGAAAACAAAGAGGACATTTCTAAACTCAGATACTGAGCATTAACATAGCGAAGTCATTTCCCCCATATATCTGTCTTTACATATAGTTATTTTATTCTTAAATACCATTTTTATCTTCTAGAAAATAATTCACCAGAAACCGAGTCTATGTACAAAGACAAGAGGGCACAAGATGGAGTTAAGAGTTGGTGTTCATGCTGCTGACGCCACTTGGCTATAGCAAGTCTTTCTGCGTGAATATATGCACCGTTTGGGTATATTTCTGAATCACTGAAATTTGGACTAAAATGCCAAACCGGTTCTGCCCAAAGTGCCAGAATCATCATTCATAAATCAGTACAGTTTCTTTTCAGGGGCAGTTCCTCAGAGAATCTGATCTTCCTGCTTCAAACAACAACCAATCGTTTGTAAGCAGAGCAAAGTTACCCACGGAGGAAATTTTTTTAGGGTTGGACTGAAAGGAACATCTAAGTTCAAACTCTTGCTATACAGTTCTGCAGTACAAAATACTTCTGGAATCTGTAGGAATAATGATTGATGCAAGAGTATGACTGACATGAAATTACATCCACGTACACCCAAACAAATAACAGCGAGAACGACATGGGAATTAGCTCAGCCTCCTGGTTTTTTTGGACTTTAGCTAATATTTCAGAAATATAAATCAGGACACATATTGATGGACAGACAACTCCTAAAGCATTTCAAATCATCACACTTTTCTTAGCCTGTAATCTTTCAACGTGTGATCTGAGAGGATCAGGATTCTCTCTTGTTGCAGGAAGCGAGCAGCTAAGGAGAATGAAATCCAGCCTGGCAGTGACCCAGCTGATCTGTCGCTGGATCCAGGAGCTCCTGACACTCTGCCTTTGCTTTCACTTGGTTCTTCTCAGAAAAGGGAGTCACAACGGTGAAGACTTTCTGCGGACAGCGTGATCAATACCAGACTAAAAGGATGCTTAGCTCTGCTTTCCTTTCCTGCTCCTGTGACTTTACTTCCCTTGCAGCCACGTTTCTCTTGCGAGATAAATCTGTATATCAGATTAAGGAAATATCTGGGAGATGTTCACAGCTATATGAGTGAGTGACAAACAAAGAGGAAATACTAAATTGCTGGTTTAGTAGTGAAACGTGAATAGAGTTCTTTAAAGGAGTGGAGGCTCAGTGTTAAAGCCTGATGGTATCTTAAATTGATGAGTGTAAAAACATCCTGCAGCTTGCTGCCTTTGAGCAGACCCTATCATACACACAACCATTCATTTTCCTGTATCTTTTGAGAGAGATCATATGAAAAAGACCTTCAGTTACATGTGATGGCATGATGTGACATGTTTGACAGAGCGTCTGTGGATGCTTCTCAGTGAGCATTTGCATGGTGTCAGGTATCTGTACAGTACGACAGCACACATTCAAATGTGTGGACATTAAACCTAAAGTCTCCTCACTGATTGTTGCTTCAAATCTTAGTCATTTCTCTCTTACTCTAAAAGGGAGGTGAATGTCTGCTTTGGCCTCATGTGGCCTGCATCTCCTGTTTTTCCTTTCCCGTCTACACAGTAGTTTCATTCTTCCAGGGCCCGGTGCGTATATTCCCGGTGCTGTCGGACGTATACAGGAGTCCTTCATGGAGCCCCCCCTTAAGAATCCCATTCTGGTTAGGGGGGGTTTGGGGGTAGGATTGTCTGCGCAGGGGGTGCATCTCCAAATGGTGATGTGTCGGTTCCTCCTCGGCTACTTTGCCGCAGCCACACAGGAAGACACCCGTGTCTCCGGCCTCTGCCTGGCACAGAGAAGGAAAAAGATCAGCCTTGGCACAGCAGATGTGCCGGTGGCAGGGGTTATGGCATGCCAGAGCCTCGTGTGTGACGGCTGCAGCGGCGTGACACGCGTGATGCCCTTCATGAGCCAAATGAGGACAGATGTGGGTGTGACGCTCATGTGTGCTGTGGGGGCTGTCAGTGTGTGAGCTGTGCATGCTGCCCCCATCTGCACTGGATGAGATGTGATAGGCGTATTCCCTTTCGCTCCCCACTCCACAAGCAGCTGCCCCAGCCCGCCGGACAAAGTGACGGCTTTTCGTCCTTGTGCTGCTCTTTAGGCAGGGGTGCAACTGCACCCCCGGCCGGCAGCCCTCTGCGTCAGAGTGCAGCAACACGTGGGTGGCAGCAGGCTCCTCCTCCATCAGCTGCTGACTGCGTAAGGTGGCGCAGCAGGGCGTCACTGGCGTCAGACAGGTCACATGATTTTGCGAGGATGGTAGAGCAGCGTGTTTGCAGTGACCTAAACTGCCGTGGCTGCAGCTGATCACTGTTTTCCCCTGACACTGGGAGTCATGGTGGCAATGGTTGTGACTGTGTCCATGCCCTGGGGTATCCCCATTGATGTTGACTTTGGGCTGTGCTACAGCAGAGCCCTGCCCTCCGGAGCCAGCATCTGGGCGTCGTCCGGGACAACAAGAACACCAGCAGTGCCAGACATCATCCCGTTTGGCACAGTGATGGATCAGGATGAAGAGGCCGAGGGTGACGGAGAAGGCACCATACAGGCAGCTGAAGATCATGTCGAGGAAGTGGCCCTGTGACACGGCCAAAGCCCCGAAAGTCCAGGTGACCAGGAACAGGAAGAGGGTGAAGGCTGCTGTTCGTAGCTGAGCCCTGAACGAGTGCTCATTAGCCAGCAGAGCAGGATTGATGGGAACACCCGGGCAGCCAGCGGGGCAGCTGCTCCCACTGGAATGAGCTGTGAGGGCCCCAGGCTCAGCCCCCTGGTGGCAGTGGGTTGGTATGTCAATGCCGGCCAGCCTCTGCTGTTCCTCGGTCAGACGCTTGAGCTCGTACTTCTTCTCGGGGTGCCGCCGCAACTGAATGAAGGCGCAGAGGAAGTAGATGCACGTCACTAGGACGATGAAGGCCACGGGGCCAAAAAAAGCTCCCAAGCTGGGCTCCCACGCCATCCAGCAACTGCAACACAGGCAAACAAAACACTTTCAGACTCTGACTTTTGTGCAAATGTACAAAAATAATCTAGAAATCCAGAAAACGTCTCCATTCTCTGCAGTAATCAGGACTAGGTATTTTCTGTCCAAATACTTTTATAAAGGCGTTGGTCGTGTCATGTGCCTTGTTTGAGCCAGGGTGTTTGGTTGCTTTTTGTCTCATTTTTTGGTTACACTCTTTCCTCTCTCATCCCAGTGTCTTGTCCTCGTCCTGGGCGTTTTCCTCCCCGGACTGATTACCTCTCCTCCCTGACTTGTTTCATCTGTGTCCTGTTGTCTTTTCCTTTCAGTATTTAATGAGTTTCCTACCCTGCAGGTTTGTTTTGTTTCTCTGGGTCACCAGCTTTTTTGTTAATAAAGACTCTGTGTCTTTCTTGGTGCTGCCAGCTGTCCTGGGTTTTTGTCTGCTCACCGATAACTGACAGGTTTGTTTATTTCAATAATCAAACAATAAAAACAAAAAAGACAAAAACATAATAATAATATCATATAATAATAATAAAAAGATATAATAAACTTAGTTAAGATATTAAATCATAAACTGATTAGAAAATAAAATAATGCTATATTTTTGACATCATTACTCGTAATCATAAGTAGACATATTTGCACTCATACGTACAGTACACACATGACACAGAATCCATTAAATATGATTGTCAAGTAAAGTTTAATTAATTGGAACAAAGAGTGTGAGAAGAAATGTATTTATAAAATCTCACTCCTATTATAGTTTATGTAACTTTAATTTTCCTTAGCTGACATAATCCAAGTTTTAAGATGAACTATTTAAAGTTCTGATTACATTACCAGTCCAAGTGCTGATTATTTATCAAATAATGAAGATGAAGTTCTTATTGATCATCTTCAGAAGATATTAACACTGTTGCAGACATCATTATGACATATCACACGTCATGTAACTGGAACATGGAACTGTACAAAGCAACAGCTTCAGTTTTGACTCAAGAGTAGAGACAAATCCAGGCCTTACTATGGTGCTTGTTCCCCGCTGCCGTAGTTGTCAATATTGACGGCTGCTGTCACCCCACAGATGAGGAGAGGCACTCCACCACTGACCAAATAGAATCTGAGGTTACAGAGGAACAAAAGGCAGAAACAGTCAGGATGAGGGAGGAACTGTGCAGACTTTGAAGTCTTTAGTGTTACAGTAGTTCTAGACCAGTTTGCTGGAACAACAGACTGTCAAGGATAGATATTTCTGATATTTCTAATTAGTTCCAGAGGAGAACCTCAAAATAAGACTACTACTACATCAGAGGATGGTCATTAAAAACACACTAGCCCACTGTCTTCATCTAAATGTGACTGCCTCAAAAAAAAAGGGAAATCAGATCACTGCTGTGCAGCATTTGAGCTTCTTGATGTGTTTGTGGTCACGCTCTGGGTGCAATCACACTTAAAATGTGTTATCATAGCCACATAACCAAAGTGTAAAAATGACAAAATAAACAAATCTGCTTCCTGTTGATCTGGCTGTGATGAGCGTCCCAGCAGTTTAGAGCATCTGCTGTGAATTGTGGTCCAATTGATGAGGTGTATTAAAATGACTTTTTTTCTTAACAAAGCCAGCAAGCCTCTTCAGCTTTGAAAAACAACCACTGCCTTCTAAGTAGAAGCAAGTCTCTTTTCAATAAAAACTCTTTAGCAAAAAATGAACTTTGTGTGAATCCCAGGAGGACTAAAATGTTTCATCATCAGCTGGCATTTCCAACATGGCCTGTACTAAACTAGAACAGTATGTTGTGTAAAGTAAAGTTGTGTACTAGAAATAAATGTAAAGTTTTTAATGACACTCGTCAATACTTTCAAGTAAAAGCATAAATAAAGATTCCAATGATGAAAAAAAAATGATTTTCTAAAATCAAAATGCGTGGGATAATGACTGATTCAGTGTTTTGTATCCCATGAAAATGACTGTAAGTAGACTGGCAAAACTTTTCTATGACATCTAAGTTCAAAAGAATAACTGGAATCAGTGACTGAGTGTGAAAAAGTAGAAGCTGAAATGATTGCAGTGCTGTATCTAAGTGACTGTAACTCTTTTTGTTTTGTTTTTTCTATTATCCCAGACCTTCAATGTGAAGAGGGAGAAGTAAAGAGGGAATTCCTCCAGCACAGACTAATAAGAATACAGAGCCAGAAAGACATGTTTTTATTATTTGCTCTGCAAGTTCAATATGCACAGATCCTCGGAAAAAGAAGACTTCTTGGCAACATTTCCTATTTATAGCTGATGTATCTGACTATGTTGGCTTTTGAAGGTGAGAACGTGCTCCAGTCTGCTATGCTTTTTGGTTAGTTCTTTACTAGTTTTTTTTGAGACTCTGAAAAACTGACTTGGTGCTGCAGCTGATTATTGAAGGTAAAACTGTGGAGGCGGGAGGTTTGGACAGAGGTCACATTTATTTGTTTAATAATGCGATTGGGTCGATTTGTACGAGAAACTGATCAAAAGCGACATTTACCCACAAGTGCTGTGTGTATGTCTGTTAATGAGGCAGCAGCAGTTCACACATACCTTGTGCTGTCAGTGATGAGTGCAGTTAGTGTAGCAAACATATTTTTTTATGTTACTTCTTAAATCTTTTTACCAAATCTGTCTGCATTCAGTTAAACAACCTCCACTAGGACCCTTTAATTTACTGACAAATTCCCTTTCATGCCTTGAAGTTTTGCTTAATCATGTTGATTTGAAGTAACAACATGATAATATAGGTGCGCCTCTGATGAAACTGTATGCAGGAAGCATCCTGGTCAAGATTGTTTCTCACTTCTTGTCTCTCAGTTATGAATGTTACCTTGTGTGTCAGGAGGAGAATGTTTGACAAAGCAGAAAGTATGGACGTCAATAACATCATATGAAAGAGTGTCCATAAATGTATACATGTACAATAACTTTGCATACATCATCAAATGTAATGCAGAGTCCCAGTGAAGCCACTGCGGAGACTGAAAGATGTTAAATAAGATTTCATTCTGAGAACTTTTAGAAATATCTGATACAATTGTGTTTGCATTAATATTTACACTGGAAACATTAAACACAGCTGCATATCTAATATGCATGAGCATCATTTATTAAAGGTTTACTTTTAATATATCTTTTATTAAAGCATTTTTCAAATGTAACCAGAAAGAGGATTCTTTAAGTTTGAGCAAAGGAAACATTTGAAGGAAAAATCATATTTTTAACAGCAAGTTCAGTGTTCTCTTGTTACATTGTGGTTCACCTCTCATGCTGTAACTGTTTGAATGCTTTGTTTTCTTTTTTTTGAACAGTGCTCTGTGTTCTGCGTTCTGATAGGCTGTTGACCTTGTCAATCAATCTTCTCTGCGCTGTGCCTCCTGTACAGAATGCGAACAGTTAGCCTCATTTACATAAATCTTTGACTGCAATCAGATCTTTGTTTTCATTCTATAAAACTGAACTCATTTTTCTGTGGAGCTTTGAACTTTGAGAGTTTAAACAAAAGGGAAGAGTGTGAAAATGTTCATGTCTGACTGAGAACAGTGTATAAAGTGTGTAGTGGGGAGTTTTACAGCCTTAAAACATCTGTAATCCTATTTTGCAGATTTCATCTATTGCAGGTTATTTTTGGAAACATCCCACAATAAAGGAGAGAACAATTAAATCATTTCAGTCCAATAGTGTTCAGTTTTTTAACTGATGTGCTACAGTTGTTTCTTTGTTTTTTCTTACCCAATAATATCGTAGAGAAAATGTTGTGATCTTATTTTGGCAACATCCCGCATTGATGATGCTTGAAGCACTAACGGCGGGTACAGACGTTGCAGTCAACCTCTGGGATTTGAGAGACAGAGGATGCAAAAGCGATTAGCCTTTTCTGTCACCACTCTATGATACTACTGACCTACACGAGTTCAGCCCATTTTGGACAAACTGGTTTGCTTAATTTGACATTCATCTTTATTTCCTTTTATTACCCACAATTCTGACATCTTTTCAAGGGTCTTTTTGTTGCAGTTTAACTAAGTTTCAGAGCAGAAATAGACGCAGGAATTTAGTGATGAGTGGAGGTCCTTCAGGTATGTGTGAGGATGTCATAAATGTGAGCTCCTCAAAATCATTTTAAAAAAGTGATCTGAAAAAAGAAGCTTGATTTAAACTTCTTGGCTTCCTTAAATCTTGGACCTTTAGGTCAACAATGGCTTTCAAATCATAAGAAGGTAAGGCTTATAAATTTCTCACAGACAACAGCCCCCCCCTCCCCGTCACTGTCCTTGTCCTGTCATTCAGCATTGTCATCCACTTGCCTGCATAACCCAATGCTATTTCCTCCAATGTCCTGTTCAATCTTGGTTTCTGTCAGGATACCTTAACCTTTTGACCCCTCCTGCTTCATCCTCCATTTCCTTTTCACCACATCTTCCTACTGTGTCCTTTTCTCTCTCTCTATTCGAACAGTCTTTCCCTCATCACACTGCACCATCCACAAAATTCAATTACAATCAAGACATTTGTCTGAATTGTTTGGTGAGCAGTGGAGGGGGCTGAAAAAGAGGGAAAGGGGTGGCAGTATTACAGGCCTGTCACTGTCTCTGAGTGGAATGGTTCCCTTGGAGGATCCTCCTCCAACAAAAAGTCATTTCCACACCCGTCAGCTAGATAAACGTAAATAAGAAGAGCTAGGGGATCTTAAATCACCAAATGCTTTATAGCCCTTATTCCCATACACTCCATCCATCCCAAACAGGAATGTCTGCCTGTATGTTCTCTAACCAGGAACAATCATTGTGACAAAAAATCTCTGTCAAACAAATGAGACTATGTTCACATCTTCCTGGTTTCTATTCAAAAAGGTGCTTTTTCGCATTAAAAGTCTTGTGAAAATCTTCACCCCTGCATGACCCCTCCAACACAATCACACACACACATGCACGCACACACACACCCACACACGCACCCACACATGCTGTCTTAACCACTTTACCAACACTGGCTGCTTTTTTAGCGGACATTTGAATTAAAAAAAAACTTAAACAAAATGCTTTTCTGAGCAGAGCCGCGCTTTTAGCTGAGTTTAAGAACAGCAGTTGTCTGACAAAAATAGAGTCTAAAGTGCCTTTCATACCCCCCACACACCCACACACACACACACACACACACACACACACACACTCATGAAGGGTCCTTTGCTTTGTGTGCCCGTCCTCTCTGTGGATCACTCCCTTATTCACACTAAACGGATGTGGACAGCTTATAGTCACATCTAACTAACAAGCCAGAATAGGTCCATTTAAAAAAAAAAACAGGACATTGGTTTGGACAGCTAAAGGCAAGCCTAAAGTCTTTGACAAAGGAAGTGTTTGTCTTACTCGGGGAATGCCATGCAGACCCAAAAATCCGTCTGTGGGTAAATGTTTTTGTGTTTCCTTTCCAATCAAACTCATTTACTTCCACCTCTTCAAAAAGATTCATGTGAACTAGGGGAAGTACGTTCCTTTGGGTTGGTGGGAGATGTGTGCGTGTGTTGGGGGTGGAGGGCTGCTTAGTTTCACTGGATCAGTTTGTCTGACAGAATCATTACAATTAATCTCTCTGGATCAACTCCAATGTTGTGCCGTACATTTCCAGCACACACAGATGTTCTCCTTCATGATTATGATAAGAAATTACACCCCCCACCCCCGAAAAACCTCACACCTGATTTTGTTCTATGCTCTCATAACCTTCAAAGACTTCCAGTGAGTCTCCAGAAACACACTGAGCAGATTTTAGGTTTAGAGACCCGAACCTGCAGATTTATAAAGTATTATATACACAGTTGGTGTTTGCAGAGGGCAAAGATGGGCAAAGATGGGCCAAATCGGCTTCAATGAGGCAACTTGAGGTTTTTTTCTACCAGGAGTCAAAATGTAATGTTTTTTCAATGCAAGACAAATACAGATAACAGAAACAGTCTTCTGTTGTAGAAGTCAGTCCTTTCCCAAAAAGACTGGATTTACGTTTGCTTTAGTCATGCTTCTCGACTTCACTGCACTCTTCCTTAATCAAACAATAAGGTTTTCACACTCAAGAATTCAAATTAGTTACTAATCTGCTACAAGTGAGGTGAACTGAAGATTCAGAAATTTAGAACTGAATGATAGGATTGTTGAACTGGTAATGTGTGGTTTAAGCCCTTATCTGTAAGCATAGAAAGGTTGCCAGGCTTGAGTAGAGTAAAAAAATGGTGGGCAATAGAATTTATGCTCTGCTTTTACAAATTCAACTTAGAATGACTCCACAGCTTAGAGCAACAGACTGTCAAAATGTCCCGTGCATGGTCCCAGAGTAGATTAGAAAAAGGTTGGGATGACTTTCACGACAATAACACCCTCTAAACTACCCTATAAAAAGCAATTCAAGAAAAACATTCTAGCGGGTTCACATCAAGTGCATAAACTCTTGATTAAAAAGCTTCAGTTCAAAAGTTCAGTAAATTCCAAGCAACAGAAACAGCAAATAAATGCATTTACATAGGTTTATCATGCCGTTACTTTTCAAAAGTGAGAATGGAAAAAGATGGAGATCTGCTTTTTAACCTGGGATGTTTCCTTCTGCAGTCTTTTTTTTCTGCTTAAATTTTATCAGCTTACCAATATCAATTTATCATTTGTATAGCACCTTTTAGAGCAGGAGCAAACAAAGTGCCGAACGTAAAATCAGATTAAATCATTAAACAATAGCAGCAATTAATGAAAACAATTAAACAGTAAAAGCAATGAAATAACATTACAAGCTGGCCCATGATATCTGCTCACTGGAATTAAAAGATGGGTTTTTAAAAGTGACTTCAAATCAGTAAGGGAACTGGCAGACCTCACAGGAAAGGGGAGAGCATTTCAGAGTTTTGCGCTGAGCGTGGCCCTGAGCAGTGCTTAAGTGTCCTGTGGCTGATTCGCTGATGAGAGTCAAGTTGGAGGCATCCAGACACTGTGTGCTGGGGTTGATGGGAGATGTAGTGTCTGTATTCAGGAGATGGCTCTCACTGGTGACCAGAGAGGGAGACAGATGATTTGTGTTAAAATAACTATCTCTTCCATGTATTAAGTTCATTGTTTGCAATTTACTAAGGCCAGTTCATCCCTTTTGTGTTGCTAAGTTTGTTCATGTTTTAGTTTTGCCAAACCAATACCCCTTTACTGTATTTTTTACTGTAACTGTTTCTTACCCTCATGTCTCTGGTCTGCCTGCATTTGGTCTTCAGCAACCACCTCATTTGGATATGAAACCAGAGGTAACTGTGTAAATTGCTTTCATGCTACTAGACAGTTAGGTACATTTTTCATGGATGCGACTCACATATTCACCTTTGCTGCTTATCTAACTCAACCTTAAAAATATGACACCATTTCAAAGTGAAAACAGTGTAGGATATATTTCCAAGGAGCATTTTTACAACAATGAAAGAACTTAAAAAAAAACATGTCTTCACTTTTCAGCCAATTTTAATTTAAATAATAGCAAACCTGTAAGACTGAGAATCACTTTGAGTTTTGAGAGTAAAAGCCATATGCTGAACATAATAAAAAAAAAACAAAACAACAACTGAGATAAATTATTGATTGTATTGTTAGTATATTGACAAATAAATATTAAAAGATGTATTAAAGGGCCCATTTCATGCTGTTCTTAAACCCTTCAGAGTAAACTATTTCAACACATATATAATAGTTTATACCATGATCCGGGTGAATACTCAATTCGGATTGGCTGCTGGGTGTGGATTGAAAAAGTGAAATACCACACCTAAAAAAGAAGTTCCGGTCACTGCGCTAACAGACAACTCAAAACAAAAATTGAGATGCATTATTCCACAGTTTGTAACAACAGCAAAGCTGCAGAAAAATAGTTATTTTATTGTTTCCTTTAATCTGTTCGGTGAATTTAATAATTTGGAAGATTGGGATGCACCGGAAGAATTAAAGTACTTAGAGGAAGACAAGGACGAGGTAAACGCAAAGAAAAAAAAACATGGGTTATCGCCTTCCTTTGGCATTGCAGTTGAGAGGTCTGCTCAGCAGTGTATTGTCACGTTACAGTGACAACGCAGCGCACCTCACATCAAATAGTCTGCTTTTTTGTGAAAAAGGGATCTAAGCCAATTGAATATTTTTTCTTTCACAAGTGACTATGGCACAAGCAGGATAATGCCCTTCAAAGTGTGGATTTTAAGAAATGAACGCACGGCGTGGAAGTAAACCGTCCGACGCAAAGCGGAGGATGGTTGCTTCTGCACATTTTGTCGGGAATTATACCTTACATATTAGCTTTGGCACACTAAAGAACAATTTTTTAATGAAATATGAGTGATTTTTGTGAGCTACTTTTACTACCCGAAAGTAAGACGGCTTGATCTCTGAGGCTCCGCCTTTTGCTCCTTGTGGGAGCCACCCATTATATGACATAACTTAGAGCCGGTCTCGGCAGCGTATCTGCTTTTCACCCATGAAGAAAACAACATCCGAACTTTTGCAAAAATGGATATGCATATTAGACATATACAATAAAAAGCATTTTGCAGAAAACCGCTAGCTCCACGGAGAAAGTGGGTGCGTGTGTTAGCCTGGGGGTGGTGTTGGCAGCGCAGACTCTTTCATGGAAGGGGCTGTTCCCCATTTTGTGATATCACAATGGGAGGACCCACTTACTTTTGTGGATTGGGAGGGGCTGATGATCAGAGCACAGGGTTTTATAGGAATGCTCAGAGATCTGTGAATGGAGCAAAATACCACTTTGGGGTTGTTTTTCATGAGGAATAAGCATTATAAAAAGCTTAAAAGCTCAAAGAAGTTGATTTTGAATTATATAGGCCCTTTAAATAAATATTATAATTACTGCAAAGTAGACCTGAGCTTGATTGGTAAAAGAAATCTAAAAAGAAAGTCAGCAGATACAAACAGGAGCCCTCTGACGGTCATGTCACAACAGACTGAACCAAGCCAGGTACTTGAAGGAATGCAAACTAACCATGAGTGTCTCTGCAGATACAATAACTCATCTGTAAAAAGCTATCACTGCCCCCTAAACAAAACATGAGCCAGGAACTGCGCAAAAAAAAAGGGGGATAAATCAGAAAAGACACCAGCATGCATGAGCGTTGACAAAAAGCTGCAGGCACAAAAAGATGAAGATGCCATGGGGAAAAAAAGAGAAAAAGAAAATTTAAAACGTGAAAAAAAAGAAGTTCTGCTTTTCATCACAGACACTATGCTCATTGATATAGCTGAAAAAAGCCTTTTCACATTTATTGCAACATCAAAATCATACAATCTTAATAGCATTTCCAGATTAGGTGGAAACAATAGGTATCTTTTTCACAGGCTCATTGGTGGAACCCGGTTTTTTTCTGCCTTTGACTTTTCTGGGTTGTGTTGAAATTGAAGGTGTCATCATGGAAAGATTCTCCAACACTGATTAAAGACGTATAGAGTCATAATATAAAAGAAGAAAAAGGCACGTGGCTCTGCTAAGAAATGGGAAAATATCTCTTATAAATAAATGATCCCCCTCCCCTGTAACATACAAAAAACAAACAAAACAACCTGAGCATTAAACAAACAAATCAAACATTGGTTACATGGTGGTGGGGATAGAGTGGCATGGGCTAGCTATCTTATCCAAGAGCAGAGGTGTAAAAAAAACTCTTGAATTCAGAGCTAAGACAATATAATTGCTGCAAATGCGATACTGCTTCAATAACATGAAGAATGTTTTAATAAGATACACATCACTTTAGGATCAATAAGAGCTATGGTGAAATACTACAATTAAAAATATCCAAAACAACTCAATTAAAACCAATGTTTAATGAAATGCAGCTGTTGTTCTGAGAACGTAAAGGATAGCTTTCATCAACATTACTTAAACACAACACCATGTAACACATTGTAGGTTGTTTTGCTCCCATATCTGATCTGTGAGTCTCATTCACAACTGCTCACAACGAAAAGTGGAACAAGCCTTTAAATACATGTCTGCAACTTACTGCGTCAGTCAGGTTATTACTGAAGCAAGGCTATGTCCCATGAATGAGTCTTCATCTTCTGCAGATGCACACGAAACAGTGGCAGAGCAGGAACGTTTAAAGGATCACACACCTGTTTATGAGCCTACACCCTCATAGCAGTCAGAGTAGAGAAACACGTCAGACTCACCTCAGCAGGGTCTGTTTAGAAGAGGGAGGCGGGTCATTGACTTGATTCTGCAGAGGCTTCTTGGTCACCTGCTTATAAATGTTCCTGGCTGTGACCCCGAGCCAGAGCATGGTCGACAGGGATGAGTAGTGCAGCACAAACCCGACCTGACGTGGAATGACAAAGAGGGCATCACTTATTATTTCTTTGAATTCCCTAAGCTTTTTCATGACTGTACAGTGTTAGTACACCGTGTCTCCAAGAAAAATGTCAGACTTTAACTCAGAGGAACTATGTTCAAGATAAGTTATGAAAAGTCACATTCAATGTCACACCAAGGATTTCTCTGTAGAAGTCCCTGACTGCTCTGTCTTATTCATCTCAAACACAACCCTACAAGAATGGGAAAAGAGGTTAAAAAGTTCTAATGGAACCATCAAGGTTGTTTGGGATGAGAGTATAATGCTGTAGCTATACCACTGGATACTGAGCAGCTCCTTATCAGCAGAGTTAGAGGACATGAGCTGTGCTCTCTGAATAACAAATCAGAATATAAATTATGGTCACGTTGAGGGGTGTCAGGGAGTGATTGTTTTTTCCGAGCTACACATGCACACCGTGTACACATATCAGTGTTCCTTCCTGTTTTAACATTCATGATTTAGGTTTCAATGGTGAAACAGATTCCACTTTGTTTAAAGGCTTTGTCAGAGCTTAGAAAGGAACTACAGTTAGGAAGGCTGAACAAGGAAAAGGCAGCAAGGAGATAGAAAATAAAATGCACAAAGACTTTCTTAGTCAGGATGAACAGCCAACCCCAGCTGCCCAATTGCATGGCTCTTCTCCAGCCTGATAGATCTGGGACCGAGGCTAGTGGACCGCAGATCAGACGTTAATTGGAAGTGTCCGTGAGGTGGTTACAGAGAGCAGAGGGCGGTTGGAGAGTCAATCATTGCTCATTGGTGCTCAGAACAGACAGGAAGGAAGAGCTCTTGCAATATGATTATAAAAGAGGAGGAGAAGTTTGCTAATGATCAAAATGGAATAAAACTGAATAATTCATTAATTAAGCAAATTGCTTTGCAGTTTTAACAGCCGGATCAAACAATCCACATGAATCCCCTCATGTGGAATGACAATCTACTTAAATCAACAAGAGAAGGAAACAAATGCATACACTGGAACGGATTTCTGAAAACAGGGCAGTATATTACTGCACTGTCAGTATAAAAAACTGTACAAAGGCTTGATGGTATTTTACTGTAAAAAACATTAAATTGTGAGAACTTACTGTAAAAAGCAATGGATTGTCACTAATGTCATTTCCCAGTTACTGGGGATCAGAATACGGGGCAAAAAAGCACCCACGAAAACATGACCAATCACAAACAAGTACGTCATTTTCTTTTTCTTACCTACTTGGATGCACTGTAATTTTCTGGTCTTCTTCAGCTTTTCTATTTTTATATCTTATTTTATTTTTCACAAATGTTTTCAGTGGCAAAGAATCAAAGATAAAATGTCTTTTGGATTATAGTTTTGACATAGTTTGATATAGTTGGACAGCTGGAATCTGCTTACAGGTGGAGGTGTGTCTGGCACTTTGCCTTCTGGGTGATCTGCTCGTCTCCCGCAATGGCGGCGGTGGGGCTTTTTGCAATGTTTAGACAGCGCTGATGCTTTTTGAGCTAAAAAAATCCTGTTGCTCACCATCAATATCAAAGGGAGGATCAGCTTCTTCATTTATTCAGAGTCCTGACCGATAGCTCCACCCCCACACTAAGTGGGGGTGTGATCAGGTCTACCGCACCGCACCTCAAAGCTGTCACAGTTTCACAAGTGTCAACGTGCTGGCATTTGACCTAAATGAACAAGTCCCCCCTCTTTTTCCCCCTGCTTCCCCCAAAAGTTAGGAGCCTTTTACTGTTTGCAACCGGAGTCCTCGGATGATGGCTCTGAAGCGGCGCCTGTTCTTTCTCAAACTGAAAAATCGGTGCAGTCCCTGACCAACAATCATTTTCTGTCTATTATTTTTAGCATTAAAAATCAGTGTCATTTAGAAACTAAAAATAATTGCCTTCTTCTTTCTGTCACTCAATACAATTTTAATTATAGAAAATCAAAGCAAGTTAAAGTTTATTCTCGATGTAGTTTAATTACGTTGCTGTCGTAGCAGGATGACCTCAGGCATCGCTCGGTTTCAAAGGGTTAATATTAATTTGTTCATAAGAATATTTCCTGGATCTGCTGTTTAGAATTTACCAACACACTAACAAGTCATGAATCAGAAAATAGTTACCAAGCCACATTGTTTGCAAACTCTTTATTGTCATTAAAAGCTAATCAAAATGCCCTAAGGGCCTGGTCACACCGCCCGAACTTTGTTGGAACTTACCTGGAGCGGCGCCCAAATTTTGACTTCACTGCGCACAAAATGGGAAAAAAAAATTGAACACATGGGCGTTGGCGTAACAGTGCACCACTGAAGCCTTAGCTTTAGCATTGGTTTAGCGGCAGCGAGCTATAGCGAGCCTTGATGTAGCGTTGGTTGCTTCAGCTTGGGTATAAGCCGTTCTGCGCATGGGGGCGTCTCTCCGGATCCATGGTGATGCCGTTTTTTGGCTAATTTGATGTGCGTGGGTGGAGCGGGGGTGAACTTTGCCGGAGCAGAGAATGGACCTCTCCTCTCCACTCGCAATATTTTGTGCAGACTCCCAGTCTCCGCTAGACGCAAGTTCGTGGACGCTTGGGTCCACTAGACCAACGCAGAAATCTTGAACGCTGGACCACTGCTGCTTTGCCAGCGTTGCACTGGTGGGAATTAAACGTTGCATAAACGTCTGTGAAGCGGTCATTATCGTCTAACGAGTGGACACGGCGTTGCTGGAACGGTGTCGGGCGTTGAAGCAGTGATCCATGGCAGTGATGAACTTTAAGGTGGCGTTGTTATTGGGGTGCCGGAGCGGGACCGGTAATTGGCCAAAGATACGGGGAGAAATGGACATCGAATTAGCCCAAAAACTGCATCACCATGGATCCTGAGAGACGCCCGCATGTGCAGAACGCCTTATACCCACATTGAAGCAACCAACGCTACATCAACACTCACAATAGCTCGCTACCGCTAAACCAATGCAAAAGCTGCGCCGGCTTCAGTGGTGCATCGCTACGCCAATGCCCATTGTGTTCGACTTATTTTTTCCATTTTGTGCGTGGTGACGAACGATGTCAAAATTCGGCGCCGTTCCAGGTACGTTCCAGCAAAGTTCGGGCGATGTGACCAGGCCCTAAAATTGCTGTGCTGGGATAATCTTTCTATTAGGACCTTTCTCCCAAAACGTGCTAAAACTTTTGGCATTGCAATCAAGCTCTCATTGTTGAGTTGTTGTTTTTTTTTTCTGCCACAAATCATTGTTAATTTTAACCAACCCAAAACTCAAGAGAGTAAGAGGTTTTTGCTATCCACTTATGCTGGCATTTCTGTTGTCTTTTTATCTTGCCTTTCATGCCATCTTACATCTGTTGACTAAAGTTGTTCATAGGTTTTAAATCTTGCCAGTATGTATTTTGCATCCTCGTTTGGACATTTATACAGTAGGTAAGACATGCAACACTTCAATGAGAACACTCTCTAGATTTTACTCTCACGTAAAGATGTACGGGACATCTAGTTATTTAGTCTTTTCTTGTGCTTTGCCAACATGTGGTGTTAGGCTTCAGGCGCTGTCTGCACTAAGAGCACATATGAGAAGGAAGCACATACAATCTAAGAAGGCCAAAGACTGTCAAACTGCTGCTAAAAATCCAAAATTAGTGTGCCAAATTGGTGATTGCAATCATACATTTCACAATTTGGTCACATTTTGTGACCATTTGAAATGGCATTTAAGGGATGGTAAAAGGTTACCTGCCCATTTCCCGATTTCAACGAAAGTTTCCATATAAGGTGATCTTTTTCATCTTACTTAATAGGAAACACAAAAACACTTCACTAAGCTCTTGCCTAACACATGAACATCCAGTTAGTGGAGGGCCTAGCAGTGAAATAAATAATGACAATCTGTTTCAGTTTGGTACTGAAAATCATCATGATGATGTTGACAATGACAAAACGTTTTTGTTTCTCTCTTCTATTTGAGGATGAAAGCAGAAATGCTGTTTCCTCATTGAAGAATTCCAAGACCTCAATGACAGTAGAATGGACCATGTAAACTCAGGCTGGAATTGATTACATTGAAAAATGCCACCAACTACTATTAATGACCTTATTTCTGGTCTCAGCAGGAGCAACCTTGTGAAGTTACACAATGAGGGAATTTTCTGATTTGACGAAACTCGAAATAGTTATTTAAAAAACAAAATCACTATTTTGCTCCTCAGCAAGTCTATCTTGGTAAAGACATGAAAAAAAAAATACTTCTATTTGCAGTATTTTAGCATAAGTCCAAACAAACCAAGTCAGCAGATAGTAAGGGCATAAAACAGGGCTGTTTTTAACAGCTTGAGACATTTTCATGTTTGGGATAACCCGGGACTACTAACATGTTCGGGACATGGCCTTTTTGAAAGGATAGTTTCTACTTATTTGGGTCTGAACATTAAACAGCTTGTCACTGTGGGGAAACATTTCTCATATCTCCAACTAAACTGGGCCATATCTTCATTTAAGTATATTGGAAAAGAGAACAACAACAAACTTTGCGAGATTCGTCCAGATATTCAATACTTGTTGGGAAATTCTGCTCAAAACTGGTGCTTGCTCCGTTTGCTCCCTCTACTTGTGGGAGATCGTATCACAAATAGGAGGAGATATATATATATCTATCTATAGATATATATATATCTATATCTATATAGATCTATCTATCTATCTATCTATCTATCTATCTATCTATCTATCTATCTATATATAGATATATATATACACATATCCTCAATAAATTGACTTAAGAGCTTTACTCTTTCCATTGTCAATAATGATGTCAAAAGCAAATAGCTCCCTTTTTCTGGACTTCACATATGCAAGTAATTTTATTGTACCTCGCCAAAAATGTTCTGTCAGTACATTGTGTAGTATTGTTGTAGTTCTAAATGTGATAAGGTGGTGTTACGTTTACCTTTACCTACAGTTTACCTATATATTATGCTCCACCCCCCCTACACAGAAAGGGGCGTAAAAGAAGGTAAATTGTTTTAGTACTTTTGTTAGAGGAAAATACTTTTGCTGAGAACTGTTTTGGGAAAGATGTTACTTAAAACAGCAACAACAGTACAACGTAAAGCTGGTCATGCTCTGTATTTCTTTCTCCCTTTTTCTCAATCCATGTTTATTTCTCACCCTTATAACAGAAATTTGTATATGACTGCTTTGTATTGGACTGTCCCAGGGGTCTGTATCTGGCTCTTCCACCTTCCTACAGCAGATCAGAAAATGCAAATTGATTATTTCTTTACTGAATTTGACTTTTAGTTCAATGCCACGGTGTTATAAGTATGAAAATCATGCCATGTTCTGCGGCTCCAGACAACTTGTCTTAAATGGAAAAATGGGCAAAAACGCCTCTGGGTGAAAAAAGTTTTCGACCCTTGGGCTGCACCAAACAAATGTGTGCTGACTCACTTGAGCAATTTATTTGTTTTTTTTATTGACCAAAATGTGGCTGTTACACAATAACAAAAAGAGTGTTTGGATTGAAGTAATTGAATTTATTTTGAGTATTTGTTTAAGTCTTGTGTGGACATCTTAATTGAGAACCCTTTGCATAGCTCTACTGAAAATGTTTTGGTTTCACTTGGTTAAAAGTGTATTTCAGATTTGTTCGTTAACATTATTTGAGTATGTTAATATATTTGAATTATTCTTTCAAAGACAGAGTCATAGCAGCTCCCTGCAACCTTCCTGGGACTTCGTCATCCATGCAGCACGCAAATTTACTTGTCCTCAGTTTGGACTGGGTATCCTCATTTAAAATACCATGGGAATCCATGCCAGCCAATTTAAGACAATGTGCTTCCCAAGGGCTGCGGCTCAAAAAACAGGAGCATCTCGTCATGATTCAAATTCTAGTTGACTCCATATGGGCCAAGTGTTTAAACCTCACTTGGCCCAGTGTTCTGAGATAGCCCAAAGACTGGTGGACAACTATGCAAAAACATTTACAGATTAGACTTTAGAAGGGGACTTCAATATCTGTGGCTATGGCTCTCCTCTGAACCAAATTAAAACCTGCATAGAGCTTTGTAAAACACTCTTACGAGAGTATGAAGACCAAAGCACTACTTAAATAAAGCAGCGCCAAAATCAAGCAATGAGGCACCAGCCTTTAAATGCCAGAAAACGAACAGCTATGGCTGTATCAGTTGGCACCATCTGGATTTGTCAGAGGATGAAACACCTGCATCAACGGAGGACAAACAAATGAAATAGTTTTCACAAGAAGGACTTTGGGCAGTCGAACAAAATGAGGTGGGTCATTTGATGAAGACGACTTATCCAACTCAAAGATAGGCGATTAACAACAGACTCTCAACCAACACTGAGGAACTAAAAGAGCAGTGGTGTTTTCTCTTTCAGACAAGATTTTCGTTTTCTCATTTTTTTTACACTGACGGGAATTGACATTACTTCTCGAGCTAGAGAGGCTCTCAGAATAAAAGGCTAGAAAAATTTAGATTTTTTTTTTCAGAAGTCAGATCCATAGATGGAATCAAAACATGTGAGATGTCCTCAAAGAGTTGCAAAGCCCTGAAAATGTCAGCAATTACATCAGTGCTGTTTTGTGAACAATGACATACTTCAAAGAACACGAAGAATCTAACTTCTTGCCATTGTAAGTATGCCTGCATTGATGAATATATTCATGAGACTTAATTCAATTTTTTGCCAATAATTGCTGACTTTTCATGTAAGATAGGATAAAGATAAAGATACTTTATTGTTCCCAGCTTGGGAAATTTTTATGTTGCAGCAGCAGTGCACAGAGGCAATACGACAAGTAACATATTTAGGAAAAAGTCAATATCACGAGAGTCTGTCTGTGGCATAAGAATGAGTAATTATATAATCTAATAGAGTGAGGAAGGAAAGATCTCCTGTAGCGGTTGGTGTGGCAGCGAAGTTGCCTTAGCCTCTTGGAAAAGGCACTCCGCTGACCGTCAAGGACATGATGGAGAGGATGCTGAGTATTGTTCATGATGGATACGAGTTTATTCAAAGTCCTCCTCTCCATCACTGCTTCAAAAGTGTCAGTTTTACGCCCGATTACAGAGCCAGCTTTTCTGATCAGTTTGTTCAGTCTCTTTGTGTCACTGGCCGCTATGCTGCCCCCCCAGCAGACCACCGAGAAGAACAACGTACTGGCTACAACAGACTGTAGAAGATTTCCAGCATCTTGCTGCACACGTTGAAGGACCTTAGTTACCTCAAGAAGTAGAGTCTGCTGCAAGTCTTCTTGTACACAGCTGTACTGTTGGTCTTCCAGATCCGTCTATTGTCGATGGTTACACCAAGGTACTTGTATTCCTCCACCACTGCCACATCCCTGCCCTGGATGCTGAGGGGCTGGGGAGCTTGTCGTTTCCTTCTGAAGTCGATCACCATCTCTTTAGTCTTGTCCATATTGAGCAGAAGGTGATTTACTCCAGCCCACATCACAAAATCATCCACCAGTTTCCTGTATTCCTCATCCTGTCCACCATTTATACAGCCGACAACCGCAGAGTCATCTGAGAACTTCTGGAGATGGCATGTCTCAGAGTTGTACTGGAAGTCACTGGTGTACAAGGTGAACAGGAAAGGAGAGAGCACAGTGCCCTGTGGGACTCCCACTCCTCACCACATCAGACAGGACACCACCCAACCGAACAAACTGAGGCCTGTCTGACAAGTAATCTATGATCCAGGAGACCAAGGACTCGCTGACACTCATCAGCCGCAGCTTCTCACCCAGTAAACAGGGCTGGATGGTGTTGAAGGCACTGGAGAAATCGAAGAATGTATGTCTCAAACTGACACAATAAGTCAATAGGAAAGATTTTTCATATTAGCTGACTTTTGAAATTTGCTTAAAACAATTTATTTTTGAAATGATCATGAATACATTTAAAGTAGTCACTGCCTTTTAACTGAAATGAATCATACAAGTAATAAAATCAGCTTAAATTGTAATCCAATTTCTTTTTTCCATTTGATGTTTTTTCTAGTGGTACAATTTTAATTTTTACATTTTGCTTGTTGGTTTATAACAATTCCGAGCTGAAGCAAACAAACAAACAAAACAACAAAGGTAGTTTTTGATATGCAATATTTTGACTGTAACAATGGCCCGAAAGATGTTTGGATCCATTTGCAAGCAGGTTTAATAACGAGCAAAACAGATAAGGGCAAAAACACAGGACAAGGACAAAAGCCAGGCAGGAGTCAAAAACGTGGAGTGAAACAGGGCTCCATGTTAAGAGGCAACACAACGAGAATGCTCAGAACAGTTTGCAGGGCAAAAACAATACTTTGCAAAGAGCAGAGTCCAGAGGGGGAATATATATTTATATATATATGGTGAAGCTGATGAGGGTAATGCAAAGCAGCTGCTGAGGAAGTGAGTGAGAAAGCACTGGCTGATGGGAGATAGAGTGAGGAAGTGAGCAGAGTTGATCAGTACTCAGATGAGGGATCCCTCTGGTGGTTGGAGGTGAAGCTGGATGGTTGAGTCCTGACAGAGTTGGATGTTGAGTTGAAGATCCAGAGTTAAGAACTTGATCTGCCCTGAACCCAGGAGATGACCAACTAGGGTGGAAACTGTCATCTGCAACTTGCAGGGAAGCAGGGGAATAGAAATAGCATGGGCAAAATCCAAATCTATTAAATTTCCTGCAGTTCCTGAATTTCTCATGGCAGTGGTTATTATGAGCCTATTTGCAACCCAGGCTAAGACCTCAGCAAAAAACGGTCTCAAGAGCAGCTGGAGACCAGTCTGTTTGTGCAGCTAAGGTCCTGAATCTCAGGGAGTAGGCAGTGGCACTCTGTTCTATCTGTTTTATGTCCATGAGCTGCTCACCTGGATCCTTTCCGTCGCTGACATGCTGGAGCACAGTGCGCAGCAGACTAGTAAAATGAGTGGAAAGGCAAGGATCCTCCAGACCAAACTGTGGCTAACCACTCCAAAGCTTCCCCAGACAACGGGGAACAAAGAAAGGACACTGTGGCTTCCTCTGTTGGTTATAGATGACCTTGCTGGTGTAGAAAAAGCTGACACTGCATCAGGAACCTGTTGCATTGTTCTGGTTTCCCCATGAACTTGTCCGGCAATGAAAGACATGGACTGGACGTTGAATTGCTTTTGGCGGGAGAAGCCCCTGGCACTGGTGGCTTGGGAAGCATAGGTTGAGACAGTGCGGGAGGCACTGGAGACGTCACCGGGTTTGCTAACAGTTGTTCCATGATGGCGTCAGTGGCGAGCATCAGACGATGGAATTGTCTACCATGGTCCAAAAGCATGGCTGCAAAACCAGCTGGATTATAGGGCGTGGGAATGCCTGACGCTGGATCCAAATTGGGTGAAGTATTCTGTAATGATGACACGGAGGCGTTTGGATCCATTTGCAATCAGGTTTAATAGCGAGCAAAACAGGCAAGGGCAAAAGCACAGGACAAGGTCAACAGTCAAGCAGGAGTCAAAAACATGGAGCAAGACAGGGCATTAAGGAAACGGGCAAGAATACAGAGACCATACAAGGGGAACACTCTGAAAAGTTTGCAGGGCAAAAACAATACTTTGCAATGAGCAGAGTCGGGGGAGGGGGGTAGTGGGGGGTGTATATGATGAAGCTGATGAGGATAATGCAAAGCAGCTGCTGAGGATGTAAGTGAGAGAGCGCTGGCTGATGGTAGATGAAGTAAGGAAGTGAGCAGAGATGATCAGTACTCAGGTGAGGACTCCCTCTGGTGGTTGGAGGTGGAGCTGGATGGTTGAGCCTTGCCATTGACATTTTCAGGCTACTTAAATCACCAATCTGCCTTATTTTCTCTAACATATAAATTATTGTGTGTTAAGTATCTTAGCTGACCAATGGGTGTACTACATTAGTTGTGACTGAAAAGGAACATTGGCCAAACATTTAATATGTTTGAAATATGTAGATATGAATAATTAGATGTTTTCCCATTCTGAAGTAACTTATATCCATACAGTGGGTAAGTAAAGTCTTCAGACCCCTTTAAATTTGTTACTCTTTGTTATATTGCAGCCATTTACTAAAATCATTTAAGTTGTTTTTTTTTCTCATTAATGTACAGACAGCACCCCATATTGACAAAAAAAAAACCACAGAATTTTTGCAGATTTCTTAAAAAAAGAAAAGTGAAATATCCCATATATATATATAGTTATGGGTGTGTGTATTTCTTCCCATTGAATGATGCTCAAGAGAACTGCGACCACAGCACATGTTGTTGACAGACCTTTCGTTCCAAGCTCTCTGAGAATCACCTCACTTGGTAAGACCAGTAAAATGTTTTTATTTGTAAATACATGAATATTGGCAAATGTACTTTCTACATATGAATTGTCAACGTTACTTTTCCCACAAGGTTGTCAGGTTTTCATGATGTTCAAATCAATCTTTCCTGTCTTTTACAGGAGATTCAGTCAGTACTGCTAAGCAATGAATGATTATGATTGAGGGAAATTTTTTTTTCCATTCAAATCAGCTGCCGACTTCTCATCGGTACGAGCTGTTTATGTCTTCCTTTTATGTTTTCAACTACAATACCAAGAAGAGGAAGCAATCACATCGGAATTTGTTCAGCAGTTGGTGCATCAAATTGTGTGACAAAATGTTGATTTAAAGCAGGGACTTATTTAAAACTTGCAGGACAGAAGCTCTGTTGCAATATCTTTGGTTGATATTGTTAATATTGTCTGGGTCTGTCCACTCAAGAGGCATTTTGCTTTTACACACTCAGAAACCACAATAGAGTGACTGTAAAAGCAAATTTGTCTTGAGTGTAGAATGAGAATTGGTTAATAATTGCTACTCTTGAACTGTCTGTATTTGAAATTTGCTATGAAAATAAACTTGCCTCTTGCAGTCTTAAAGAGTTTGTGCGCTGGCAACTGGCAAAAAAAAAACAGTCTCAATAAATAAAATTTTAAAATTTGACTTGAAAGTTGGACACACTGTGTATAATGATCTGTACTGTACTTCAGCTTGTTCAAAATGCAGCAGCTAGATTGTTAGCAGGAACCAGCCGAAGAGAACACATTACTCCTGTGTTAGCTTCACTTCACTGGCTCCCAGTTTAATCTAGAATCAATTTCAAAATCCTCCTGCTAACCTATAAGGCCTTGAATGGTATGACCCCATCCTATATTAAAGATCTCACAGTGCCTTACCAACCAAATAGAACACTTCACTCACAAGGTGCAGGACTGCTTGTGGTTCCTAGAATCTCTAAAAGCACAGTTGGATGTAGAGCCTTTATCCACTAAGCTCCTTTTTTATGGAAAAAGCTTCTGGCTCATGTAAGAGAGGCTGACACAGTTTCTACATTCAAAGTTAGGCTTAAAACATTCCTCTTTGGACAGGATAATTGCCAGGTTAGCTAGCAATCAGAGAATATTTAACTTGCTTCCCTACCTCACCGACTGTAATGAAGTTACCACACTGGCTCTACTCACTCTTACTCACTCTTCATCCGCCTCCTTCCCCCTCATCAGACTAGAATTACCTCTTCCTCTCTCCCCTACCCGAAACAGGGTTCATATTCTTCTCCCACCCCCAGTCCCCCTCCCTCAATCCCCCACAACCTCTTCACCCCGAATCCAGACCCCACCATATCACAGAAGTTCAATCCCAGATTCTATACCCAGCTCAATGTCCATTACCACAACCAATGTAGTCTATATTCTCACTCGCAATTTTCATTAAAATTGTCATTTGCCAATGCTGTATTTTATTTGGTTCATCATGTCTCTGTTTGGTGCAGTGCAATTCACATGTTGTCCCTCTTTCCCACTCCTCTACGTGGCAGCGGGAGAGATTCCTGATTCCAGGTGGATCATCTGTGTTCCTGTCTTTGGCCGTGACCTCGCCTCTGGCTTTTCCCCAAACCCCAGCTGTTCCACAACTCCAACTGGATGAAGCCCATCTGCTACACTATTCAAACATGTTTAAACATTTAGCTGTTATCTTAACCTGTAGCTGTTTATCTAGACAAGTGTTTGTTTATTAGACATTTACTTGCTATTCATTTTTTTTTAACTTGTCCTGTCCAACAGCTGAGAGCCTCTTGTATTAGACAGATTTTACTCTTACAATCGGGGGTTATAAATCACAGGGAACACAAACATGTATGTTAGTATAAGCCCCTTTTGTAATTTAAACAACACTTTATTTATATTAATTTTTTTTGTGTTCTTTTTGTTGGACCGGACGGAAAAAGAAAGGGGGGGAAAAGAGAGAGAGTTGTGGGGGTGGTGGGGTGGATTATAGAAGTTAGAGGATGACTACTTGGAAGGGAAGGTAGAGTTGTAAAATTACAGGCAACAAAATGCTGGAGCTTATACCCATTACAATAGTGAGTGTTGGTCTAAAATGGGCGGGGCCTGTCCACACACTCAGCTGTTACAAACATACCTGCCGGCTCCATGAGCGTTCACAAACTTGTCCACATCCAGTTCACACGCACACTTGTGCATACCAGCCAACACATGTAAAGCATTACATTCTGTCACGCACACTATTTGAAGGTGCAAAGGTGAGCCGACGCCTGTGCTCAGGTGAATGTTATGTTAAGCTGAAGTGGATGATGGAATGTAAAAAAAGGAGGGAGAACCCCTAGCCATTTACCATCCTCCAAAGCTCCAGGCAGCCACGGAGATCCAGAAGAAAGAATTGAATCGAATTGAATTGAATTGAAATACTGTCTTTTGCTTGGAGATGAGTCCAAATGCCAGGCAAAGACCCAACTGAGTCAAAGTTATGACAAAAAAGTCCTTTGAAAAGCTGTGAACGTGAATCCATGTGTTGCCTCATTTATGAGGAAGTAAGTTGATTTTGACTGCCAAAATAATGGAAGTTTTTTGTTCTCTAATTAAATCTGAGTTGATTTGTTTTTAGTTTTTAGATATTAATTTGTGAATGCCAGAATTGTTTTTCTTTTTTTTATTGACAAATAGAAATTGAAATGTTACCTGTTTAAAAAAAAGTGAAATGGCAGGAATGAAACCAGGTAAAAAGAAATGAGGATAAAGAAAAGTTAAAAAGCACAACGTAAAATCAAGTGTAGATAAACAGTCCAGATGTAAACTTTTGAATACAAACTTGTTAATGGCAGCTAAGAACAGGTGGGCCTTTAGCCAGGATTTAAATAAACTGAATGCTTCAGCTAACCTGAGGCTTTCTGGAAGTCTGTTCCAGATGACCAGAGAGGTCTAGCTGGTATGGATCAGGAAGTCAGTCCTGCATTTTGGTACTAAACCATTTAAAGCTTTATAAACCAGTAACATAACTTTGAAGTCTATCCTTTGACAGACCAGCAGCCGTAAAGTCAGAGAAGATTGGCCAGTCACAATAGAATTTGTGTTTTTAAATAAGCTTTAGCATGTTTTGAAGAGAACAGCCATTAGACTGAGAATCCACTACTTGCTTCAGATCAAGATCCATTTCTCTGTAAAGTGTGCTAATTGTGAGATCTTGCTAACTGGGTTTGTTGCACATAACCAATTGCAATGTGTACTGAGACACTTGAAACACATGTTAAGAATATTCCAATTTTATGAAATGATCGTGGTCACCGCTGTATTCCTCAACATAATATTTACAAGCAGATAAAGGGACAGTAGAAAAGTGACTGTATTTCCATGTGATTTGCCAAAATGGATGTAGATTTTCATAAATGTTTGAGTTTAAACTGTGTGTGAGTGGGAAATATAAAGTTCCTGCTTTTGAAATAGAGAGCCTAACAATACATTTAAATGCTGCTTTTATTTTTATAGTGAAACAACATCCTGTTGGAGCTTTTAGGAGGAGACCAGTCCAGCATTATACACAGTGGAGAGCTGTCGATCTACTGTATCCTCAATGTGAAGAGGTGATGAGAAACTTTAGAGTTTAATCACAGGTTTTATAACATCGGAAATTCAGCTGAATCAAAATGGGATGGGGAGATTTTTTATGTGAAATATCTCAAATTATAGCAAATAATCTTCAAACGCAGTTGCAACATAACATGATGAGTAAACGAGAAATGAATTTACGGTAATATTAATGTAAAAAAAAAAAAAAAAAAAAAAAAAAAAAGGGGCAGCGGGGGGGCGCAGTGGTTAGCGCTCTTGCCTCACAGCAAGAAGGTTCCCAGTTCAAGTCCTGGCTGGGGGACTTGAGGGGGCCTTTCCGTGTGGAGTTTGCATGTTCTCCCCGTGCATGCGTGGGTTTTCTCCGGGTATTCTGGCTTCCTCCCCCCGTCCAAAAACATGCTTCATAGGTTAATTAGTTATTCTAAATTGTCCCTAGGTGTGGATGTGAATGTGCATGGGTGTGTGATTGTGGCCCCTGCGACAGACTGGCGACCAGTCCAGGGGTGTCCCCTGCCTTCGCCCATGAGTAGCCAGGTTAGGCTCCGGCAACCCCGTGACCCCGAAAGGGATAAAGCGGTTTGGAAAATGGATGAATGAATAAATTATTGTAAAAAGAAGAACAGTGCAGTTACTGTAGTAACATTTATAGTACCTACTGGCAGCTGAATGCCAGTAACTACTGTATTTCATTGACATTTGTAAAACTGTAAATGAAATACAGTACAATTCCTGCTGGAACTACTGGCTGCTGATATGCCAGTAACTAGTGGATTTCATTTTACAGTTGTACGACCGTAAAATGAAATACAATTCACAGATACTTCACTGTAGTTCCTTTTACAGTAATAAGGCTGTAAAATGCTTTACAATAATTACTGGCATCCATCTGCCAGTAAGTTACTGTAAGATCTACAACAACTATTTTACAGTTTTACTTCATCCATCTGGAATGACTTCAGAAATAAAACTCTGCAACATGGCGACTAGCTATCTTTACATTCATTTCAAGCAATTTATGGATAAAAGTACTATTCCAAATATTACCCATGATGGATTGCTACAGATTTTAAAAAAATAAAATCAGTGACAGCTGGTATTGTCCAAGTTCAAGTATGAATGTTGTAGATCTGTTTGTCTTTTTGGATTGGTGTTTGTTAGAATAGGATTTTAACCGACTTAAAAACAAAAAGCCATCTAGAACTTAGGTGAAATGAATCCACTGTCAAATAAATAAAATCACAATCTTCATCTTTGGCAAAAAAAAAAAAAAAAAATCAAAGCAGCAATGAGGTTGGGATTCCACTGGGACACTTGTCCGTGAAGATTTTCAGTCCTCCACGTCACACTATCACAGAATTTCTGTTCTTCAGGGAAACTCTACTTTCAAGGTTCATTCAGACATGTTGTCCTGCTTATCAGAGCTGTTTCTTCACTTCAAACCACTGGTAGGGAATTTGTACATGTGTTTGGATCTACCAATTCACATCATCTTGTGTTGAATGTGTGAACAAAGAAATGGAGAATCAACAAAGACGAATTATGATACAACTGCAACAATCCACAGCAGATAAACTACTCATGAAATTACAGAATTTACAGCATGATAAAACTTTTTCTTATGCTGCATTCACACTGGCCTCATTAACACGCATTCAAGCAACTACTTCCAATGAAAAGTTGATGTAAAAGCATTTAAAGGCGCAGTTCAGGCTTCTGCGTTCAAAAATCTCCAGTTCTCTGTGTACAAAACATGTGGCCATTGAACGTGTTTTGAAAGTTAAACCAGTTGAACTTTGACCAATCAGTGGCAACCCTTTTTCATTCAGATCTACCAGTCAATTAGAAAGTGATCATGGATTAGAAATGAATTAGAATTCTTTACACCAGGTCTTACATGTGTCGAAATAGAGTTGTGAAAGAAAAAGCGAGGTTTGTGGGATTTGAACTGCTTTGACACTAAGAAAATATGCTGCTTAAACCCTTTCAGGGTGACAGGATGGCTGGAGTCAATCAGCTACTGTTGGGTGATGGCAGGGTTGGCCCTGTACAGGTCACCTGTCTGTGCCAGGGCCACAAAGTCAAATACACACTCACATTTACACCTGATGGACATTTTTAAGTATTCAATCAATCTATTAGGCATGTTTTTGGAGAGTGAAAGGAACCAGATGGGATTTGAACCTTCTTGCTGAGAGGCAAAAGTGTTAACCACTACACCACTGTGCAGCCTGTGCTACACTTCCTGTATATAAGCTAAATCTAAACCCAACTTTGTGAGGACTGCTGCTTCTCTCTGATGTGCTTGTTTAATTCTGAGCTGGGTTTTACTTGTTTTTTGTTCCCCAGTTTGTTGTGTAAGAAACCCAACGAATTTGTGGTATGATTCCAAGCTACCTCAATCACAGGTAAAAGGGTTGTTGGACAGGACATTGACACCTTAGTGGGCTGGCATAGCCACTCCCCTGTCTGAGTACAATGCTTAAATGAGGAATGGCGTACAGGCACTTTGAGTACCAGCAGGTAGACAATGGCTTCACAAATGGAGCTCATTTACCCTCCTGACACGCACAATGTTCCATGTCGATTTGCAAATGTCTTTCTATACAATAATACAAATGAAAGATTTTTAAATACACCAAAATTGCAGGACACGACATGAAAAACTGGGAAAAGAGGATGGTGTCGTTTTCATCAGAAATCAGAGAAGAGAAAAACAGCAGAAATACCAGGAAAACCCCTAATTAAAGTATTTAAGAAACAAAAACTTTTTTTTTTTAATTTTCTTTCTGTCATCTCCAGAACTCGCTTTACTACAAACCACAAATGTTTATAGTGTGACTGTTTATGACCTTGGAGTGCTCAAATACATATACTGTGCGTTTTTAGTTTCTTTTTGTTCAGCTCAGCTAACTTTTACATGTTTAACTAAATTCTACTTCTGGCCTCTTTAAACTGTGTCCTTCTGAAGTCCAGCAATGACTTGAGTAGATAAAAATGCTAATACTCTCCTCTGGACACTTTCAATTACATTTTTATCGGCTGGCTTTTGCCTGCAGGCTCTTTTCAAGGTGCCACGTCATTTTAATGAAGTTGGTTAGAGTCAAAAAAAAAACAAAAAAACAGGAATTTTCTTCTTAAATGTTTTCAGTTGATGCTGAACTCCTGCAGCAGCAGCAGCTCTCTGCACACAGAAGACCAAGAGTTTGCTTTGTTATTCTATGTGGGAACAATCTTGAAAGTGAGAAAGACAGAGACGATGTTGTGTTTGGGAAAGAACAAACAAAACACTGTTTGGGGAGAGAAACATTCATCCACAATGACTGACTTAATATGACCTAAATGCAATACTTTGGTTTTGGACATTGAAAGAACATGAGAAGAAAAGGGATTACAAAGTTTGAATTGATCTTCAAAAAAACTTTTAAATTAAATTAGACTGAAATGGAACTTCCTTTCTTTACATTAGGCCTTTTGTCATTTAGTAATTTGTGAAATGGTTTATGCACATTGCATGTGCTTTGTCTGTTTTTACAAGACTATCCCTTTGTTGCATCACAGATAGAAAATTCAGCAATACATATTCGATATTTTTTTAAATATACATGTAAAGTAATTACTTGGAAATACAAAACAAATCAAGCTTTGATCTAAATCTTTTTAAATAACATTTCTGTGATTACTTTAGGATTGTACATCTGTTGAATTATCTATGGGAAGCCCTGCAAACAGAAGCAGAGGAAATAAGGCAATACATTATTCACAAAAGTTCATTTCTGAACTGTTTGCTTAGTCAGATATCATTTTGGCTATTTTCAAAGTCAATTTAGAGTGTTACCAGATAACCTTCATGTACTCCAGAGAATTTCACTTTATAATAAGCTCTGCATTTTAAGAGAACTATAGTTCTGCAAACTTTTTTTTCCAGCCACACTTGTTAAATCTGGTACATCAGAAGTCTATTCCATGCATGTACAGAAGTGAGCTGAAGTGCACCCAAATTGGACCCAGTGGAAGTACAAAGCAAATTATAGTTGACTTTTTTCCCAGCATTTGCTGTCACAACTAATTTCACGGTGGTCCACTAATGAGAAGCTCTTCTGTATGGCACCTTTAAGCTGACAGCTGGATATAACCTCAGATCTAGGCCACATCCTCCGCAAAGTTCTTAGCTTAATTAATAGCTTATTTAACTGCAGTCACACTCACTGAGCAATCACCTGAGCTGTGCAAACTCAATGCTGAATGTTGAGGTTGAAAGAAGAGTAAGATGAAAAAGTGCTGGAAAAGAAACAAACATCAGATGTTATTTACTGCTACTGCTGTAGAAGTGGCTAAGTTTGGCATCTACTCACTTTTTTAAGAAGAGATGAAGAGTTTTATCTTTGAAAAGCTATTGCATGCAAGCAAAATATATACACAAAAACGAATTTTAATCCAGGGACATGTGAATCCTTTGAAAAAAATCAATTAACTTCAATGCACTAGAGCTCAGA
Source organism: Adrianichthys oophorus (assembly GCA_036245035.1). Classification (NCBI taxonomy): domain Eukaryota; kingdom Metazoa; phylum Chordata; class Actinopteri; order Beloniformes; family Adrianichthyidae; genus Adrianichthys; species Adrianichthys oophorus. The sequence continues at coordinate 365,149 of BSAI01000187.1, read as the reverse complement.
CAAGTTGTTTTTTTTTGGCATTCAGTTATTAATCTACATATTTGTTTCCATCACAAAACTCCTCCAAATGTCAAAATCAACAGAGGTCAGGATAACTGTAAAGAACAAAAACAGTCATAACTACAGATAACTGTGCTATGAGTTTGGCTGTGGATTTGCCTATTTTGACGATGTATAATTTTATATTTAATAGGATGTAAAGAACAATTGATTAATTCAATTCAATTTTATTTATATAGCCCAATATTGATTCATTCATTCATTTTCCAATCCGCTTTATCCCTTTCGGGGTCACGGGGCTGCCGGAGCCTAACCCGGCTACTCATGGGCGAAGGCAGGGTACACCCCTGGACTGATCGTCAGTTTGTCGCAGGGGCCCAATATTGATTGATAGATTAATTGATTAATCAATTTATTTTCCGTCAATCCAACCCGATCGATCTAAGGGAAATTGTTTAATGGAATCAAATCTAATCGGCCTATACCATTAAAAATGTGTTTAAAAATGAGATAAATCGATAATCTAATCTGTTTTGGAGAACACCATTTGGATTGAAACATGGTGAGTTTATTTTACTATAAAAAAAAAAAAACAAGTGCACCTCAGCAGACAACACACATGTGATGCAGCAGAAACTGATCAACCATCATTCCAGTCCAATGTGTGGAAACACTTTAAATTTACAAAGTCATGTGACCATACAGTGTGCTAGAATGTTCTAATAAAGTTCCTTTGGATTATTCTCATGTGAAAGAACAACAGTGGGCTGAACTTAATCAAACTACAATCCGAATAGATTTGACGTTCATCTTTGTTTACTTGTTTGTTTGTACGCATATTTCAAGTACACTTGAATCTGGAAAACTTTCCTGCACTGTTCAGTAGCAGGTATTTATCTCTGAGTCACACTGTTGAAGTTTTGGCTGACGATGTCTTGGATCCATCAGATCCAATCACATCGTTCAAAAGGAAACAATTTTGACTATCAGCAACCACTATTATATGAATTAAATCTTTGGTAAAACAAATTGATACACCCCTACTAATAAGGCATTACATTGTTAAAATTGCTGTTTTGGCAGTTGTCAGCATGGGCAGCTTGACCTGCTATCTATAAGAATCAGTATTAACTTCTTAGCAGTCTAAGATCAAATGGTCATCTGCTTTTAGTTTAGCCATCAATAAACGTATCCACCACTGCTCCTTCACAGGACAGATTCTGACAGAAACCCTTTCACCAGAGCTACACTTTTGGTGACCCGACCCAAAACAGTTTCTTGCCAAACTTGTTTAAGCTGCAAGTTAGCCCTGTTTTTCATTCTTATAGCACATTAACCTTAAGAATAGCATGTGCAGTTGTTGTGTCCTTTACCTCACTCAGGAGTAGGGACCATGACCAACAGAATATTATTTCCCTGATCTGTAAGTGGACATGAAGTCATTCTTTCGTTCCTCTGGTTGCATCTAAATTACACCAAAACCTTTATGATATAATATGGTAAAATGCTTGTGACTCAGGAGGGCGTATTCACCTTTTCATGTAAGAGAAAAATTAGCAGAATGAATGTGATGAGTCTTTATTTTAACGAGTATGATTCAGCATGACCACATCTAAAAGTAGCTTTTGAAAATACAAATTGTTTTTTTTTTTTTTTTTTGCTACTTGCCTGTTTAAACAAACTGAAATAAAAAAAAGATTTATTTTAATGATAAAGTTTATTCAATAGCAGAGCATACCAATTATGAGACTGTGAGACAGGCCGTGCTTGAAGTTTTAGATATTTGTTCTTTTACTGCTTGAGAATCGGCTTGAGCAGTCCAGTCCTAAAATGAATCAGAGCCCCACATTCTTTTTTTTATAAATGTATTCAACAAATCTGCCCACGTTTTTCCTGCCCTGCTCAGTTTTAAAGCTTCTGCACGCAGGTGAAATCCTCCAACTCTCACACAGTTTTATTCAACTCAAAGTGTATCATTTCCCTTTGTCTTGGCTGCTCTAAAAACTCTCGACTTACATGACTTATAATTTGCACATCATCAATACGTGATATGCAGGGATCAAGTGACTGGACAGATGCTACATATCAGTACAGCTTTGTTTGACAGCTACCATTGTAGCGCAAAGCCTGTTTGCTGGAAGAAAGCTCTGGAGAAAGCTGCATGCATTTCAACGTCCTCCTTGGTGGATGGAGTAAAGGGTCACATAAAGTGTCTGTGACAGCTGAAGAAACACCTGGGTCCCAAAAGTGGAGTCACATGGAGTGACAGAGGGCAGTACCAACTGCAACTGAAAAATATAACTTTTGAACCTAGCATGGCCTGTGTGGCCACCTGACCTGCAAACTCATGGCACCACACGAATTAGGAGGACAAGTAAAAGCTCATTTAAACATCATCTCTATTTCTTAAGTTGACTGAAGTCACAGTAAGCCAAATTTTAATGTTTTACTAACATCTTCAAATAGATTCAACTTCAAGATCAATCACACAGCAGCATCATGCCTAATGCTCCATGAGTTTTTTTTTTTTTTATTCTATGGCCTTTATCCTTCTTCCACCTCATCCCTTCTGCATGAAAACCTAGAAATGGAGAAGAGCTAGCAGGCAAGCAAGCATTTCCTTTCACCAAATCTATCTTGACATCCCAAATATGTGTTCCTCCACGAGTCTCACAACTGCATATTTAAGTCTTTGGGCTACAGCAACACCAGCAACTGTGACGTCAACACACCAGGTTCACTCCTCTGAAAGCAATGCAGCTCATTATTTTTATCACAAGATGCTGCTGGATCTCTGAGTCAAAAATGGTTTGGGGACTTATGTCACTTATCTGTTGATGGATAAAAGAATTGCTGAGAAACAAAATAGGATGCGGGTCCACAACCTTATTCATTCATGTTGAACTTTTGTTTTAATTTCCAAAGCTTTTTGTCTGTCTGTGAAGCATGTTGACTGTTTGTGACAGGTACCAAACAATTAAAGCTGAACGGAGCTTTAAATCTGCCATGCAGATGTAAATAATGTCAAATAAAACAGATTCAAGATCATAAACTACTGGATGAATGTAGCCAAGTGCCACAACTTGGCTACGCCAACTGATGGAAGGTTGGCGCCAGTGTTCAGCAGCGGAGCTGCCATTAGTGTGTAAATGTGTGTGTGAATGGGTGAAAGGGATTATGACTGTAAAACGCTTTGGGCCTTCAAGGAAAGTAGAAAAGTGCTATGTAAGTATACGCCATTTACCACAACATCTAGGGTTACTTTTCACAATATTTATCAATTATAGTTGTTTTTGGTCAAGTTTTTGTTAGGAGTCTGTGGCTGGAAATAATGCATGAAAAGGGCTTTTTTCTAGAGCTGCCCTTCCATACTACTACTTCTTTAGTAACTGAGCCATAGCAGGCACCATTAAACCACAAACAAGAAAAAGAGAGCAAAAGAGGGCATTTATGATCAAATCCCAGAGTCATCAGGGCTTATTGTGTGACCTCTTCTCTGAGTGATTTCCCACAGCAAACATGCAGCCAGAGCATAAAAGCCAGGACACGGGCAGCCATGCACTGCACCTTGCTGCTGACGCACAACAGACATTCACAATCAATAGTTTTAAAGCTTTGAGAGAGGGGCAAACAAAAACAGAATGCACTTACAGCTTGACAGATGATGGGGTATTTGATTCGATTGATGCCACTGGCAAACACGGCAAAGGTCAGCGAAGTGTGGAAGCAAAAGTTCAGGAGTGTGTGCCATCCTTTTCGACTGATGTGGATCGCACTGCCGAAACAAAAAAGAGGAGATAAAACTCTGCACAGAAACACACATGTCAATGACCTGCAGACAATCAAGTCTCTGTTTTTTGAAAAAAATAAATAAATAAAAAGAAATGATGCTTCTCAACAAATCCTCTACAGCAGTGATTCCCAAACCCTGTGCTGCGGTCATTCAGTCAGGTGTAAAAGATACATCCACTACGTTCTTGAAGCAGCTGGGCCAACTGCTAAAAGGTGCTTACACACCAAACGTGATTCGCATGGCGGAGGCAGTCAATTCCAATGTAAAGTCAATGGTTTAGACACGAATTGAGGTTCTGCAGTGCAAATTGAGTGGCCAGTGGGCTGCAAAAATCTAACCCTGACCAGAGTTTTTAAAAAAATCTGATTTCTGGGGAGGAGGCTGCTTCTCCTCAACCAATCAGGGACTCAACTTCAGGCAAGTGACGTTTTCAGTGACAGCGGAGAGAAAACATCCAATATAGTGTAACAATCCATAGCTCTCCTGAACTTCCATTCATTTTCTTAACCCGCTGGATCACTTTCTGGGCAACAGGGTTTCCAGATCCCGTCCCGGTTACTGTTGGGTGAAGGCGGGTTCACTCTAGAGAGTCTGTCGCAGGACCTATGGAGCTGTAGTGGACACGCTCACTATGTCGGATCCCGGGAGAGGAGCTGGCGGCCAGACAGAGGGCCGCTGCTGAATGGGAAAGCAGTCAGGCCTCCTGAGACAATAATAATAATAAAAAAAGGTCCCTGCATTTTATTCTTGTTTTGATTTTTGTCCTCTCATGTTAATGCGCGATAGTAAGCATTTGAACTCGATCAGAGAGAGACGGAAACACCGCAGAAGCGACCGTCTATCAGATACAGCAGCAGGAGAGAAACTCACTGGAACTAAAGGGAGAATAAATGTTCTTATGAACCCAAACATGAAGATGTGATCACTGATGTTTCTGTAGAGCTTTTCAAAATAAATAAACCTGATCTCTAAACATCATCTGAGTCTCCCATGCATTGTAAATGAGATAAACAAACACCGCTCAATGTAGCAATAAGGCTAAAAACATTAGCTGCTAGTTCCATGTAGCAATAAGACTAAAAACATCAGCTGGTAGCTCCTCCCACACACGGCCAAGGCGGCCAGCTTGGGGGAACACGTTTTTGGCCGTGCGGCGAGTAGCAAGGGAGGGGCGGGACATGCAAATTGACCGCGCGAATCACAGTCGGTGTGAATGCACCTTAAGAATAAAAGAAATCTGCATTTAACAGACAAAAACGAAGAGTCTTTACTCCAAATATGGATTTATTTATTCCACACACCATAATAAATATGCAGAATTTTCAGCAACCAGCTGTTTAATGTTACTACGATGCTGCTAATAAAATTTCTCAAATGTTGAATTTAAGTTTGCTGTCTCATTTTTCAACTTCCACATTGATATTTATGGGTTAATCGTTCCTTCATGAAATCTAGAGAACAAATACAGTTTAAAACAGCTGCAGATATTTTACACTGGATGAAGATACACTATACCCTCAAAAGTTTAGAGAAACTGGAAGCTAAAAAAAAAAACCAAACAAATGCCAACTTCAGCCTCATACAGACCGGTCTGTGAAAACATCGTCTGATATTAAACCAGTCTGTAGCCTGAAAAGGTTGGAGATCACTGTTTCTTCTTTTACCATACAAATGGCTCAATCACTTTTCAGTAACAATGCCTGAAAACGAACATAAAAAATACATTTTAACATATCGATGCACTTTATTTTCTTATTGCTTAACTTTGCCAAATAAAAGGCTGAGATGATAGAAGGCTTAAGATGAGGGGTGCATCATCACATTCATTTCCATCAAAGATCCAACCATGATCAGTAATGTTCTTATTTCTCCTCTCAGTAACTACAGTAAATATGTTGAAAAATAATGAGTCTTTACGTAGTCTGAAAAATGGAAAAGATGCCTGCGTTGAAGAGCCCAGAACACTGTAACTGTGTCCTTATTAAACCATGTGGACAGATAGAAGACAGCATGCTTTAATCAAACAGATGGGATGGGAATACTAGAAGCATTAGAGTTCCTGCTGGTTCTGCGTCTATATTCTCAAGAATGTAGTCGAAGAACCAAGCTGAACATCACGTGATTAAATCTTCACAAATCTTTGTCATTGTTGGCTTTCAGCTTGCAGGTCAGAAGTTGTTTTTTCTCGCCGCAAAGAAAATATCTCTACATTTGTGACACTGGGATGTCTGAAAATAAGCTGAATGCCTCTTGGAATCGGAAGCCAATTAGCAGGAATACACCCATATTGGTTGAGTCAGCCATTAATCTAGTGCAGGAAGAGGATGGGATTTATTTTACATGTTGCCAGCAACCACAGCCTGCTAAGTTTAGAATGATAGACCTCAGGCAAAAGCACAATTTACAAAGTTCTTTTAAATTCATAACTGTAATCCTCAGCATTCAATTCCTTTCGATTCACTGACATTTGCACAGAAACCATTCTGTTCCTTTAAGGATGACATTAAAAAATGATCACTTACAGCCAACTGGACCCTTTACATTTTCACCATCAATATCCAAGGATATTTCTATTTTGGAAAAATATGTCATCAGCCACTATATGTAGAGCATTCATTGCACTATTCTGTTTGCCTTTATAAGAAAATAATCTAAATAGGTCAGAAAACATCAGAGTGAGTACTTTTCTGTGTTCGCCTCATCCCTTTGGTTCACTCAGTCATTGTCCCAATTTGACAAGACAACGACCTGCGCTGGAAATCTTTGCTCACAGCTGCACATGAGGCAGCCATGGCTCAGTGTTGGCACCAGACTTTACTGAGTACTGGGTATCAATGCTTTGCACAGAGGTGGGAGAATTAAAGCTGGAGTTTTCAGGGTCTCTGCTGTGGACTTGGTGCTAAACTCCATCTAACATGGAGGCAATAAATCAGAATGACTGCTGGCCTCCCTGAAAGAAGTTTTCATATGTTCTGCTTGAAGCTTTCATCGGGTCAAGTACATTAACCTGGCAGCCCTCCATATCTCCATCTCCCATCGGAGGATAAAACTGTCCTGACTCTGCATCTGCTCTCTCACCCTGCTCAAACTGCTCAGAGAAATATGAGGAGCCATAAAACTACACACTGTGCAATATGACACGTCATACAATAAGCAGCTTCAGCCAACTCAAATGTACTACTGATCTCCAATAAACCAGAAGGATGTGGCACGGATATGCACCCAGACCTCATTCGGCAACATAGACATTATTTGTTTGAATTTCTAATTAAGTCAGAGGGAAAAAAAATCGCTTGTTAGCTGAAAAAGGACCAGCTGTTTTCACAGTTCCCTTTGTTGCAGATACGAGCTTCACTGCTACTGGGTAAATGAGCTTAACAAAAAATCTTGAGATGTAAAATTACAGTAAAACTGTGCACATTTTAAAGGTGCACTGAACAAAAGTCAGCAGAATTAATGACAATATTGAATGATTACAATGATTTTAAGAGTGTCCCAAACAAAGTACAAAACCCCTGAAGCTCTTACAGCTGGCATTTTCCACAGTAATGAAGGTTACTATTGTTTCCTTTGAGAATCCACAGGATTTATGATTTTTGATAAAAACTGCATCATTAAGAGACCACTGGGAACACATTTACACTAGATAAAAATATTGTTGAAGTGGGACTTTAAATGTTGTTCACCCTTAAGAATATCCCCTTAGGAGTTGCCACAGCAAATTAGCCTTTACTGATCTGGACATTCAGTTTGGCAGGGCATTTTCTGATGCAACCCTTTATCCAGGCTGGGGACCAGCACAAGGAGACCCAGGCCCCCTTGTGGCAATATAAGTAGGCAGTAGTGTGGACCTAGTGCCTAGGTTAGTGCCTAACTTGACCTGACCTGACCTAACCTAACCTAACCTAACCTAACCTAACCTAACCTAACCTAAC
>BSAI01000187.1:268163-353106 GCA_036245035.1 Adrianichthys oophorus | reverse complement strand
CGTTCCAGCAGCTACACTGGCGTTCCAGCAGCTACACCGCCGTTCCAGCAGCTACACCGCCGTTCCAGCAGCTACACTGGCGTTCCAGCAGCTACACCGGCGTTCCAGCAACTACACTGGCGTTCCAGCAGCCAGACCGGCGTTTCATTCGCCGTTTTTTTCTATTAAAGCAGATAAAAAAAAAAAAACGAAAGCCCCGCCCCGTTGCCTCGCAATTTGACCAGAAATTTTGGCCAATCAGATCAAACAGAAAGGTTACCGCCCCCTGAGTGACAAAAACACCCCCTGAAACTGAACGAGTGAAGAAAAAAAAACTGAGCGTGTGCGGGTAGAGCTCTGCGCGCCAGCTCAGTTAGGACTGCACGGTGCAGTTGTAAGATACGCTCACTCAGTTATCAAATACGGGCCCTTCAATTAATGGCAGAGTTGTGACGCCATACAGAGGCATTGCAGAACACAGGCGCCATGTTTTCTGTCATTTGTCTTTTTTTTTTCAAAGAAAATTAAAGGAGGGAGAAGCAAATCGATTGGAATTGAAAATTGAATTTGGTGTGAAAAAATTGGAGATTTTATTTTTTGGCCATATCGCCTAGTTCTAGCTGTTACTGAATGATACAAATCGGTCTGCACCTTCATACACTTTCACCAGTTTTGCACTTCAAGCATCACAAGATAATATGCAAAAAAAAATCTGTGGCAATCAGCAAATGTTTTATTTTAGACAAAATAATGTTTCCTGAAACTATGTCATGAGATATTCAGAGCTCCTCTACATTTGAATGGATGGAGTACAGAAATATTACATTGCTGTCATAGACACAAGGCAACACTTGACGAATGGGCTTGTTGAAACAATACTCCAGTCAGCCCGCTTGCACTCCTTTAACCACACCAGGATCAGATAAAGCTTAGGGGAATAGACAGATGCAACAGTTCAAATCCACTGGAGCTGCATGCGGCATTGGCCGTTTTGGTTTGTTCACAAACAAGAAAACAACAAAAATGGCCCACGAACCTCATGGATTTCCACAGGTGGCTCATATTTTTTTTTTTATATCACCTCGAAAAACTTGGCCTTTTCTAAAGCACAAATCTGCACATATTTATATCCTCTTAGTCAGATTAGTTACTCAACATCAGCTTAAATGCTTGGAATCAAACTTCATTATATCAGGGATCAGAAACAGAATAGACAAAAAAAGGCAAGAAACCCCAAAAGATGCTGTCCAGATGTGAAGGAGAAGGTAAGGACTGACTTAAAATGAAGAGGCGCAAGACTGAAGAGGATTCAAGTTTAAGTGGAAAATGCAGTGAAATCAATTTGTGATTTCCTCTTACCTGTGGTGCACTATGTACGTGATGATGGAGGCAAAGAGGCAGAGCAACATGACCGCCGTGCAGGCATACACAACCGGGTGCAGAAACTCCCCAGGGTAGGGGGGGAATGACAGCACCTTCTTCAGATCCTGAGATGCCAAAAGAGAAACAAAAATCAGACAAAAGCTATTAGAAATAAGTACCCTAAAAACAAGCAATGGGATAGAAGTTGTCTGCGTTGTGATAGCGTTTCTGGAAATCAGCCCTTAGATGAAGATAATGAGCCTTCAATATGTGAATCCACGATGAACTGTGCAGATCAGACCTGCACGCAAATCACAAAAGAATCTTAAGGAAATGTGCCAGGGTTGGAAATCTGTTCACATCAGCATAAGAGAGTAGCAAGGCTGTCAATGCCATAGTCTTCCAAGTGCATTCACATTTTTGCATTTCAGGCATTAAGCCCACATCTAGCGAAAGCAGCCGAATGCAACAATAACACGAGCTTCTGAGTCGGTCAGGATTTAAAGTAATCCAAAAATAGAGTTCCCACTCAGTGGAATTACAAAAGAAATAAATAAGTAAAATGATTGTTTTCATTCTACGTAAGCTCCTGTAAATGCCAAAATGAGTTGTTCTGTAATCTACAGAACATAAACTTAAAGGAAAATCTCCCTTGGCATCAGCCTCCCATTCTCTACAGAAATAGTGAACTCAGCCTACTTGAATTCAGCAGTTTATCGGAAGAATACAGGCTGGCTGTAGACTGAACATGAAATCATTGCATTCACTCCCAAGCATTGGAGCTCAGAGGCTCTGTGGCACTCTGTGATGTTCTGCAGGTGCAATGCCTAAAGTCATGCTATGATTTAAAGGGCCGTCATGAGGATGTCGCTAAATAAAGTGCACCTTATCTCCATAACCCCGCCAGCTCAAGTGAGTCTGTGTCTGAGAGGCTGATCCACATACACGCTGTCAGGACCTATCATTGTTTCTCGTCTCGCCCAGTGAGATGTTCTGCTGCCGTGTTTGTCGAAAGGCTGATGAGTCTGTCTGCAACTATGAGAGGCCGTGACCTCAAACTGAGCATTTAAAAGCATAGTTGTAAAGTAGTTTTGTGTGCCGAATCATAAAGACACTGGAGAGGTGTCTACTGTGGAAGAAGTGATCTGTCAAACCCCTTTCACTAAGTGTAACAGAGAATGTGCAGGACGAGTTCAGATCAAAGTAAGAGTCACGTTTCTGTGTTCAGACTAAAACAAACTGTATTGCAACCTCAAACTAAGCAGTTTTTTATACTTCTTCCTTTTGGGCAAATTACATTTCGCTTCTACAAGACTTTTGGCACTGAAAATCTAATGAAAATGAAAGCATTTCAATTAAATTTTATTTATACCTTCCAAAATCACAACCATAGCCATCTCAATAAAGTCAGCCATAAAAATAGAAACAAAAGGTGGTTGCTAAATGGCGCATACTTACATAGCGCTTTTCTACCTTCATTGAAGGCCCAAAGCCCTTTACAGTCACGGTCCCATTCACACACTGATGGTGGCTCCACTGCCAAACACTGGGACCAACCTTCCATCAGAGGCAATGTGGGGTTCAGTATCTTACCAAAAGGACACTTTGACAAGGCAGGAATTGAACCTGCAATTTTTTGATCATAGGCCAACTGCCCTTTCCACTGAACCACGGCCACCCTTAAACTAAACTAAACTAAACTAAACTAAACTACACTAAAGTTGCCCAGACTTTTCTCTTCCCGCCCACTTTCTCCATTTCCTCTGGGTGAACCCTGAGGCATTCCCATGCCATCCAGAGACATATTTGCTTCATGTTCCTTATAGTTACGGTTTCTTTTGTTTCTTTAAATCGTCTACAGTTAATATTAACATGTACAGAGCACAGTTTACCATAACATTTTAATTGAACATTCTTGGAAAACATGTCATCTTGGAGGCACCATATGTTTCTCTAAAATCTTAATGGCATTTCCTGCATTAATGCTTCCAGCTATTAAGTTAATTAACAAAATGACAAATTAACTGTGTCAAGCGCTGTGATCCTAGATGCCAACAAGCTCAAGGAGCTTAATGCCCCCCCCTTTAAAAAATGTTTATTTAGCTCTAATTTGCTTTTAAGCAGTGTTTTCAACGTCTGGTGGATTTATTTAGTGGATCTAAGCAAAGGTTTCAAAAGGCATTTCCCCTCCTTAACTGCTTAATGAATCCAGTTAAATTCTTTGGTTTACTGAAAGGAAAACTGAGAACTCTGTTGTCTTTAATGTGGAATTAACGACAGTTTTACACTTCTCATGAAAATGTGACAGGTAATTCATTGTGGTGAATAAAATTGGATGATTTGCATTACCTGTTATAATGCAAGTGTGAATGCTTTGAGCTGAATGTGGTCGCTGAAAATGCTGAAGCAATCAGCTTAAATGCTAAAGCAGCTGAAGAAGCTGAAGTTTGCAACAGAGAAAATATGTATGAAATAGATTAAAATGTTTGCTAAAAATGCTGAGGTAATTGGCATATTGCTATAGCAAATAAAGGATTTTTAAAAAAATGTCTTCAAGCAAAAATGTTTGCAGTTAAAGTTTGTACATGTATGACACGAACTTGAAAATAATAATAAAAGATGCTAAAACATCCCAGTTAATTGCAAATTTGTTAAAAACAACTAAATAATGCTAAACTGTAGTATTTTTTAAGCACTAAACCAAAAAAATATTTACAAGTCAAGTGATGTGTGAAAAGGAGCTATATTTAAATAGACCTAACATGTAAGCAGAATCAATATAATTGTTTTTGTTTTGTAAAGATCAAAGCAGAAGAATTCAAAAAAAGACATTTTATTTGTCTCAAGTGAAAAAACACTGTGTTAATCTTTTCCTGTATGGAATAAAGTATTTTTGTGAAATGGATCAGACGTGCGTAAACCAACCTCCTCTCCAGAGAGCTGAGAATCTCAAAAAACCTATGGCTCAGAGGCAAATTTCACTCCCTTCAAAATGTGTTCATACCTTTAAAAGTATTTCACGAAACCGAACAAGTCATCCCTTATAAGAATCCCAACCCTTCAGGCTACAATGTGTGCTGGTTCCATGTCCTTAGAGCCACATTTGTTCTAAAAAAGATTTCCAATAAAAAAAGTCTGACGTAAAATGGCAAGGTGTTAAGGGGGTTGAGAAAAGTTTGTCTCAGATTTAGGGCTCAAGAGAAAAAAGTGTTTGCTCGTAGTTTTTAGTAGAATTTAGTCAATTTGAATGTTCATTTTTGATAGAGTATAAAAAACAATGTTGGTGTAATAATTGAAAAGTTAAAGATATGAAGTTGAAAATTCTGAGCACCAATCTCCTGAAAGAGCTGAACATTTCAATGGTTGAATGAGTTAAATTGATGAAAGGGTGAAGAGTTACGGACGTCCAAACAACTCAAGAAAAGTGGAAAGAGAACCCTTCAAAGAATTCATGCTATCATTTCAATGAAAACACATTCACCTTTAAAATCAACCATGCAAAATTGTGCAAATAAGTATGCCAGTTAAGTGATGAAATGTGAGGATTCTGTGGTTTAGTTTGGGGTTTTTTTTTTGGTCATGTACTGAGTTCTATCCCTGTCAGTCTTCATTTCAGTTAGTTACCCTCAGCCTATATACGTGTCTGGTTTTCAGTTACTCTTTGCCAGGTCATCTGCTCTGTTTTTGTCACTTCTCTGGCTCGCCATGGTTTTGTTATGTTTAAGGTTATTTATTTAATGTTTTACTTTTCTGCCATCAAACCTGGTCTTCTGCATTTTGGGTCCTCCACCACTCTGTGACATGAAGATGTGTACTGTTTTGTGATAAATATATTTTGGCAGATTGCACAGAGCGTTATTAAAGTAGCTTGTTGTCTATCAGAGTAATGAGCCAGCAAGCTATAAAACTAAACAAACAGCTGAAAGATATTCATCAGGGTTGTAAAGCAGAGGAAGAGTCAGACATAATTCATTCATTTCTTTAAGGTGGACAGTGGAGGAGACAATAACCCATCTATTTAGTCTATTGCTAAAACAGAAATAATACAGTATATCTTCTAATTGTGACCCATCTCTGATGCTGATGCTGGTCTCCAATAAACGCCAGCCTCTCAGGTGCTCATTAATGTCAGACGCCAGTCTCCAAAAGTGGCTGAGCTCCTTAAAGATATGACCATCTTCCCCGGGTTGTGCAGACGCTGGGTGTCTATGGCATTTGTGTTGTGTAGCAATGACCAGGAAACCCTCATTCGATTTAGTTTGGTGAAGTGGCATACGCCAAAGAACATTCTGGTGAAGAATCTGCACCACATTTTGGGGTGGATCCTAAGCGTGTCTGAAAATGGTGCAAGCAGATGGATGATATGGAGAACAGGGCTGCAGAAACAGGAGCAATCTATTTTCTGGTGGAGGTTCAAAAAAAGCAAGCAACAAATCAGAAGAACTGGTTTGAACATGGATTATTGAGAAAGAGACAGAAAGGTGGCCTTGTCTCCAGGAAAATGATCGGCATGAAAGCGAAAAGGATTTTTTAATCAGAGATTGATGATGCTTCACAGAGAAAAGAAACGTTCACACCCAGTGCTAATCAGATCAGAATACAATGTTCTCATCATTTCAATCAATCCTGAATTGTTCATCTGCTGTTGTTTACATTTCTTGACTGAATTTCACAACAAAACAAAACAATTAGCCATCAACATTTTGTCTGTAATGGAATAAACGCCGGTCTCAAATAGACGCCAGTCTCTTATAAATGCTGGGCTTGCTGCCAGATCTTTGGGAATAAACGCCAGGGCTACTGTTGGAAGTTTGAGAAACAATTCATTTTTAATAAATAAAAATCTATTGTAGGACTATTCATCTTGATATGTTTAAATGTGCACACATACGTGACATTACAGCTTGCAATCCAGAGAAACTGAATTACTGTGGAACCAAACAATAAACAGGCATTTAGAACACAGAATAAAATTGACATCAATTAAAGTTAGCACATAGATTACTGCACACAACATCTTGGTAATGATGTGATCCATCCAGCTGTATTTTTGTTTTACAATCAAGGACAGTTTTTTACTGTGAATGGCACTTCAGTAGCAATCATAATAAAAACGCTGCAGAATACTATAGAACGAATTGTTTTAAAGTTGAAGGGCCAAATGTAGGGCAAAAAAAATAAAAGAATCCTTTTACTTGAAAAGCATTGTCCAGAAACAAAAACAAAACTTTTTCAACATTTTACATTTTTTTAGCCAAAACCAAACTTTGAAAACATTTCTGACTGAAAACATTTAGTATTTGTCTGATAAAACTTAATGAACTCTGATGAGCAAGAAATGAAAAAAAGCAGTTTGGGAATATTAGAAGGTGCTACTGTGAGACAATATTGAGCACATATGAAAACTGGACTGAGCGAGTGTGACATCACTCATAATAAATTAATTAGTTCCGGCTCCAACCAAATGAAGTCAATTCAGTCGCCTTTTATCACAACACGGATGCTGCCACGTTGGAGCCAGATGACACCAGTAAGCACTGCAGTGATTGGTCCAAGTTGGTCTGAGTGAACATTTCTATGGCAACCACTGTCGCCAATCAGAAGTGAGCTTGTTGGAAGGCCACACCCCTACTGCCGAAAGTGGGCTTGGTAGAATCTGTCAATCAAACATTTTAAATGTTTGATGCCAGACCACATACTTTTATTGAGGCATCTGATTGATCAGTTTATAAATTGAATAACTGGAACTACAGAAAAAAAACATAAGGAAAAGGAACTATCAAGAATATGTTAGACCTACTCCAATGAAAATCAGCTTTTCTGTGTTTTTAACATGTTCTTGTAGCATTTTCTCATAATAGAGGACCTATAAAAAATAATTTATGATTCAAACTGTGTTTCTGAGTATTTTTTATTCCAAATCATGTCGGATCAGAAAAGCGGATGCTTGAAAAGACATCTAAAAAGGCTAATGATGCAGTTACTATAAGGGCGTGCCAAAGACTGGCCTCTGGCTCAAAACTGTACAGCTTGATTGATCCAATATTGCTCACCATTGTTTTTGCAGTGCTAATGCTAGCATGGGACTTAAGACTCGCACGTGAGCACACAAACAGAGCTTTTAGTGACAGGGAGGGTCAGGGTTGCTCCTAGCCCACAGCTGTGTCCACAAGCCAGAATTGTAAATATAATAAACTACTGCCGCTTGGCATAAAATATGTCTTAAAAACGACAAAGGCTTTTGATTTGGGCTAAAAACTGTACAGTCATAATTATAACACTACTGGGAACATTTTCATAAAAGAAAAAATAATATGGTTGGAGTGGGACTTAAAAAAAAGTATCAGAGCAATGAAAGTGATTCTGACGTATAGAATGACTGAGAAACAGCAGATTATTTCTCAATAGAAGTCTATGACATTTTGGCTTCTAGGAACCAGCAGGCACTTCCTATTTGGAATGCCAGAAGGGAGGAGTCACTCAGTCCAGTTCTCTAAGGGTGAACTCACACCTAACCCAATTCGCGCGGCCAATTTATGAGTCCCGCCCCTCCTCCACCATGCGGAGAATTCGCTGCTCGCCACGTGGCCAAAAATGTGTTCCCCAAGCTTGCCGCCTCTGCCGCATGTGCCAGCTAATGTTTTTAGCCTGATTGCTAAATGAAGTGGTGCCTGTTTCTTATTTTCCATGCATGGGAGACACGGATTATGTTTAGAGATCAGGTTGATTTATTTCGAAGAGCACTACAAAAACATCAGTGATCACATCTCCATGTTTGGGTTCATGAAAACATTTAGAGTCTCCCTTTAGTTCCAGTGAGTTTCTCTCCTGCTGCTGTATCTGAATGACGGTTGCTTATGCGGTGTTTCTGTCTCTCTGACCGCATTACTGTTGCGCATTAACATGAGAGGACAAAAATCAAAACAAGAATAAAATGAGGGGATTTCTTTTTATTATTGTCTCAATGAAAATAAGAAAACATCCTAAAGTTCAGGAGGTCTGAGCAGACCTCTTTCCCATTCAGCAGCGGCCCTCTGTCTGGCCGGGAGCTCCTCTCCTGGGAGCCGGTATAGAGAGCGTGTCCACTACAGGTCCATAGGTCCTGTAACAGACTCCCTAGAGTGAACCCGCCTTCACCCAACAGTAACCGGGACGGGATCTGGAAACCCCGCTGCCCAGAAAGGGATCCAGCGGGTTAAGAAAATGAATGAAAGTTCAGGAGAGCTATGGATCCATCCACCATATTGGATGTTTTCTCCCCACTGAAAACGTCACGTGCCCGAAGTTGAGTCCCTGATGGGTTGAGGAGACACAGACACCTCCCCAGAGTTCAGATGTTTGAAGACTCCCGTGGCGCGCTGGCTGCTCAATTCATGCCGCAGAACCTCAATTCCTGTCTAAACCATTGACTTTACATTGGAATAGGCTGCCTCCGGCATGCGAATCGTGTTTGGTGTAAGTGCACCTTAAGACAATAAAGGGCAGATAATTTACCAAAGTTAAACAGGACGTTAACTCTGAGAAACAACACAAACAAATACTATTTTTTTTATCAACAAAAACATGTGGAAGCCCAACACAATGAAAGACACCTGAAAACAGGAAGTCACAAAATATTCCAGGAAACTAAAAATGCAAGTCAAAACTGTTGCATAAATTATTATATAAACTTGGACCATTTTTTAAAGAAAGAATAATTTTGTCTTAATCTGCAGATGATAAACATGGCAATGGACAGCAGCTCCAGATGAAATTGCTTTAAGTTTATGGAAGCAAATTCACTGGCTTCAGAGAGCACATTGTCATTTTAGCTGGGCAGTGCTGGAGAAGAGCCCTGACAACTGACTTCAATCTTCCCTAAAAAAGGTTGTGTGCTGAGCGAGCTGTATTCAGTGTCACCTTTCAGTGTGTAACACACAAATAGAAAGCACACAAACTGCAGTCTAGAATACATTTGTATGTATTAATTATTCATATTTCACCAGATTCTGCTCTGATACTTTGTCCAGTGAGGGCAAAATCTAAGCAACGGTTAGCTCACATGCTGGGATTTGTTACATTTTTACTTCAGAACAGTAATTCCAATGCTTATCATGATCATTTACCATGATCCCTTTATTTACACTCTCTCCCACTAACTCTCAGCCCCTCACAACTTCAACCTAACTTTGACGGTGCAACAAAATAGCAGGCATTATTGGTGCTATCCAGTGGTACAGTTTTGACCCAGATGCCAGTTCGGATGGCAAGAAAACAAAGACATATATGGATATTCTTGTCTGCAAGTGGATGCATCAGAATGAAGCTGAGCAGGGAGCTTGTAGCCCAATGTCACTGATACAGGCTTTTCTAACAACATTTTTTTGTGTAATCTTGATTCACAATGATTTGATTAAATTAATACTCAGAAAGTTAGTCTTAATCTTAAATTATTTTCTATTTATCCTCTTTCATGAGAAAAGGGCAACAAGTACATGTTAAAAGCACCAAAAACACGATTTTCATCGGAGTGGGTCTTTAAGTTTGGATTTAAAGTTAGCTCGTAAAAACAAAGAAAGAGGTTGAGGAAAAAAAAACTAGAAAAAAATGTGAAATAGACCCTTAAATTGCTGCTCTGTGACACTGAAGGATTTTATAGGGAAGCATCATAGTTTGAAAGCTACAGAGGACAAAGCTGGGCTTGAAAATGTACACTCAGCAGAACCTTCTTCTGCACAAATAAAAGTAAAAAAAAAAAAAAAGATCTGTGCAGGCGGATGAGCTGGAGGTGATAGAAAACAGTGGGGGAAGAAAAGAGGCGTGAGCAGAGGCTGTCTGTTTCAGCAGAAGGTTCAGCCCAGAGGGAAACAGAGGCAGATGAAAGGCTGCCCCAAACAAATTGTTTGCTGTCTCTTAGAAATTGTGTTTATGCCTTTGGTGTGAAATGAGGCAAACTTCAGAATCACACTCAGAAGAGAAAGACTGAGCATGCCCAATATACATACCAAACAATGACCTCAGGTGTAATAGTTTGCTACCTTTGCAGAAATATTTTATCAGTTACTTAGTTCCTCACATTGTCGGTTATCCTGTATCTGTGCCTCAGGCTTTCTGTGGACTATGTTCAAGTTAGGCATAGATTTTCCTGTTCTTGCAACAGACGCAGACAGTGAAGATACGGTTCCCTTGTTGACCTGGCTGTTAGATTGACTGATAGGTTATCGGCATAGCTTAGAGCGTGCTCTGAACATCTCCTCCCTCTTGTCCTGTTTCTTGAACTGATCTCTGGTAGGGACGACAGAAGCCACCTGTGGTTCCTCCACCAGGGCTGTGATCACTATCTTATTACAACAAAGAACTCTATTACTGTCTGTGAGAAGAGAAACGCAACTGCCTCTGTGACAGCAATTCATTACCATAAGACTGCCTTATCATCAAACAGGATCATTTAGCTTAGCTTTTTCCACATTGTCACTGGAATATTTGCTTTAAATAAATGACAACTTTAATCTGAGATCCTTCATTACCATGTCAAAGTCTGATTAATACAGTCAATCCATAATCTCACAAAAATTATGACGCCAGCTACACAAATGTAAAACATCACCAGTCAAAGGGGATTTATAGGCCCAGTGACGTGATGGAAATGAAGAGCAAAACAACAAATAAAATAAAAATAAAAAAACTAATACCCAAACGCTTAGATTCTTGCTACTTTAAAGTATCCTGAAAACTGTTCAAAATGTAAAATCTACAAACCAAAATGTGAGATGCACCCTTGAAAATGTTCCCCTACTTTAGTCATAATTACACAGTTGCATGCAGGAATGCAGTCTTAGAAATATGAAGAAGAAGTGAAGAAAGAGCAAATTTTCAAATGAATTCCTCCATTGAACTGCCAACGGCTCGAAGCTTCTAGCCTTCATCCAGCCGTGTATTTAATCATCCTCGAGTGGCTGTGTCAGTGCAAAAGCATAAGTGAGACTACCAATCAAACATGGTGTGGCTGACAGAGAGAGGGAGGCGGAGCTGAAAAATACCTGGCTTGATGACAGTCAGAAAAGCAGCCATGCTTCATTAACACAGGTCATCATGTTTCTGATGTTTCCTGTGGACTCAGCTCATAGTTTTAAGACTCAAACATTCCCACTGTCTGCCTGTCCACTGCTGATGGTTTACTGGTGGAGGTAAACATGTCCAGTATCAAACATCAATCACGTGGGCTCACGTACACGTCTATAAAAATCAACAATGCCATACAAGCCTATGAGGTGCTAATGTAAAAAAAAAAAAAAAAAAGAAGCCCCACACAAATCTAAGAGACATTTCTGTCCCACTGAATATATTTCTTTAAGCATTAAAGCTTTTTGTTATCGTTACTTTCTCCAGTGCCACACACTAGAGGTGCTAAATTTATCTTAAGGCCATTGAAGTTTCTATAGGGAAGTTATTCTAACCGTAGATCTGTGCCGATATATAAAGCGTGACCATCAAATGAAAAGGTCGTATGCACTGCTCAAGCTTGCAAACTGAGAACAAGATCATAATTCACTGTGGGCAACACCCCCTAAACAACCGGAACAAAGAGACACGACTACTCCAGACTACTACAAGCTGAAAGAATCAATACAAACAAAAGCAAAAGGGAGACAACTCAGATTGAACGTATTGTTGACACGTTGCAATGACAATATGTAAGACTGCTTCTTTTCGTCTTGTATTTTTCCAGAGAAAATTAACAGAATCTAATTTTATGGTCATACATTTGAATATGCTGTGACCCTTTCTGAGGTTTCATAACAGATCTATGCAGTTTTATCTCATGTAGTATGTCTTATCATGTAAAACTCCCTCATTTCAGGAGTGAGGTTTTAACAGGGAAGTAACAGATTGATGCTGTGTCAGCCATCTAAGTGCTGTCACAGTCAGTGTAAGTCGATGTCATCAAAATAAGAACTCTGTTGGCGCCACACCATCAGAGGATCACTGATCTATTGGCTTGACTTTAGATATCTTGAAGAGGCTTATTGTTCTATTTTTAACGGTTGATTTCTTCAACTCTCATCCAACATTTCATTTTTCCAGATAATAGATAGCTAATTGTTACTCAAGGTCTGTTTCAGACTTCATTTTACATTTCTTCTTTAAGCTTCAATGCAAATGTATGTTTGTATTGACAGCAATTGTTTAGAGTGAGAACCAACAAAGAACCTGAATGTTTTACATTGTAAAACCTTCCCTTTTTTGGTGCCAACATTTTGTTCATGCACAGTCAATACTGACGCCTCTTTCAGGCAAAATCAGGATCAGCCACGGGTCAGTGACATCACTAAATCCCATTCTAATGCCCAATCAGGAACAGGATTGATTAAGCCCAGGCCTTTTTTGCTCCTTATGTGTGTAGTTAAATCTTTGAAACAATTTCATACAAAATAATTAACCAATTGCATGCTAGAAGGAGTGGCTACATTTTGTTTACATTTAAATTCTACCCCTTTGACCCAAACACTACTCACATTTGAGGGTAGTTTTTCAATTGTTCGTTGGCAGACCGATTATTACACTCCCATTCAAAAGGAGCACTATAAAGAACCAGACTAAAAGCAAAAGGGTTCAGAGAAATACCCATTATCCAAATTAAAAAATTACACCAGTAGTTGTTTAGGTTGAGTCTTGTTACACTATTTTTTTTAAAGGAGTTTAACATTTTTACTACAGCATTTTTCATAACCTGTCTGACAAGCTTACATTTTTTAACTTTACGCAAATGTTTACGCACTTAATTTCTTTAAGAATGACAGCAAAAAACTAAAACATAATATACATTAAGACATTGAAAAAGTTGTAATCCATTCTGAGTCTTCTTTGCCTTTAGGCTCCTCCTATGAGCTCGCCACAGTAAATAATCAATGCATAGTCTAGATGAAATTTTAATTTAGCAAAAGTAATTGTTCTGTGACTATTGCACTCACATGTATCATACTGTTGTTTATGACTTGGACTTTGATAGGAGAGGCAATTTCATCTAGTTTGTCTATAAATTAAGGAGCAGTCATGCCATCTGGTTTCTACCAGCACATCTCATCGGAAGCATTCCCACCACAATCTGGACTCAGGCCTCTATCCATGGTGAACCCTCTATAAAGTGAGACTAAATCCTTCACTCCCACAGTGAACTGATTCTTGGTCACCTCCTCTGCCTCCTCCATGCAGCTTTAGTTTGTCATTAATAGCTGGACAAGACTCCACTGTTTTTTAAACCAGAGGAAGATCTTGGTGGGACCAGTTGACTCCATCCAGGTAAAGAAGAAGGTCCTGATGGTGCCATCCAAACGTACAGAGGTAATGTGCAGCCAAGCCAGCAGAATCACTCCAGAAGCTGGTCAATAGCTGGTCAATGTAGAAAGAACCCTAGTATTGAGGAACACACCCTGCCTTGTTTCTGTTTCCAATACAACACAATGACTATAGAACTGTGGCAATAATGACACAGATCATGAAGACTCTGCAAATGGCTGGTCCTCCAGAACTGAACCCCCCAAATGATGTTCACGTCAGTACAAATATCAGAAGAAGCAAGCTTGTGTATGTGCCATTGTGTGTATGCCATCTGGATGTATCTGCTACGATGTTCATGCTTTAACGCTAACAGCCTCTCACTTCTGAGATGTAAACTGCTTAAGATGGGGCCCCTTCCTTGGACTACCTAACATCAAGACCACAGTCTGTCAGGCAGAGGGATTCCTTCTCTTTATAGTTGGAGAGCAGGACTGCGGACTGGAGACAATTCTATCCCCCTTTCTGTTCATCTGACTTTAAGTATAGCTCATAGTCCTGCCCATATACTGAAGTATCTGGATGATGCGGCTGTGGTGGCGAGTGCGTGGTAAGGTCAGGAGGGGTGAGAGGTGGGGAGTACAGGCACTGGAGTCAAAAGAACTGGCTTCTTCTGAATATCCATCACTAATGAAATGATGAATGGTGAATCAGAATGTTGAATCCCTTGAGTAAGCTAATCAGCAGCTCGCTGGTCAAAGTGAACTGGAAAACAGGTAGGGTTGTGCATCTAGAGGACTGGGGTTGGCCAGCCCTGCTTGTGGATGACATCAACTATACTCTCCACAATGTGCTGTGTGGAAAAATTCTTCTCGTCGAGATATAGAGCTGAGAGGTTGAGGACTAACTTTGTTCCTACAGCCATCAGACTGCTCAGTCACTCCACAACTCCTGCACATGGATTAACCTGAGCAGTTAATTTTCTTTTAATTTAGCTGTGCTTCAATTTGACTATTTTATTAATTGATTTATTTAGCTTTTATTGTTGTAAGTGTCTGGACTGCTGAATTTTCCTGCTGGGATAAACACAATTTTTATTCCATTCTGTTCTTTGTCTGCTCGAAGATAAATTGAACATGGTAATTCTTTATAATCATCCTTCATAAACTACTTAGAAGACATTAACAAGCATTATTAATCTGGTTTTAAGCAGCACATGAAGACATTTATTAGTGTTTGTTAATCCTTTATAAAGGATTAATCGCTGAAGCTCCTTAAGGATCCAAAAAAAAAGACAATATATGATCGACTAAAACTTCCCTTTTATATCTGTAATTTGAAAACCCTTTTTGTTGTTTGCCTCTCTTTGCTCAGATCCATATGTATATTATTAGTGTTTTTTTTTTTTTTTGGTTTAATGCTGCATTTGCCCCGCTCTTTGTTTGTAATAACTCAAAAACTCTGTTTTATAATGTCAAGCCATGTCTTGTTCTGTAGTGTTGTAGTTGTTCAATAAAAACATTAAAATAAATAAATAGTAGTAGGAGAAGAGCCGCTTCTCCTCCATATCGAGAGGAGTCAGTTGAGGTGGCTCGGGCATTTGGTTCGGATGCCCCGTGGACGCCTCCCTAGGGAGGTGTTCCTGGCATGTCCTACTGGGAGGAGGCCCCGGGGAAGACCTAGGACACGCTGGAGAGACTATGTCTCTCGGCTGGCCTGGGAACGACTCGGGGTCCCCCCAGAGGAGCTGGAGGAAGTGGCCGGAGAGCGGGAAGTCTGGACATCTTTACTTGCCCCCGCGACCCGGTCCCGGATAAGCAGAGGAAAATGGATGGATGGAAATAAATAAATAACTTTCAATATATATCCAAGAACCTTTTTCAAGCAGTTTCTCGTAGGAAGGGTCAGAGCCGGAGTTCTTGAGAACAAAGTCCACCTTGAGCTGGATCGTCTTTTTTTGTTGACAATCTTGCAAAAATTGTCCAATCTAAGGTAAGTTGTGTAAATGTAACAGATGTTTGGTTTAGGATTTTTTAATTCCATCAAATTCAGGGTAAATAGTTGTTTTGCAAACATTCCAACCTGAGCGTTGGTCTGTCCGAGGGTACTTGAACTCACCACCGTCACAGCATCCTGATGAGCATCCGTGCTTTGACTGATGCGGGGCGTGGCTAAGGTAAGATCTGCTCCTCCTTCTGTCTGTTCTTTGTGATCATATTAATCATGAAATTGGTTTCTAGTTTGTTTCAAATAGAACTGACAAAATTTAAGATTGTTCAGTGTTGATTTTTCATCGTTTGTGTTGCCTTATGTTTTTATTAGCCGCTTTAAACACGCTAATGTGTGCTCTTTCTTGGGAACTGATTAAGGTTCACTCCATTTTTCATGGATGTTTATGTTAACTTTTCTTTCTTTTTCTGCATTTTTCAATTGCTAATTGCTGGGGGGAGACACGGAGGGAAAACCGAGGCAGCAATGTCATGTTTTGTTTTCCTTTAACCTGGTACAACGTTGTTTTCTTGTTTTATCGTGCTCTTTCCTTGTTTATTTTACGCACTGTGGGGGAGGGTGTACTGTGACTGCTGTGGGCGTGGCTAAAGGGAGCATTGATATATCTTTCTATATAGAATAATATATCTGGACAGGAGATATGGAGGGAAAAGCTGGACAGCAATGTCATATTTTGTTTTCTTTTAACCAGATTAAAATAAATTGACTCAACGTCCACGCATGATTACTTGTCTCACTGCCACGAGGCAGTAGAATACTTAGTTTTCATATTTGTAAAGATATTTGACTAGTGTCTGCATGACTTTGTGCACATGCAGACGGGGAGGGTTGTCTTAAAGACGCCCGGCCAGTATTAGAGTCCGCAGTCTAAAGTAACACCTGTTAGACCCGTCGTTTATTGGAGACTGGCCACTGTTGGAAGATATACGGTATAGTCCTTTTAGGAATATTGTGGTGGGATAAATGGGATTTTTGTCAATTATTGTTCTTTAGATCTGTTCTACAAATGAGTGTGACTTCATTTAGAAAAAGCAGCACGTGGGCCGCGGCAAAACGCTCCACCAGAGGACAGTGAGGACAGATGTCTCTGTGAGGAAAGTGATGAAGAATCCCTTCCTAAACCAGCAGGTGATTACCAAATCACATTGTGTAGAGTTCCAGCTTGTTAGATGGGACTGTTGGCGCAGAGCAACCCCGCCCCCTCTTCCTGTCACCCATAACTGAGGGCTTTCTGTTTACACTCTCTCCCATTATGCTTACAACCCCTCACAGCCCCTACCTATCATTACCAGTTCAACAAAAATGGTCAGCAGAATCAGAGCTATCCAGTTGTTCAGATTCCAGCTAGATGAAGAAAAAGAAGTACATGGATCTATTTGGATGTATTTGTCTGCAAGTGGATGCATCAGAATAGAGCAGAGCAGGAAGCTTGTGACTGCCCACTGCATTTTCTACATCACACATAAACTGTTTTTTAAACTGCATTTTTTTTTCCTGCTCCTGATTCATAATACAAGAACTTATCAGGTGTCTCTGACTTTTTTTAAGGTAACGTGTTGAAAATGCAAACAAGTTTGACAACTCTATTTAACATATATATATATTGCTATCTGCTCTGAAAGCTGGATCCCAGTGGGCACTTGCTTTGAAAACTTAACTTTGACTTTCATGCATACTTAGGTTTAAGCCACATGCCTCCCTCTAAATCACTGTGGGCAAACCTTCTATCATGTGAGTCTGAGAACATAAATCAATAAAAATGCATCACAGAGAAGATTGCTTTAGAATGTGGGGCCAAAGGAACGGGCAGAGACTCCCCATCTGCTGTATGATCTTTGTGCATTTGTATGAGGGAGAGCAAGTAGGTGTTCTATGACAGGGGTGACTCATCTCCTGCACCCGCTACACGCTAGAGTTTGCTGAATGGATGGCTCTCTGTTTGCACACGTACACACACACGCCTGTATTCAAAGGCAGACAACTGACATAAGGTTGAATTTGAGCGCATACATGCCAGGAACACCTCTGCCTTCTCACACAGTCCTCCTGCTTTCTGATTTGGCAGGCAGCATATAGAGTGGGGAGCAGGCAGTGCACCACTGTCAATACATAAAGACTGAAAACATGCCATCTTTCTTTCTTAACAATAGATGGAACCAGATTAGGAGCCAGAAAGTTGCGCTCTGTTCACATTTAAAGATGACTTTGCAAGGAGGACTCTGAGAGCATAATAATCCAAACAGCCTCTCCTTCAATGCTGCTGTCTGGCTATGCGCTTTCAGTTTGTAAGCAGGCTTTAGGTTGGCCTGCGTGGGACTCAGGACAGCAATGCAGTTCATTAACAAAAGACACACATCTGTTGTGTCTTTTGTTAATGTTCCCTCTTCTTCTCTTTTTCTCCGTCTCATCCACACCCCTTTAGCGGTCGTCTTTTGCTCTGGCAAAGCAGCAGCCATGTAATACTGGGTATTTTAATCAGCACAGCCGTCTGCACAAAATTCACTTTGTTCGCAGCTTTTGTGATATATAAGGGTGTCAAAAAAACATGTAAAATATGTTATGTGATTATGCGATGTATCAAGACATAACCCCTTGTGGACGGCAAAACAATGAAAAACACTGATGGGGAGAGAGAGTCCGAGACAGACGTAGGGAGAAGGACTAACAGGTAAATCATTATCTCCACAGACGATGAAAGTGCTGCATGTTTGTCATTTTCTTGGTCTTTTTCCAATTCCCAGCACAGAAATGCAATTTCCCCCAGTTCTGATCACAGCATTTGGCCATCTGACAGTCCTGTTAACTGTGTTATTTAGTCCAGTTAAATCCTCATATCTGCCCTTTCCAATATTTGCATCTCCTTGAAACCATTCAAAAGCAAAGTGTCAAAATAATGAAAGAGAAGGGAATTTCAGCATTCAGATTAGCTTTTACTGCTGATCCCAGAGCACACTGCTCACCCACTGACACCAGGATTTTAAAGAAAGGATTTCCGTGTTAGTTTGGAGCTTGAAAACCACCAATTCATAAGTCATTTTATGGCTTAAGAGTTTACTTTGAAACACTCGGAACAGATACCCTTAGCACTCTTCCACTTTTTCAACAAAAGGAGTGTCAACCCAATGGAAAACAGTTTCTTTCTGAAAGCGCTTTATCTGTATATGTCAAAAAAGCAATGAATCAAAAATAAAAGCATATATGAGGTGGAAATATATCAGTTTGCTTCATCACTTCTTTTCAAGCAATTCATTAAAGCATTTTTTCTTTGACAAACTTCACATTTAATGTATTCATTGTGTCATGTATTGTATGTACAAATATGTCTATTTATGATTAAGAGTAATTATAATAGCATAATTTACATGTACATGTGGAAGTTTATTTGGGTATCTCTTTTACTTTTATTTTTCATGTTCCAATCAAATAATGACTAGTTATCTTAAGTTTGATATATCTATTTATAGATGTATATATCCTTTGTTTGGCAGAATCTAAATTTTTCCATTGCCCCTACAGCTGCTCCCTACCCCTACATTTTGCCCTTTTAACAGAGAGATATGAAAAAATAGTGTCTTCTAATTGAGACGTCATGCCCACTCAATGACATCTTTAATAATTGCAGGTCACCTATTTTAGCACGTAGATGTCAGTGATCAGAAAATACATAACACAACTTTAATAACTCATTCTGAAACCAACAGCATTTTACTTTCATCAAATTGTAAACAAAGGATGGGCCAATATCAAAATTTACCCTGCAACCCACCGATAGCTGACACGGGAGTTGACAACACAGGGTGCGCCTGACACCACTGACCCTCATTTAAAACCCAGTCCTGTGCAATGGTAAGCCAGGAAGACATCAGAATTAGACAGTCCAATTATGTCAGACTACAATCATATGTTGGATCTGTTTTTCCTTTAACAGCATATACATGCCCTCAACAGCCTTGTAGACATCATGGCTGGCAATAACCCCTTCACTCATGGTGCAACAACACCAACAGAATTAAACTTTACTCCCACAATGCACTCCTGCTTTGGGCAGGATCACTACAGCAGTTTTCAAATTTGCAAAAAAATAAAAAATTGGGTTTGAGTGACAATATCTTCCACAAGGAGATTGTTTTTCCCCCTATGGGATCATGGGATTATTCACATAGTGCTGATACTGTGACCTTGCCCACCGCTTTTTTTCAATAAAACTTTATTGAGTCACATAATGTACATTAGTGGTCCCTACCCACTGGGCAGCAGACCGCTGCCGGTCCGGAGATTAATTGCCACCGAGCCACAGAAGAAATAATACATTATTTTGTAGGTTTTGAAAATTGACCGGATTCTCTTGATTACATTTCAGTCACTTAAATCAAATCAAATCAAGCTTTATTTATAGAGCACTTTTCTAACATAAGAAGCTCAAAGTACTTCATATTAAATACGTGTCCAAAGTTAAAAGCCAAACATCACACATGCAACAACACCCCCACCCCCCGTTTTAGTTTTTTCTCTTTTTTGTATTTGGATTTTGTTTTCAATTGTAAAGCGCTTTCAGCTGCAACACATGAAACGTGTTTTCTGTAAGTAAAGCTGGATTGATTGATAAGCTTGTCGAAGTGTAACTTGCTGTACAGACAGCAATGTTATGATTTTGTGTGGAAACTCCAGACAGCAGACATCTTTAACAGCCAAAGCGTGCTCGGACCTCTCTCCCGTGTGCGTCTAGCATCTGACGCAAGAACCACATGGGGGTGGGAGGGGGAGCAAGCCTGTGCTAAACAGACCGCTTCTTCTGCAGTAACCACCAGTTAAAATAAAAGAGAAACATCTGTGGCAAATATTGGTGGAATTTTTTATATCAGGCTGATACCAGTCGTCTCAAATTATGCAAATATCAGCCAATACCGATATTGGCACTAGTGTATCATTCATCCCTAATGTAAACCCACGTGAAATGCATTTCTCCTCCGCAGCACAGTGCAACGCTCAACTGGCGGAGGGATAAAGAGCCCTCTGCTACAACGGTTTCCCCTTAAAATAAATATTTTGGACATATATTAGATATTTTGCCCTTTCCATCCAAATGTCTCCCTACAACTGGAGAGGTGGGGAGAAGTCGTAGGGGTAGAGGAAGAATTCGGATTTAGCCTATGTCTTCTTTAGTATTTTTGTTTTGATTGTTTGAAATAAATCCATTACAAATTAAAATCCCAAGAAATGTATTACACTTCAAAAAAGCTCAACCTGTATTTAAACTGTCTTGTTACTGTTTCTACCCACTGACCTGTCTTAGCCAGGTTCCTTTTTTTCAAAACAATTTAAAGGGCTGATCTTGGCATGTGTACTTTTTTTTATTTAAATTCATCTAACTGGATACTTTCTTGTTGTGCAAATGTGCAAAGATATGTCAACACAAGACTTGTTGGATTTTTGTGTGTGTGTTTTTTTGTTTTTTTTTTACCCTCACATTCTTGATGATGGGGAAAAAGCAAGTCCTGATTATTTTCAATGCAATTCTCTATGTAAAAAAAAAGTAACCAAACTTAGAGTCTTCATTCCCTAAGAGAGCCTCGGAAAGTTTTCAAGTTGTCCTGTATGGCTCTCTAGCATGTTCTACCTCCAGGCAGAAAAAAAAATTAAATTACTTTGTCAGCTGAAGTGATTTCCAAGATATCAGCAGAAAATCTTTGATGAAAAACACAGCAAAATCACAAAAACTGGTGGAGTCATATTTAATGGAATTGTCAGCAGCTGCACAGTGCACCGAGAAAACATCTTTTATTAAACAGTCTTTTGCTCCATACTGTAGTTGTTTGATTTACTTTGTGGTTTTATGCTGCGCAAAGTGTTACATGACTAATGTTGTAGCACTAGCATATTGCATACTGGCACCTGTAGTGATCACACCAGATCTCTAAAATGCCAGAATCCACTAAACAGCACTTTGGCACACAACTTAAGGCTGGCTTTGGTACGGCTCACTTAAGCATACCTTGTCATGGAATGGAGCAATCCCAGTAGGCAAATGAGCCCTACTTTGGATTAAATTTACTCCTTGACGATATAGATTGACTGGTAGAGATAAATGCTCAACTCTGGACTGGCAAGACCAATGACCTTCAAGCAGCCCTCCACTCTGGCAATGAAGGAGGGCTCTTGAAAATTGGTAAATATAACATTCTTACAACATTTCTAGAAATCTTAGAGCTGAGCATTAATGGTTTTATACTGAGAAAGAATAAAAAATAACAATAATACAAATTTCATGAGTTCACAGCAGAAAGATGCCACAGCAGGAAAGATTACATCTCTCCTGGCAGACATAGAATAAGGCAGCAATAGTTTTGGAGAAACTGAAGAAACTTTAGAAAAGTTTATTAACATTAACAGAGAGTCTCTAGCATATTAATTATAAATGTTGCATCTGAAAGGAGGTAGTGGGTTACTAAACAGTAAGAGAAAAGGCTTCCTGCACACCATCAAAACTTAAAAGAAAAGAGGATTTATTGGTGCCTTTACCTGACAGTGTATATTAAATGGACATTTGCCTAATCTATAAGCAATATTTTTCAATTGTTGCAATGGCTTCTAATTCTCTCACATAGAAGTGTTTAAAGATAAATCCAGGTGGACAGTAACTTGGCTCTGAAACGGACAGGAAAACTGTTAAAAACCTACTCCAATGAAAATAGCTGTTTTTGTGTGTTTTTAACATGTTCTTGTAGCATTTTCTCATAATAGAGGATCTATATATAGTATTTTAATACATTAAACTGCATTTCTGCGTATTTCTTAATTCAAGTTGTGTTGGATCAGAAACCGGATGCTAGAAAAAGCTGGGGCTAATGACACAGTAACTGAAATGGGTGTGCCAAATTCTCTCTTAACACTCTGGCCCTGTTACATGCATTCATTTTCCTCATCTGAGCTGGCATCTGGCGAAAAACTGTACAGCTGGATTGATCCAATATTGCTCTCCATTGCTCTCTCTCTTTTGCAAGTTATTCAAGTTATAAACTGACCAACAAGAGGCCTCAGTAAAAACATGTTGTTCCTGCTGGCCCCCACCTTAAGTGTTTGAAATATTTGATTGACAGATTCTCCTGATACCACTTTCAGTGGAAGGGGTGTGGCTTTCCAACAAGCTCACTCCTGAATACCGAGAGTGGTTGCCGTGGAAATGATGACTCAGACTGACTAGGACCAATCATCGCATACTAACGTTGTCTGGTTCCAAAATGGTGAAGTCTGTACCGCGGAAAAATGGCGACTGAATTGGCTTCATTTCGCGAGAGCTGGAGGCAAACCAATTTCTTTGCGTGACGTCACACCCCTCTTTGTCCACTGATAATAATATATGTCTATGGTTTGAGCCAACAGTCCTGCCCTCTGATTGGAAGATTGCAGGTTTGATTCCCCCCTTGCCTGTCCATGAGTCGAAGTGTCCTTGGGCAAGACACTAAACCCCACATTGCCTCTGATGGAAGGTTGGTGCCAGTGTTCACCAGCGGAGCCACAATCAGTGCGCTTTTCTACCTTCATTGAAGGCCCAAAGGGCTTTACAGTCACGGACCCATTCACACACTGAGGGCGGCTCCACTGCCGAACTCTGGCGCCAACCTTCCATCAGAGGCATGTGTAACATAAACACAATGAAGTGCATCACAGTGGACAACACACGTGATGCAGTAAAAACTGATCAACCATCATTCCAGTCCAATGCGTGGAAACACTTTGAATTACAAAGTCATGTGAGCATACAGTGTGCTAGAATGTTCTAATAATGTTCCTTTGGATTATTCGGATGTGGAATAACAACAGTAGGATGAACTTTATCAAACTCTTTACTTGTTTGTTTGTACACAGGTTTAATTTACACTTGATTATCTTGAAGAAATACACAGATCTGGAAAACTTCCCTGTACAGTAGCAGGTATTTATCTCTGAGTCACACTGTTGAAGCTTTGGCTGAAGATCAGTGAATCGGATCATTTCAAATGAACCATTATCTACTATGAATCGTGTCAGCAACCACAAAATATGATATGGATCAAATCCTTGTTAAAAGGAATTGCTACCCTCCTAAAAATACATATTTCATAAAACCAAGTCAACAAGAGTTTGTGTTAGGGTGTAGGGTTATGCCCAAAAACATCAATGTTGTAAAAAAAAAAAAAAAAAGAAGCAATTTAAAGTTGTTCTTAATGGACACCGTTGTTTGATCCAGTTCACTTCAGATTACATAAGTCTCATTTCCACTCTCTTTATTGTCCCTATAGAATGCCACATTGCTTTATTAGATTCTCCATAATTAAAGCTTAGAAAGCAATAGCTCTGAACCAGAGATGCCACAGCATGGCTGTATCTTTCCAGAAAACTAAGAGAGAATAAAACTAAATACTGAAGACCAAGGTCAAATGCCAAAGGCCATGAAGATTCTTTCAATATTTAGAAGGAGTTTAATTTTCATGTTCACTACATACACATTTTCAGCCTTTAGGCCCTTTTTGTAGCAGAAAAAGGGATGACTAAGAACAAAGACACAAAGCAACACTGAGAAACAGAATGTTTACACATCATGGCCTCATTTCTACCAAACAGTCTCTGGGGTTCAGAGAGGGTCGCAGTGTTGATAAGCAAACAGCTGGTGAAATTAGCATGAATGTGTCTGTGTGTGTGTGGGGAGGGGGACGAAATCCCAAATCATTAAAAGAATTGTTTCATTTTCTTTTCCTTTATTGTCTTTAGACTGACGCGACTTGCACCGAGGCAGTCTAAAGAGATTAATCGTGTCAGATGGCCACTGTCACATGCAAACTTGTCGTGCTGCTTTTGTTTTAATCATTTGTGACTAATCATAAAATGTGCAGCAGATGAAGAGGGAATATTTCAATCTCTTCTTGTTTTGTGTTTGAGAAAGTGTGCTGAAAGCATTGGCTTGAAAATAGAGTCAAATTGCACATGTATTCTCTACTTTTTTCGGCAGCATTTTAAGCATTTTGCCCATAAAAAAATTCAATACTATTTTGTTTTCCAATTAATATGCAACTGTGTATGAATAATACCTAAACCAAAAGACCACTGCATGGCCTACTACCTTTCTAAACACTGTTTAGTCAAGTGGTTGCTACAACTACCTCTTTAGCTTCACAGCAGCATTATTATAATATTTCACACTTTTTGCTGAGAAGAATGCATAATTTTAACAACAATAATTGTAAGCAGTGTAGTATGTGTTTAGGCTTAATGAGAGGCACACAAGGCATTTAACATAACATCTAATGCTGAATATCAAGAAAAAGTATACCAATAATCACTGTTGTCTAATTCCATCAATGGCAGGACAAAACTGTTGATGTCTGGGACAAATAGCAGGCAGTGCACTCTAAACTCATTTGTCTGAGAGAAAATAATCTGCATCACACGTCAGATTCCTTGCCAGGAGCAATCTGTTCTGATTGTAAGCCAGATCCCTTTCTTTTTCCCACCGCTGCAAATCTGCCGTGTAGTAAGCAAACGCAGTTTAAGTCAGAGCCGAAGCAACATGAAGACATGCTGTGGTGAGGGAATAACAGCAGTATGCATGCATTAAAGTCACCCCCACAAAAGCTAAATTTAAATGAATGCAGTGAAACTGCAAAAGGGTGAATTCCTAAATGTTAACCAAAGTCAAACCTTAACTCATACCCTGCAAATTCACACAGTACAAACCTGAACATACAGACTGACTCACTCAGCAGCAGAGTATACTGCCACATGGATGACCACTTGTTGTAGGTCTGCCATCTGTGTAAGTGTGGTGAAAGGTGGGAGCTTGGAAAGTGAAAATAGTTAGCATATCCTTAAGAATCAGCTTGGAAATCAGTCAAACTTTGGGTTCAAACAACATCAGAGAATACAATGTGGTATCGGATTGTCCAAAATGAACCACTATCGACTGTGAATCGGATCTTCAACCTCAAATTATGACACAAATCGAATTGTTGTTAAAATTATTGTTAAAGTGAATCATTACACCCCTTTGATATGATGCCAAACCATAAAGAAGTGACAATGCCATTTTAAGTTAACTGTCATGCTTTCAACTTGACAAAAGAGGGACTTGAATTTCATCAGGTAAATAAACACACCAAACATAATCATTATGACAAGAATTTTATTTCCCTAAACCATCATGCTCTAAAATGAAAATAAACGATGCAACTGTCCAATCAAGTCAAAGCATTTAGGAGTCATCAGTGTTTATAAAGGAAGACCCAAAATCAGACATTGACAACTAACACAAATAACAAACAAAAGCTAAACAATTATAAAGTTCAAATATGAACAGGAGAGTCAAAAAAACATAGTGACAAGATGATCTGACCTCAAGTCTCTGAACTCACAAGCTTCTACATACTGAGAACTAACCTAACCAGGTGTCATAGATAAAAGGAAACAAACCCCGAAGAAAAAAAGACAAATGAAAACTAGAACAAAAGTCAAACACTAAATATAGGCAGAGCGACCAAAAAAAAGACAAAAATCCTTACATCTGGCTAAATAATGCAAGAAAGAGCCTGCTTATGTTTGTATTGAACATTAGAAAGAGGATTTCAGTTACTCTGTGCTTATCATGTTTGATGGAGCCAAACAAGCCAGTTTAAATGTTTCAGAAACTGCCAATGTACTGGATATCCACAAGCAGCCACTTTTAGCTTGACAGAGAAACATCCAATATGGAAAAAATCACCAAGTGGTTTTCCTCAGTGATGTCAGAGGTCAAGAAAGAACAGAAACAGAAATACAGAAAGGCAACAGAGTCACTCAAGTAACCACTTGTTACAACCACTAAATAAGGAAATCCATGTTTAATATTTACCGAACTTCAGAAGTCTATAAAGTCCCCCTCCAACTGTATTTTTTTCTTTTGTAAATCCCAGTTGTCTTTTGATAATGATTGTGCAGTTTTTAGCCAAAATCAAAAAAAGCCTTTGTTGTTTTTTGAGACATATTTTTATGCCCAGCAGAAGTAGCTCATTAGAAATACAATTCTGGTTTGTGGGCGGGACTGTTGGCTGGGTGCAATACCACCCCCTCCTCCTGAGAGCCCGGTTTGTGTGCTTATTGCCCCATGCTAGCATTAGCAGCGCAAAAATAGTGGTGAGCAATATTGGATCAATCCAGCCATACAGTTTTGAGCCAGAGGCCAACTGATGAGGAAAATGAATGCGCACAAGCAGGTAGAGGAGCGTCGTGGTAAGAGAGACTTTGGCACGCCCATGGGACAGTTATGTCATTAGTCTGAGTTTTTTCTAGCATCTGGTTTTCTGATCCAATGAGATTTGTATTTTAAAAAATACCCTGAAACACAG
Source organism: Adrianichthys oophorus (assembly GCA_036245035.1). NCBI lineage: Eukaryota > Metazoa > Chordata > Actinopteri > Beloniformes > Adrianichthyidae > Adrianichthys > Adrianichthys oophorus. The sequence goes on along the minus strand of BSAI01000187.1, from coordinate 326,146 downwards.
TTTCAATCATAAACTAATCATACATATACCGTAGGTCCTCTACTATAAGAAAAATGCTACAAGAACATGTTAAAAACACAAAAAAATATGATTTACATTGAAGTGGGTCTTTAAGGTCACTGGGATAACCTGCAGAAGACCGTTGTCTGTTAGCTCAGAAAAACAAACAGAATATTACATATTGGGATCGATATTTAATATTTGGAATTAGACAGCTTCTGTCATGCCTTAAATAAATACTCATTATTCATTCAGTCATCTAAATGACATTTTATCTTCATTCTGATTCCCACATCGGGAAGTTATTTTGACCTGTCATGCACGCCAAGATATATTGTTGTATTCTTTTTAAATCTAACCTCAAGGACAAATACTAAATGCAACCACAAGGCGGAACAATCCATTGCTTTTAAGTGCTGGTCCCAAGTCCGGGTAAATGCAGAGGGCTGTGTCAGGAAGGGCATCAGAAGTAAAACTACAGCCAAATCAATCAAGCAAATCACAAACAGACTTTTCATCCCATATCGCTTGTGGCCTGGGTTAAGAACACCCACACCGGTGCTGCTCCCCTTCATGGTGCCAGTGGAAAATGGACGATTGTTAGTGGAGAAAGGAAAGGAAGGAGTTGGCTGATCAGGTTGACTGATGTGAGTTAGGGGGAAACAGAAGATAGAATTAGATGGAGGTAGACGATTAACTGTAAAGACCCCTAAAAAGAGCAGTTGAGTGACGCTTGAAAAGAGGCTTTAAATTATATACTCCATGATCCTGTAATATATTACTATGTTATATGTTTCTTTTAAAATATATTATCAAACACAACCACTAAGCTCCACCTCTGCTGATATCACAGTGTGTCATCTCTTATTGATGACCCTTTCAGTGAACACCACTTCAAAATCCCAACAAAATGCTGTGAAACACCACAGATATCTAAACAGGTCATCGCCATCATTGTCGATCTCTTCATCTCTCCAGGAACACCAAAGCTCCTTGGAATTAAAATGTCTGACAGGAATGTTTACAGTTTGAGGGGAAAAAGTGAACCATGCTGGAGCTGAGGTTGGCCTGTGGGCTATCACAAAAAGCTGGGTTTTCTCATTATGTCTGCCCATGTACAAAGGATTGTTGATGACATACAGCAGTGTTAAATGCTTAAAAAAGAGGCAAGAAAAGACACAAAAAATAACAAAATAATCTCAGAGCACCACAGAAGGCTGGAACATTTAATTAGCAACATATATTAGGGAAATGAGTAGTAAATTTGACATGTTCCAAGTTTTAATCAGACCATGTCTGCATTGTCTTTGTGTTTCTGAATCAGGAATTGACAAGCCTGCTATACTGTCATCTGATGACAGAATTTTGGTTTAACTGTTGCAAAATTGAAAGAAGGAAGTACCAGAAAAACAGCATGTAATTTCCGATTACTTTAGCTTACAAACTTCTTGCATGGTGAAGGGCCCACTGGTAAATATGCTCAGCACAGTGAAAATGAGAAGAAATAAGGCAGTTCAGGTAGGAATTTACTGTTAAGATGACCACTCTGTATGCCAGCGCCAGGCCTACCAAGGCATCCACTTCATCCACTTCATGCACGTCTTTGTTTTCATCGTCTCAGCTGGAATCTGGATCAAAGCTGAGCAGCTGAATAGTTACCATATTGATTGACATCTTTGTTGCATTGCTAATGTTAGCTTAGAGTTATGAGGGACTGTAATCCAGCAGAAGAGAATGTAAACAAAGGCATCATGGGAAATAAGTGGAGGTTTACTTCTGCGCCAACAGTTCTATCTACAACTTGTAGGAGAGTTTCTGATGTACTCCTGCCATGCTGCAGAAACTATGTCCTAGAACACAATACTGTTTTTCCCCCCATTATTTTGGCTAAAAACAGCATGATCATAAATGAAAGACCACCAGGAACACTTTGAAAATAGATCAAAAGACGATTGAAGTGAGATTTTAAGTTCTAGAGCCGACAGTATGACTGTGGAAAATAAATGCATGAAGATTTTTACCCGACAGGTTCACTGTGTGGTCTATGACTTTGATATTTCATGTGAGCCATCTGCGTGCCCCATGCAAGTTTGACCATTTTCTGCCCAAAAGCAGGCAGTATCCACCCATAAGGGCAGTTGAGACAAGCCAAGCCATTTATTGATTGTTTATCACAGCATATGGCAAAAAAAGCTGATTATTCCACTTCTTTAGCTGGGACCAGATAATCAGGTTGTGTAGAAGTTTACTTTCCAAACTTCTCCTGAAGAGCCAGCAGGACAGTAGTCCTGGACGACTGGAGTTGCTGAGTTGAGCTTAAATTACTCAGAGCACCAAAATGTTTAGAGTCTGATAAATACCCATCTGGCCAACAATTAAAGGTTGACTAAGAGTGAGCCACAGTCAGGCACAAAGCACAGCAACAAATATGCAACAGAACGTCTAAAAATAGTGTTGCAACAGTTCAGTTCAGTTAGTCTTTTACTTCAAACAGAATGGAATGCTGTGGTGAGACCTCAAGAGAGCTGTCCATACATGAATCACTGCGACCCTAAGCTAACTGAAACAACCTAGTAAAGGATAGGAAGCCAAAATGCATGCACCAAAAATGCAAGGCTGATACTACAAACAATCAAGCTCCACACTAATATGTCCAACACACAGACTTTGTTTTCTTTTTAGTTTCATAAAAAGGACTGGAAATTTAAAAAAAACCTGCTTGTTCTGTCAGCACTGACATGTTGGCTGTACACTTCACATATCTGTAGAAAAAAACAAATAAAAAATCCTTACACAACAGTCTTTCTTTTACTCTTTTTATTCTCACTCCTTAAACTTTAACAATCATACCTAAGTTAGCCAACACCAGACATTACCAACAGGACTCAACAGGTCACCTGTTTAACCAGAGGGTTCTCTGGCTTCCATGAAGCCTCTCTGCGTCACAAATTCATTATATTCACAAAAGTGTATAGGAATACAGCTTGTCTCTTATTGGGCTATGGCCTCAGGGCCTTGGTTATGATTGTATTCTAACAAAGGCGAGCCACCCACCCCATGTGGGTCTTTCACTCTAAAGGTCCTCTCCTGCATATTAAGCAGGATGGAGCAATGCAGCAGACAAATGCTGGAACTCTTCCATTGATGTGACAGTAAAAAATAAAAATAAAAAATACAGACCTCTGACACAGCATGCAGCAGATACTGTGGTTGCATATAGAAGATGCTCCTTTTAAAAGGGTCTGAAACGTGGTTGGAGTATGGAATCGAGGCTTGTCACTGTGATGAAGATGGATCATGAGGCTGCATTGCTGTAACTGAATGAGTCAGCCCTCCCTTCAGACAGACATGGCCTGCAGGAGGCAGATGGGGAAGAGGAGGCAGGACAGAAGGAGGGAAATGGAAAAGGGTTTGGGAACTGTCCCAGGTGCTGAACATTCCCAGGAGCTAGAAACTCAGCTTTGGGGGGAGGAAAACTGCAACCATGACATGGTTGCCATGTGTTTAGAACAATCAGTGGATTGATGAAACAGGTAATTCTATCCTGAATACAGAAAGCATGAAACAGTTAACTTAAAAACAAAAATCCACACTATTACGTTATACTGTTACTTAAGTAAAATTAGAAGAGACACATCCGTTAACTTTTACTCTAAAATGATCTGAACCATGAGAACCTTTCTGCACCGGCTCTAAAGGTTTCTCATCAAGACACGTCTTCATGGAAGCCTCAGTCTTCAGGCAGCTTTAGGCTGTGACTCACCACACTAAAATGATACACTTTCAGAGTATTCAATGCAATGTATTTGAGAACATCTTTTTTGTACTTGACCTCTAAAATCCATCAATATTTCTCCAAAGACATTTATGTTGAATTATTAAACCTCTGAATAAAACATAAAAACTTTCAGTCAATCCCATCTAGGATCGTAGTTGGCGTAGAAAGGACACAAGGACAATCACCGTTTATATTCCATGTTTTAAAGGCTGTACATCTACACCTAACCTCTGCATCCACATGATGAAATCTCTGGAACTTTCAGTTTCCTTCTGTTTTCTCTGTGCCATGATAAACTGTTCGCTCCGTTCATGTATGACGGCTGGTCTACTCGCATTTGGACATTGAAAATTCTCCTCAGTTTGACGTGGAAAAGATAAGGCAACAGGTTTGGTGGTGGACTGAGGCGGGCTGAGCTGAACCGGCGGCAGAAATGATGTCATGAGTGTGTAAATAAGGGTCGTTTTGTCGGGCACTGCGGAGACCGGGCGGGTGTGGTGACTGCATTAGCAGACGCCAAGGCTCACACAAGCAGAGCTGCTGTGGTCATTCTAAAGCTAAAGGCTTCCCGCCGTCGCGGTGACGACCCTCTGTCTGCTTCAGATCGTCAGCAGCAAACATGGATTTGAGGAAAAACGCCGATCCGACATCGAGTTGATTCTAAAGGTGCCCAGTGACGGCACGCCTCCTCCGGCCAATGTTTGACAGAAAAACGCACGCACAATGACAGCCTGACATCTGCTCCCCATCTGACATCAGCTTTGCATTCTCTGAAGCCCCCCCCACGCGCACTTCGGGCGGTTTTCCGGTTCCTATGCGGCTTTTTTCGAGCCCCACAAAAGAAATGATCAGCAGCTTCGCGCAATATGGAAGAAACGCCAAGTCGGAGATCCGACAACGCGACACTTTCCATGCGGCTCTGCCAACTGACCTCCCAGTTAATCGGCTCCCACTCCTCGGTAAACATCCGGAGCTTTTCTTTTCATCCAAAGAAAAATAATAAGAAGAAGAAAATAAAAAAGGAGAGCAGACACAGCGGCTCACGGAGCCACTGGGAGCTGCGATGTAATTGCGCTTTTTTGGATTCTCCTCGTGAAATCAAGTTGCGGTCGGGTGCGTGGTGGGTGGGCATGCATCACCAGCGGCATCGACATCAACTTGCGGAGGCAGGCGAGCGGCGCTGAGCTTCACAAGTCCAGCATTTCTGCTCGGCGACGGTTACAACCAATTAGCACCTGGCTGGCGCGTGGAGACGCAGAGCTCCTGACAGGGCGCTCCTTCTCCCCAGCATCGCTTCCATCTCCGCGGAATCTCGTTTCCAAAGCAAATCCGAAGCCAACAAATCCCTTCCGTCTACTGAGTAGCAACAATAAAGGGAGCTTTTAAAGGTCCCTGCATGATGTGCTCCGCAGGACACGTGACTCCAGCTATTCCACGGGACAAATGTGCATTTAATCCGTAACGGGCCCTAAGTCATGGGAGACACGGAAGGTGGGGTCATGGTGAAATGAGCGAGTGAAGCAGCAGGTTACTCACCATCAGCACAGCAAAGTTACTCTGGTGGCTGCAGTGGATAGTGGTGGTGCTTCCGCCCGAGGCGGTTATGTGGCAGCCCTCTGCCCTCCAGCCCCCGTGTCCATCCAGCAGGTCAAAATCCCAGTAGGCTGCAGTGGGGTCTACACCCAAAGCGAAGTGCCTGAGAGCGATGGTAACGGAGTGCACGCCGCTCCCCCGGCTGCAACCATCTGCAAGAAAGACAGCACGTTCAGGGGCGAGTGCGCTGGCGCCATGGCACAGCTGTGCGCGCAAACTCCTGCGCAACACAAGTGGCGCACTCAACTTTTCTGTCACATCAAAGAAGGCGTTTCCGTGCGGCAGTGAGACGGGGCGGGTTGCAGCTTTGCTCAAAAGGTTTTATTTCCACAACAGACGCGCGTGATCACATGTTGCACACAAGTGGTGCGGCGGGGGCTGCGTATCCATGCGTGCGCGCGTGGTGCGCGTGGGCAGACCACGCGTTTGACATCACATCGCATGATGGTGAACATGGATTTCCTCTTACCTAATTTGGTGAAAGCAACTGGTGTTGAAACGGTCCTCCGCTTCCCGTCGTCTGCCAGGTTGGAAGAATTCCCCGTGCACGGGAAGAGTTTCCCATTGCGAAACACAATGAACTGCAGCCTGCAAGTGGAGTTATCAACATATTGGAGCGGAGAGGAGGAGACAGACGCACCAGCCAACGGGAAATGGATGGAGGCGACAGCCACGGAGTTCTGCGGATGCAACTGAAAAGAGGGAAAGGCGAAAATAACTCAAAATGAAGGAGGAAACAAGGTCAGGAAAAGAAAGAAAGAAAGAAAGGTTTATTGAAATAACGTCTACTCGCTTTCACCCGCGGGAGTGAAGGAAAGCACACAAATCTGCGGTCAATGGAACGAGAGCCAAGTTTGAACGCTCTCACTGAGCTATGTGGTCTGGCTCCCTGCCGCAGAGGTGGAAATGGTTCCTACCAATTCAGCTCGAGGGCACATCAGCTATGCAGCTTGATTTAAAGAGACAACCGATTCCACTTCACCTTCCTCTCAACGACCAATTAATGAAGAGCCAAAGAAAACGGGGGAAAGAGGAAGACAAAACTGTCAACATCAGGAGACAGGTACGGTCCCAGGAGGGGGGAATGGCGTGGAAATGGAAGCGTGTACTCGCTATCTTTGAACGCAGGTGGAGCTAAACTGATTTCTATTGCTGTGGCAGCAGGAGGAGAAAAAAACACCAAAACAATCCACGGTGCTTTCTCTCCAATCCCACCACAGATGGATTCAAGATCCTCGCTCTCTGATCTTCTGTGACCCCAGGCAGACAATTATACAGTTTGTACTAAAAGTGTATGAACATTTAATTCCCTCTGCTTATTCTGTTCTAAGGAACTCACAACTAAAAATATAAACGGCAGAAACTTTGACTCAGAGTTGATAGATCCTAGAATGCACACGATTCTTTGGGGTTAACGTTGGCACAAGAAGTCAGCCGTGATTTTACAGTTTGAGCTTTGTTTTGTCATTTGCTTCTGCATTGACACATCCTTGAAAAGCTATTGATTTTCATCTTGCAGTCTGTGGGGGGAGAAGAAACAAAGACCATCTTTGCCTTGAAACATATCTTGCATCATTTCCTTTCTCTGAGCAACCTAACTTGGCCGTCCTGTTTCCAAGACATCACAAGACACAGACATCAGTGCCTGAGCTGCAGATTTAGGCCTGGATAACAGTTGAGGGAGAGCAAAACATGGACCACGTGTGCTTTTTTAACGCAACTTCTCTCAAAGAGCGTCCTCACCTCCATCTCCTGGGGAGATGTTTTTGAAACACACAGCTCACAAAAAGAAATGCTATCTTTTAGAGTTGCATCCTCATCTCTATCTACATCTTTTATCCTCTTTTATGTGGCGTATCAAAGGGGTTTACTGCCCAGGGGGGTGCTGTAAGCCGCAACATGTGCAAGGTCCCATTTCAAGAAAAAAAATCTGTCTTCCTCCTGAGCAGCCTGAACAGTTACACTTCCTCCACCTCAATGTCACGGGGGAACTTTCACTTTAGATTTCATTTGGCTGGTTGTGCCTCAGCCGCATGCAGCCCCTCCCTTTCTAAGAGGGCAGCATGCTGTAGCCGTAGAAACCGCAATCACCCCCCCACACACACACACACCTTGTTCTGACTCTTGCCTTGGGATCATTTTCCTCCACTTTTCTCCCACTTATTCCTTTCTTCACAGAAAGCACACAGGTGAATGTCAGCAGTCATCTCTTATTTTAAAAAAGATTCATTTCTCTCATTCTTGTTTCTGATGCACAGCATTTTCTGATGGATGTGCACAGTTGCAAATCAGCCTGCAGGGCAAAACACAACATCAGTGTTTGACCCGCCACAGCATGGAGATTATGTTTTAACAAAGATGCTGTTGCTTCTCTTTAAAAAATAGGGAGCATGAAGGATGTCGTTTTCCATCTTATCCAGAGCATTTCTCTGTGACAATGACACATTTATGTCTCTGGAAACTCTAGCAGCCTGGAAAATAACCGAAAACAAGGCTAATTTAACTCAAAAGCCAGTTCACCCCCCCCACACACACACACAAACCCCCTTCCAAGCCGGAAAGAACTGCATACTTTGGTTTGTAATCATAGACGGTCCTGTTGACACAGACGTGGCCTGAGGCACAATGACAGAGAGAAATCAGCAGGTTGGTTCCTCCTGGCATCAAAAAAGTAGGATTCTTTTTTTTAACACTTAAAGCAGGTGATATTTGGAACTCCTGAGAAGATATTGTAAACAAAGATATCTTTCTAAAAAAGTTATTGCATTTAAAAGGGTAATCATCTTTACTATATTACTTCATTTGATTTCTTTTTTGTTGGTTAGGCTGAGAGGTGGCATTAGAGCAGAGTCGACGAAGGGAACAGGCTCTTTGGTGAGGCTGAGCTGTGTTTCAGATGTCATCTTCTCTTTCTTCAGACAGCTTTGACTCACGCTGTGACACAAAAAACCTATGACAGATAGAGGATATTGATTGACTGAAATGTCATGGCAGAGTGCAAACTAAGGGATTCATTATGAGTGCAAGAACATTTTTCAGACTTCAATTCAGTCCCAGTAAACACTGGACGCCTGATTGACCCACACATCATGACTATTTCACATCTGTTGGTCAGAAATCAATGGTGGAGGTCAAGATGACGAGCAATCGTTTCTATCAAACTTTGACCCCACCTGGACGTCGATCAGCAATTTAACATTAAAATATCAGTCAAGTTGATTTTTTTGAGAGGTAACATTATTGTTTAAAATAAGTGAATATTATTATACATTGTTTATTCAGAGTAATAATACAAACAGTTTTCATTACAGCTAATGTTGTCAATTGTATGCAAATTGAATATTTCTTTGTATGAATAATTTGCATTATGATAAAATAGTGTTTTGTTACTTTTAATTTTTATATTTTTATTCCATTGGTTTATTTAAAAAAAAAACTATTTAGTCCATATAGACTAAATACATGGTTATTATTCCATGATTACAACGCTCTATCATGTCTTCTATTGTCAGGGCTCGGACCCAGAGTCCCACTTCCCACCACCAGAGGGAACCCTCTCTGGAGTATTAACCTCTGCTGTCACTCTCTCCTCCACGTCTACACCAGCTGCTTTGCATCATCCTCATCAGCATCATCTGTTATAAGCCCCATCTGGACTCCTCTACACACGAAACATTGTCTTTACTCTAAGCAATCCTAAGCATTCCTAGTTTTTGCCTTTCCGTGTTTTGAACCTCGCCTGTTCCCTTGTCTCCGTGCCTTGCTCCATGTTTGACTCCTGCCTGTTGTTTGACCACTCTTTTGTGTTTTACCCTGTTGGCTTTGTTTACTATTAAACTCACCTGTCTGCATATGGATCCAAACACTTTGGCATCATCGTTACAACTATAGTGTCTGGAATAAATATATGAATAGGTGGGGGGAGGGGCATTCTGTCACAACATCCAACAACTAAAGACTTAAGTTTGGTTTGTGAAAATACCAAATAAAGTACACAAGTTATCAGTTAATTTAATACAATCTAAGCGTCTAAAGACTCAGTCCGAATCCAAATTCTCCTCCCTACCCCTCCAACTGTAGTAGCGTTTGAAGCCGTTGTGGTGTCTGAGCTTCTTTCTTTAAGAGGAAGGCGTATGGACTTGTAGCTGACTATCCCCCCCCCCCCCCCCCCCCACCCACCCCCGTTGGGGTGGTGGTGGTGGGGTGATCAGTGTTGTGTCGTGCCATGGAGGAGAAATGCATTTTTTCACATGGGTGTGCTCTGAAGCACAGAAGTTTACATTCAAATGTAAGTAAAAACGTTTCGTTTTAGCATGCCTTTTACTAGTTATAAAAACAATGTAGTTCTACATTTACCGAGCGCTGGCAGCTATGTGCTAACGTAGATAAATATTGAAGACATCATCGAGGGTTAGTAACGTCCAAAATTGGAAACACTATTTTTCCATATCTCTTTGTTAGGAGGGCTAAACGTAAGGGTAATGAGAAGCCGTAGGGGAAGAATTTGGATTTGGCCTTACTTGGTCAAAAAAAAAAAAAAAAAAGAAAGAAACATTGTGTTTACTGTATGGTACAAAAATCAAACTAACATGACAATGAAAAGATCGTTGAGCGGGACATTGGAACCAACGACAAACAGTTTTTAATATTTTAGACCAAAAACTTAGTTATCTGTCAATATGACAGACATGTTAAATCTTACAGAATGCAGTAAGCGTAATATAAGCATAATATTGAATTTGAATGGTTACAGTGTGTCTTTAAATATAAATTGTAATGATACTGTGTTTTGAGACATTTTTTCTCTATTTAGTAACATTTGTGTTTTCATTTCTTGCATCAAAAGATAAACATATTCAAAAGATAAAAAGAGTGGTGCTGTTCAGGAGGTTCAAGAATTTGAAATTACAAGTGATGCTTTGATTATCTTGAGAACAAAAACGGCTTTTCTTGGTGACATATTGAAACCAAAGCCTGTGTACCCACTTAATCCAGTTTTGGGGTCACTGGGATGCTGGAACTTATCCAGCTACTGTTGGGCGTGACTGGGGTACACCCTGGACCGTTGCTACTCCATCACAGCACTATGACATGGTAGTTGTAGTCAATGATAATAGTCCATTGGAATTTTCCTGGTTTCAAGCTGATACTTTAGGTTTTTTACTGGGATATGTTTTAGTGAGGAAAGTGGTGGGAAGCTCATAAGCCCATGTTTTCTTTTGTCTCTCATGCTCACACCTATCCAGTTTGATTCAGCTGCAGGGATACATACAGAGGATTAATGGGGAGTCATTTGGAGCTGCGATAACATTTGGCTATGACACAAAGTGGGTGTGCAGACACTGCCTGAGGTGAAGCAGGGTCATGACTTTGGATCATGCCATAGGGTCCTTTCCTCTGTGAAAATGTATTTAATACATGTTCAGTTGGAGCTCAGTTTCTATTGTTTTACCTGGATTATCTTTTGTTCACTTTGTGTCACAGACACACACGGCCAGGTGGAACCTCCTGTTCATAACTGGCTTCTCACTTTCATTCCACCTGTCTGATGTTAGTTCAATCCCACTGGTATTTGAGCTGCTGATCCTAAATGTAATAATTTTCCATCTCTGTGAACATTTAGCTGTGACCTGTGCATCCCAACATCAGTCAAAAGGATTTCTGCTCTATTTTAAGAACAGGAAGGTAAAACCAATGCAAGCTCTTTGGATCTTTTTGGATTGTAATTTAGGACGAATAGTGATGTGAATACACTGTAAATTGGTGTGAGACTCTCCAATTGACTCATCCAACTGCTTTTTGCACATCTTTAATTTTCTGTGCAGACTTTATGTATAAGCCAAATAGGCAAACGTTACACTTTGATTCACATTTATGCAACGAAAAAGTTTCCATCCACATTCCAATCAAAGGTAGATGACTGCCAAAGAAACATTTTGCTTCATGCAGCCTGCTCTCTTTTGATGCGGTTGGTGGAAGGTAAGGCTAAAGCAGTCCACCGTTACCATGGAAACCTTATTAATCTTTGTGACTTCACAATTTCTTTCTGTAATGACAAAGTCAAAAGGATAGCTCCTTGTTTTTGCGTTTAGTGCCATTACAGTTTTATGAGCAACTCTGAATATGGAGAGTAGTAAGGATGTGGGGGTAATCGACCAGTGGAGTAACCGTGCATTATGTACTTCTGAAATCTGTAATTAATTAACATATTTAACTTCTGTTTAGAGATTTCAGAGTATGAGGAAGAAAAGGAGACGGGTAGATCAGATGTGACTTGATCAATCTTTGTTTGGTGAACATGTGTGAGGGTGATGAGGAAAGTGCAGAGCAGCAGATCTAGGGTAAGCAAACACTACAGCACACTTCAGTTCTGGTTTTACCCACAACTGCAGTCATGAAACGCTACAGGGATGCAGACCTCTCTGCACAGCAAAGACAAAGCAGACGGAGGAGAGGAAAGCCGAGCGTCAGAGATTAATCACTTCAATGCACACGTGCCTGAACAGCGTAACGGAGCTTCATCAGCCCAGGAGATGCTGCAACAAGCGAAGCCCCTCCAGCTGCAGACTGATTACACACACAGACCCGCACAAACACTTGTCTTCATTTAAAAAAGAAACAACAGAGATACTGAAGCACTGCATGCATTAACACTAAAATTAAACCTCAAACATTTTGGTTTGGATGTATTTCAAAATGGTCATTTTTGCTCCTGATATTTTTCTAGATGAACATATCAGTTTTGGACATAAAAAGCAAAACATTTTACCTAATTCCATTTAAGGTACAATTAGAATTATCGAGAGATGTGATTCTGTCTTTAATGGCCTATTCTCTTACTCTGTGTTTAACCTTACCAGGGAAGAGCCCCTGGGCATTGCCAGAGCAAATCTAACAGATCTGGGAGTGGAATTAAAGCAGAAGAGAAAGGACAAGGAGAGTGCTGCATATTTGCGTTATGTCCTCTTCTCCACATTAATCCCTTCCTGCTAATCCTACCCCTGCACAAAACAGAACAATAATACTTTAATGGTCATCTTTATCTCACAAGACTGACGCAGAAAAGACTCGCCTTAAAACCAGGTGAGCGTCACTCAGGGAGGAATGTTTTTGTTAGAGTGTGTTTTCACACGGCTGTGCACTGTTTGGGGGCGTGTGTCTAACCTTAGCTACCATGTGTGGTAGTTTTTTTTTTAATTTGTAATACTTTACAAATAAAAATAAAACTTTCTGCTTATGCTTTCTTTTGTGATGTTTTGTGTCAAATAGGGATTTTAGTCTAAAAATTACAAAGGTAAAAAAATGTATTGTTCATCTTCTATAACACTCCTGCCCTCATTTATATTCTTAAGACTTCGTATCTCAGGGCTTGACTGCTTGAGACAAATTGGAAACACTAAACTGAAAGAAAATAGAGTGATTTTTAGCAACGTTATCTTGAAATTTGAACCAGATTGTAATGAATAAATGCCACATAAACTCTTGTTAAAAGAGAAAGAACTCCATATACACCTATAGAGGTTGAACACTGTCAGGGCGTCATTGTCGTTGGTTATTATTGTTAACAGCAGAAAGGCGGAATTCTAAAACTAAAGATGGTTTATCCAATTCTCTTGAATGGGTTCCACAGCTGCAAAAGCATAATGCTAGATTCTTAAACATTTTCAAAACTTATTTTACAAAGCTCTTACATCAATCCCCTTCTTGGGCCTTGAATTGGTCTCAGACCTTTTTTAGATGTATTTTCAATCAGTCAGAAAACTTTAGAAAAGGAAGGCAATGCCAACACAAGACTGTGACGGTTGGGGGGGAAAAACTTTATTTTGATGGTCTGATAGCCCTCATGTCAATCGTGTCTGCATATTTCGTTTCAAACAGTTTAAGAGATACTAGTAAAAATACCTAATCTTTACATTTGTTCAGTGACAAAACTGCACAATTTTTAAATCCAATGAAAACCATGGGAACTCAAACAGCAGAGTAATGCCTTGCTCTTTTCACACAGTTCTTTGCTTTCTCCGTGGAGTCTTTAACCAAACATTTCTTATTCTAATGATTCTTTAATGGTTTATGAACTTTTCAAACTTTGAGGTGCACAGGTTTGTTAAAGACAACATCATTTGTTAAGCTGTTAACTTCTGGAGGGAATGCTGGAAACTGAAGAGGAACTCAAACTTGAAGGCTGAATTACATTTTGAACAGGGAGGTTTCACTGCATTCAAAGACAAAAGTGTTTGAGTTTTAAAAGTCAGAGTGGAAAGGATCCTTCAAAAATACAGCTGAAGGAAAACAGAGCAAATCTGCATAAGCACATGCTTTCTGTTTGCGGAAGAGAGACTGGTAACACTTTATAATAACTACCCGTCATAGCTAGTTAACAAGTCATTATTAAACTCATAGCTATTGAGTTAAAAATGACTTGTTAAATACATTTACAGTTTAAGGATCTATAAATGCATCTTATAGATAGACAGTAGATAACTAACAAGTTTTTAGTTGGCAAGTTATAAATGACCTGTTACCTGTATATTCATGAGTTCTAACTGCACCTTATTAATTACTAATATATCATGAAGAAGCTGTTACTAAATTACTCAGAATCAATTAATATTTTATGCATGTTACTGGGATGTTTTTTTTAATGTTGTAGTTATTCCTTATTAATTGACTGTTAGTAAATGAGGAACATTTCAAACTAACCCTAACTTTAATCCTATACATAACTCTACATTTATAAATCCTTAACAAACTTAACTGTTATTTAACAAGTCATTTATAACTCAGTAACTCACAGTTTAATAATGACTTGTTTGGGTAGTTATTATATAGTGTTACCAAGGGATTTAATCTGAACCTGGTCTCCGTGTTAAAAGCATCATGCTTTGGATGGAAAATGGAAACAAACACCTATCATCCATGCCCAAAACCCTCGTTAATTTCAGCTCATCTTTCCAGCACCACAGTCTTCCAGCTTTGATCATGCCTAGGAATCAAAGACACACATCACCGTGTGCAGGGGAAGGATGTAGGATTTATTGGAGCGCTCTGCGCCTTCAAGACACATCATTTCAATCGATCATGTGAAGCGCTACCATGGTCAGCTCACTCTGGCTGTTAAGATTTCCCCATCTCTTCTATCTTCCATGGAGAGACCAGGTCCACCTACTGCCTACTGAGTCAAACAGTTTCTGTGGTAAAAACATTATTTCTCCAGCACACCATCCTTCCAAAGACAATGATCCAGACTGGCAGTGTTTTTTCCTTCAGCTTTGTAGTGATAATCACACTGGAAACCATTTTCCTGCTTGAGATGTTTTATTGTTTCTAAATTTCTTCAGGATTCTGTTGTTTATCTAGACAGAAGTAATGAGCTGGTGTCAAACAAACAGCTGCAGTGAAAAGTGTCTTGTGTCAAGCCCTAATAGAGGCATTCAGAACTAAGCAGCGAAATCATTAAAAAATAATACATAAATAATCCTTTAATTTTGTTTTCTTACTCCATAACTTATAGGAAATGTTTTCATCTGAATTGAAATGTGGGTAGAAGACATACAAAAAGGCTCTTCAGCTGGACTCACTTGTAGAGCTCAGATGAGTTTGATGAAACAAAGAAAATTAGTTTTAATCTAACTCCTGCATCCGATCAGCTGTCTGAAGAGCCTCCTTTGGCCTTGGATCACCATCAGGGTGGACCTTTTGCCTGAAAATGATAAAGTGGACGCAAGCTATCCTTGGTATGGAGACTTCTTTGAGTCCAGCTAAATGTAAGCAGTGACTTCAAATAGACAGAAATTGGGATGAGAACCAGTCCTCACTTGTAACATATTTGGTTTTATCTTTATAAGGAATATGTAGACGATGGTGTGAAAAGCAGCTGCTCTTTGTCTCAGCCCTCTCAATAAAAAATCTAGTAACAATCTCAATGGGAATGTAAAAGGCTCAGAAAAGGCTGTACAGATACTTCTGAAGCCATCGCTTTGACTACTTTTCGTCGTTGGTTGCAGTCAGACGACAAAGAAAATGATTGACCTCTTCAGCTTTACCTCAGAGTGCATAACTTTGGTCTGTTTTTAAACCAGGACTATCAACTGCTCTTTAAAAAAATAATTACAACTTTTTTTTTTTTTTTTGTAATGAGATGCAAGATGAGTAAAAATAATCAATATCCTTTCATTTTATATACAATCTAGATGCCATGAAACAGCCATAAACACATGAAAAAGGATAATTTGTAGATATTTGACAAACATTGAGAACCAGAAAGCAGAAAAGACATCATTTGGTGCCACAAAATACATCTAGTTATTAAACATACTTACTACATCCTACAGTGGATAATATAATTCCTTTGACATTGCCAGCAGCAACCATTTCAGGGCTATTTTACAGTATGTTGCAGTTTGCTGGATTCAGCAATGTTTGATATCAAAACTTGCATGGGCTCAATGGCATACAGATTACTTAAGGTGAGGTGTCTTACTATATATAGTATTAGGCCTGTTTTGCTTTCCAATGTCTAAGTAAAAAACAGTTAGAAAGAGACTCATGAAGCCAGCTGGTGTAATTCAAAGATTAAGCCTGTTTTGCGTTTTTGCAGTATCCAGGTTGAATGCATGTGTGAACAGCTTTTTCACAGATGCCACCTGAACAGGAAACGGCTTTACTCAGATTTCATATTCTGCAGCAGCACTTTTTTAGGGTTTAAATAACTACAGGGGCTTTGCAGCAAAAGTTTGGACTCCAGTCACATGACTTTGACTTGAATTACTTTAGACTGGACTTGACAAACTATAAAAGGACTTGCAACATGACTTGGACTTTAAATGTATAAAGCATTACTTTACTTTCACTTGAGCCTTTTGACTAGCTTCGCTAGTTGCTCAAGGATTGAAAAGTATGTTGACATAGGCTGCTCTGTCTTTGTTTATGTGCATTTCCATGTGGGATGTTGGCACAACATCTGATCAAATTAGATCCATGCTGTTTTGATCCCACACCATGCAACCAATGAAATTGCAGGACAACTGATAAAGACAATCTGTCAAACAAGGCACCACTTTCTGTATACAAAAAATCATTAGATTGTCAACAAAAAACTGTTTACAGTCTGGACAATGCGCGGTTTGAAGATAACAGACAGTAACTCAAAAACGTTCAACTTTGTCAGACACTTGAGATCAGTTCTGAACGAAAGCTGATACTAGCTTAGTAACTAGCTGCAAAGTTAAATCCAGGAGACTGTAAGCTCACTATTTTTTTATGTTGCAAACACAGTAAACTGGGTTTTGTTAAGATTCGTTCATCCCGCCCTTGGCAACACGTGTTCAAGTGGCCACTTCCAATGAAAAGCCTGCATGAAAGCACTTTACTAAAGGTTTCTCCCTTTTGTGTTCAAAACTCTCACGTTCATGCATACACAATTTACGCAAAAGTTTTCAGGCTCTTCGTACAAAATGTGCAGCCATCGAACGCGCTTTAAAAGTTAAACCAGGTCAAACTTTGGGACTCCGACTTGGTAGTAGGTATGGATGCCGTCCCCTTTAAATTCATAGAAGTGCCAACCGTTTAAAAAGTGATCATGGAAGAAGAGACAATAATTATTCCGGCTTGTGCCCGGCCAGAGAACACCAAGACCAAATTTTGAAATCTTACCCTACCCTTACGGCTTCTCCCTACCCTTAAGCTTATCCCTCCAAACTGAGAGTTTTGGAAAAATATTATCTTCAATTTGGACGTCACTTCCACTTGATGATGTCATCAATACTGATCTGTAACCTAGAGCTGCCAGCGCTCAGAAAATACATAACAACATTGGTTCTACAACTTTTAAAAAGTAATGCTAAAACAACAAGTCATTAATTACATTTAAATGTAAACTTCTGTCACACATGAGCACATGAAGAAAAGCATTTCTTGTCCACAGAACACTGCGATGCAGCTCACCCTACCAGTGGAGGGATACAGATCTTAAAGTCCCTTTGCTCTTTCCTTAAAAAAACAATTTCGAACACCACTGTGACTTTAAATGCCCCTTCAATTGGTGGGGTAGAGAGAAGCCAGAAGGGTTGGACAAGAATTCGCATTCGGTCCAAGTCTTTCATGTATTGGAATAGAGCTGTGACAGAAAAAGCCTTGAGCGAGATTCACAAGATGTGCACAACTTTGACATTTCACAGCAAATCTCTTCCAACTGTAGGTGGTGGACACGTGCTAGGAAACAGTAGAAAGATAGAATGAAGAAGCTCCTCCCTGCTTGTCCAGTGTGAGCACCAAAGACAAAACGTGTTTAGCACGTTCTTCAACGTGCACCACATACCCCGGTGTCTGTAGCTTTAGAGATAGTTTGGGATTTTTGAACTAGGATTAAATAAACTCAGGGGTTTTAGCTATTGGCAATCTGGGGCTCCCCTTCCCCTCTCTCCCTCATACACACACACACACACGCACGCGCGCACACGCATTCACACAAACAGTTCCTAAATTGTACATTTTATGTGTGAATAATAGTATTATCTCTGTTGTTGAAAGGACTTGTAAGGACTTGAAATTTTTAACGGTAGAATTTTTTTCAAGGCTTTTCTGCTTTGACCCAGGACTTGAGGAGAAAAACCTAAAACTTTGGCTACTTGTGACTTGCAATACAATGACTTGGTCCCTCTTCTGCTTTGCAGTACAATGTTACCTCACTATATTGTAATTCACCTTTCGCTGTCTTGCTGTTTCACAGATTTTTTGAGTGACATTTTCATGTTTTTTTGTGTGTTTTTACAGTGCATTTTGTTCTGCTTCCTGATTGGCTATTGACCTTGCTAATCAACCTCTGTGTCACATCTCCTGAACAGAATACATTCAATTTGCCAAATTTACATTAAAAAAAATCTTCATTGCAATTTATCTATGTTTTCATTCATTCATTTTCCAAGCCGCTTTATCCCTTTTGGGGTCACGGGGTTGCCGGAGCCTAACCTGCCTTCGCTACTCATGGGCGAAGGCAGGGTACACCCCTGGACTGGTCGCCAGTCTGTCGCAAGGGCCACAATCACACACCCATGCACACTCACATTCACACCTAGGGACAATTTCGAGTAACCAATTAACCTATGAAGCATGTTTTTGGACGGTGGGAGGAAGCCGGAGTACCCGGAGAAAACCCACGCATGCACGGGGAGAACATGCAAACTCCACACAGAAAGGTCCACCAGCCAGGGCTTGAACCGGGAACCTTCTTGCTGTGAGGTGGGAGCGCTAACCACTGCGCCACCGTGCAGCCCTTATCTATGTTTTCGTTCGATAATACTAGACTTATTTTTCTATGTAGGTATGAACTTTGAGAGTTTAAAAAAAGAGTGAAAATGTTCATGTCTGTCTGAGAAAAGTGGATAGTGTGTAGTGTGCCTTAAAACATCTAAGATCCTACTTTCCAGATTTCACCTTTGTGGGTTATTCATAGAACATATCTTCCATGATAAACAAGGACACAGTGTAAAACTAAAGGATAGAACTTTTTTTTTCAGTAACAGTCACACCTAAATGTAACAATCTCTAAACCATGTATTTAAATGTAAAAATGTAAATATGGAAAACAAAATGATTAATTCAGTTTGTCTAAAAAACTTAATTGCTTCATTATTTTGAAAAACTAGAGCACAGTAGAAATTGTTTCCATTTGTTTATGGATCCTTTAAAATTGTAGTTAATTTATTTAACTGAAAAAATAACCAGTCTTTTTAAAACTAAACTACTTCACAAAAATAAGAAGTTTAATTCTTGAAAATATAAATTAATGTGAAAAGACACAACAGTTAAATGACCTGAGGGTCACAAGCTGAGATTGGGGTGGGTTGAAGGCAGAGGGAATCAGGGATGAGGAGCTCTGACATGTACAAACAAGCTCAATGCTCCCATCTTCTCTGACCTCAGAGAAACTTTTTGTGTCATCCTTTGACCTTCAGATCATGAAGTGGAAGTACTCATCACTCCAGCAACTCCATCATTGTGTCTAAGCAACACAGGCCCCTGAGAGGAGGGGTGCCGGGGCTAAATACCCTTTTAATGACAACCGTTCTGTGTTGAGAAGAGGTTATCAAAATGGCATCACTGACAGAGAATTGACCTGCTAAAAGATGCAATGAATGCATAATTTCACAAGAAGTCTGTTGACAAATCATTTGTGCTTTTGTCACATCATTGAAATTTAAAGTTTGAGTTTTTATGAAAGTCTTCAGCTTATGAGAAGTTATTACAAATCTAACATTGTGAATACATGTTTCTGCTTCTATTGACATGAAGTTGTTGTTACATCCTGTTTGTCATTTGTCATATTTAACATAACAAAACTTTAATTCAGGCATTTCTCTTCCAAGTGCCGCACGCACTATCAGGCCTCGAGCTTCCATCTCCCCTCCGACCACCAGAGGGAGCCATCTCCAGAGTAACGACATTCTCATGAGCACCTTCCTCACTACGTCTCCCATCAGCCTCTGCTCCCTGCTTCTAGGTCTCACCAGCTGCTCTTCATCATGCAATTACCACAAACACCATTTAGTCACATTCAGTCTGAGCGTTTCTACTGCTGGCTCTCCATTAATCCTGACCCTTGCCTCTCTTGACTCCGTCCTGGCTCTCTCTGTGTATTTTGACTCCTGCCTGGTTTTTTACTTTTTCCTGCCTTGCCCTTTTCTGTTTGCTCTTGCTAATAAACCAGTTGCACATGGATCCAAACGCCTCTGTCTTTTGGTCACAGAAGACTTCGCCAGACTCGGATACAGCAAAAGGCATGCCTACTCTTTCAAATCCCAATGCTGGGAATGCTGCTAGAACATGGACGACAACTTCATCGTTTGACTGCTGCTACTGATGCCATCATGGAGCAGCTCCTAGCTAACCCTGTGGCTAACCCAGCACCAGCTGTGTCATCTCAGTCAGCTCCAGCTATGTTCACGGGGTTGGGAGATCCCACCACATCATCTAGTCTTGTGACTGGCCCACCTCCGGCCCACCGGACAAATTCACTGGAAAACCTGAACATTGCAACGACTTCATAATTCTGTGCAAGTTACTCCTCCACCAACAGACCCATCTGTTTCCCACTGAGTGTCACAGCAGCAGCTACAGCCTGCCTGCTGCCAATCAGCTGATTCCCTCCACCTGTGCCTGCTACTATATATATCTCCCTCTACCATTCAGTCTCTGCTGAATCGTTGCACTACTGACTTCCAGAGAAACCTCCAGCAGTGCTCATACTCAGCTTGCCTGCCTACCTGCTCCGTCAGCTCATCTTGCCTGCCTACCTGCTCCGTCAGCTCATCTTGCATGCCCCTGCCTTTCTCCTGCTCAAATTCCTCCTAAGCCTCGTAAATCCCCGCACCTTCCCCTATTGCCTTTACCTACGCCTTCCTTGACGTACAGAGGATTCCTCTCCTCCTCTTACCTGCAAGTCATCACTCCTCACCTCAATCTGCCGTTGCTCTCCAAGGCCTGGGAAAGAACATCTGAGTGAAAGACTTAAATAAACCTGGTTTACTTCTACTCCTGAGTTTGTCATATTTTGGGTCCCTGTAACACATCCTGACAATGAGGAGGCTATGGTCTCCTTCTTATGCTCCCTGCGGTCTGGAAATGCATTGGAGTGGCCAGCAGCAGTCTGGTCTGGTCCTGCCTTTCCATTCAAATGAGGTTTTCACTCGATTGCTCAGCAATGTGTTCCATAACTACATTGATGGCAAGGATCCTAGGGATAAACTTATGGACATTAAACCAGGTATAGAGACAGCTGCAGTCTATTCCTTGAGATTTCAGACTCTGGCAGCCCAAACATCTTGGACTCCATGTAGTTTAAAAACGGTTTCCACCTTTCCTGGGGAGTTCCATCAAGAAATCACCTCCCCGCGACAAGAATCTGGATCTGGATCAACAAATCACTTTGACTATTCGGCTGGACAACATCCTGAGAACCCGTAAATCCAGACTCACGACCCCTGAACCCTCTTCTGTGATGCTGATGCCGTTTTGAAATGAGTGAACAACTCTCGATGAACCTATGCAGTTGGATTCCACTCCCCTGACGCCAGAGGAAAGAGGAAGACACCTCTGTCTCTACTGCGGTCCACCCAGTCACCTGTGAGCATCTTTCCCCAACCATCCACAAACAGAGTCGGAAGGGCCAGTGAGTGAGAACTTCCTTACTTTTGAAATATCAGTCATTTTAAAAATAGATGACAGGCAAATAACGACCAAGGCCATGATTGATTCAGGGCCAGCGGGTAATTTTTTTTGATTTGGCTTTTGCACGTGATAATAATACTTTGCTGTCTGCAGAAACTCCAAGGGAACTCACGTTTAAGTCTGCCTCCTACCAACTTTGGTGTCTTCAGAACAATGGACAACAGAGAGTTGCTTCCAATGTCCTCCGGTACAGCCAAATAGCGTTGACTGAAATGACCATGCCCAACTCTGTCACTTAGCATGAGTCCCCCACCTCAATATTGGGATCTGCAGGAAGCCTTCAACAGACAGCATGTGACACGGCTCCCTCCTCATTGGTCCTGTGATTGTGCCATAGACTTACTGGCCGGTGCCACTCCAGCAAGAGAGAGGGTATTTGCCCTGTCACAACCAGAAACTGAAGTCATGCAGGCCTACATCGAGGAGGAGCTGCAGAAAAGATTCATTTGACCTTCCACGTCTCCAGCTTCTGCCGAGTTCTTCTTTGTCAAAAAGAAGGATGGTCGCCTTCAATTTATAGACTTCTATAATGCTAATAGCCTGAACAATATCACCATGAAGTACCGCTATCCACTTTCATTGGTTCATTCAGCCCTAGAATAACTGCGCCAGGCTCGATTCTTCACCAAGCTTGACCTGTGCCTAAAATTTGATACACATTCCTGAAGGTGACAATGTTTTCTGAGACATGCTTCAACGTCACGTTATAGTTTATCTTGATGATAACCTAATTTATTCCACCACCTTTAAGGAGCACATCTTCCATGTCCGGCAGGTTCTCCAACATTTTATTAACTACAACCTGTATGCCAAGAGTGAGAAATGTGAATTCCACCAAACCTCCATTTCCAACTTGGCTACATCATCAGCACAAGGAGTAGCTCTGAACCAGAGCAAGGTGGAGGCGGTACTGCAGTGGCCTCAAGCTACCACAGTGCAGGAGCAGCAGCGGTTCCTCAGCTTCGCAAATTTCTACCAACGTTTCATCCAGGGCTGCAGATTGGTGGAAACTCCTCTCATTAAAGGAGCTCCCAAACAACTTCTTTGTTGGACTCCAGAGGCCACCACAGCATTCCATTCCCTCAAGCAACACTTCTCCCAGGCACCCATCCTCCATTATCCAGATCCAACTGTTTCGTTTATTGTGGAGGTAGATGCCTCAAGCACAGGGGTTGGAGCCATGTTGTCACAGTGCCAAGGCCAACTGCCTAAGATATTCACATGTGCATACATTTCTAGAATGTTTAACAATGCAGAGAAAAACTATAACGTAAGAGAGAGAGCAGCTCGCCATGAAAGAGACGTTCTCTGAGTGGAGGCACTGGCTGGAGGGGGTGGCTCAGCCATTCCTGGGTGTGATGGATCATAGGAACCTGGAATACATCAAGTTCTCCAAGAGGTTGAACCACTGTCAAGTTCGATGGTCCCTGTTTTTCTCTCTGTTCCAATTCCAGATCAGATACCGGACAGGCTCCAAGAACAGGACGGCTGATGCACTGTCCCGCCTCCACGAAACCCTCACAGAAGAACCGATGGCTTCAGAGTCCGTCATGCCCGCCTCTTTGATCCTGGCCCCAGTGCAGTGGGACATCATGACGGAGCTGACAGAATGCAAAGCCACTGATTTACCTCTGCCTCCGATCAGGCTTGTGTCTGACGAGCTGACGAGCTGGAAGCTGATGAGCTTCCATCTCTGCAACCTCTGCCCATACCACAACATTCCTGGTCCCAAGTTGTTGTGGACTTCATCACTGATCTACCCCATTCTCTCTGTAACACCACAATCTTATCACTCTCCAAGTTGCTCACAGCTCTGGAAACAGCTGAACAGCTACTCACACGTCTTTTGACACCATGGCCTCCCCAAGGTTATAGTATTGAACAGTGGTCTCCAGTTCACCTCATGAGTGTGGCGGGATATGTGCAAGGGGCTGGGCATCAATGTGAATCTAACTATTGGCTATCACCCCCAGTCCAACGGCCAAGTGGAACACCTCAACCAAGAAATCACATGCTTCTTTAGAACCTTTTGCAGCCAAAATTATGGAGACTGGAGCCGATTCTTTGTCTGGGCAGAGTATGCCCAGAACTCTTTGAAGAAGGCGGCTACAGGGCTCTTGCCCTTCCAGTGCGTATTGGGATTCTTCCCCTGGTTGGGGAAACCCAAGGTGCCTGCAGTGGATGACTGGTTCCACCCCTGTGAGAGAAATGTGGAAGGCTGCCAATATTCAGCTCAGGGATGTCATTTGCAGATCACAAGATCCTAGCCTGACACCTGGTCAGTGGGTCTGGCTTTCCAGCTGGGGCCTCTGGCTGAGACTCCAATGCAAAAACTCAGCCCCAGATTTGTGAGCCCCTTCCAGATGGTTAAACAGGTCGCTCTTGTCTCATACTGCCTTCTGTTGCCTCTGTTGTGCTGGACGCCAACAGCCGTGGACGGCGAGGAGGCCTATCTCGGAGGCCTATCTCATCAAGAAGATTAGAGATTCCCGACGTCGGGGAGGTCGGCTTCAGTATCTAGTGGATTAGAAAGGGTACAGCCCAGAGGCACCTGGGTCGCAGGTGCAGATGAAAAAATGCTGATCAAAAAAGATTAAAGATGTAGAAGCTACGCTTGGCGGGCCACAAGCTCCCTGCTCCTCTCCATTCCGATGCATCACTTGTAGACAAATAGATCCATGTACATCTTTGTTTTCCCCCTCTGAGCTGGAATGGGAAATCAGAACTGAACGGCTGGATAACTCCAATATTGCTCGCAATTTCTGTTAGACTGGTAATGTTAGATGTGTGCTGTGAGGGACTGTAAGCGAGCAGGAGAGCACGTAAATGATGCATGGCGAGAATTGTGGACGGGGTTACTGCACGACAACAGTCCCGCCCACAGCCCAGAGGGGAATTTCTAATCAACTCCTGACACTCTGCAGAAACTATGTTCTAGAAAACAACACTTTTTTGGGGAAACATGACAAAATTATAATTAAAAAGCCACTGGCAATGATTTGAAAAGAAGTCTAAAAATGATGGGAGTGGAACATAACAAGTTCTGCTAAATTTTTAAAACATAAAGGATAAGGTAAGAAATTGATTCTAAACATTCCCAGATTTTAAAACATCCACAGTGTGGTGCAAAAGCACTGAGCACTTTTTAATTCCTATTTTACTTTTAAAACCAGGTTTTCCTGCAAAATATTTGAGGCATTTTGAACCCAGTGAATGTGTAAAAACTGACATTTAGCCTTTTTTCCCCCTCATGACTGTCCCTGCACTTTTCCACCGTTAAAGCATTCATCCACTCATTCATGTTCCAAACTGCTTTTTCCCTTTCGGGGTCACGGGGTTGCCGGAGCCTAACCCAGCTACTCATGGGCGAAGGCAGGGGACACCCCTGGACTGGTCGCCAGTCTGTCACAGGGGACTGTTAAAGCATTAAAAAATATTTTTGCTTAACGTTTTACTTTGACATTTGATGATTGTTTCATCCCCTCATGATGTTGCCTTTTTATTGTTTGAATAATAAAGACAATAAAAATGCAGAACAATCGTAAGTCACAAATGTAACTGGGATTATTATGAATATGTTGAGTGCAATAAGTTAACTCTGTGTTTAGCTCAATATCAAGGTTAACAGTTTCTGATGAGAAGACCATTTATTTTAAAAGCTGGATCTTGAGTGTAAGGAAACCACGAGCATTGGAGAGACTGGCATCTCCCCCAAATAAGGCTTCTTGAAATGAGCTGCAAATGTCTAACCTCCAGAGAATTTGTATGAAAATGAATGCTTGACAGCTGTCAACACTAGCTAGTCTTCAGTTCCACACTGGGGATGGACTTGCCTTTTCAAGTCGGTACAAATGCAATTTCAACTAAGCTAAAGCACCTCAGGTAGCTCCTTCCCTCAGACCTGGGATTAAATTGTGAGAGTGGGGGGTGCAGCAGAGATGGAGAGCAACGTGATGCGAAAATTAAATCAGTGTGAAACAATCTGTGGATATGCTTGCATGCATAAAAAATGAGCGCACAGGGCTCCTGGAGTGTCTTCCATTTTACCCTCGTGCTGTCATTCATTCACACAATATATATAACACCAGGGGATCAGAGCTAATTTTGCAAAGTCAATATTTTGACCTTTAGATCTCAACACCCATTTCAGTCAAGAATCGATAAAGAAGAGTAAAGGAGCTCTAAATGCCTGGTCCTGATATTTTGGTAAAGTTACCTTTACTGTGCTTTACTGAAAGGTCACAGCTTTTGCTTCAGTTTACTTTATTTCATACACTCACTTGCTTGAAGAACTGCCTTTTTGGAGCATACACTTTTCCTTCATCATGCATGCAGATCATCTTCAGATGCTCAAATACTGTCTCCTAAATTGAGAAAGAGAGACAAAGAAGCACTGACGATGATTTCAAGTCTGCTGAGATGCATGAACCTGCTATCAGAAGATAAGAGATGGAGTCACAAAGCATGGACGCAGCTAAAAGGATGCTGTGATGGTCCCAAAAGGCCTAAAGGTGTGCAAATCCTACCCCCCCCAGCATTTCACCTCATACCACCGTTAACTGTTGACACAAGGCAGAATGAAGCCATGATCGCACTCCATACAATCTGTGCCCCACAACTGATTTCTGGACTCACTCTAAGCAACATATTTCTAAAATTAAGCTAAAAAATAACAAAGTGATTGAATGGATGGTACTGGTGTTCATTCAGGAACTAATGTGAGATGACAAACTGGCCTGGACTGTTTGTAAGGAGCTTTACTTGTAAATGAGGGGGTGGATCATAAGAGGGGGAAGCTCACGGAAAGAGTTGAATGCCAGAGTTTAAGTTGGGTTGGCAGGGTTTCTGGCTGGATTTCCACAGAGAGTAAAAAAAAATCTGTGGTGTTTGTTGTTAATATGTTTTTCAGAGATTTGTGCTGTTTCTACCTAGTTATGAAGCATTAGTGGAGATTTTACATCATTACTGAAAGTGAACTGTTATGACTGGTGCAGAGATCAGTGTGGTTCAACGGTTGAAGTGGCAGTCAAGAAGTAGAACTGAAAAAATACATGAAACAATAAATAAAGCAGGAGTTTGCATTTAGAAACCAGTCATTCTTTCTTCTGCCAAGAAAGGCAGAGGCAGGAAAGTTTTACAAACCTAATGATTGTGTCATGGAGTGGTGGTGGAGGACCCAAATTGCAGGAGACCAGGCTTGTGACAGAAATGTTTTCAGTTTCTGTCACAAGCCCAGTCTCCTGTATTTTGGGTCCTCCACCACCACTCCCTGACAAATTGTCCAAAGACAAAAAAAAACCAAAACAAAAACCCTTCGATCCAGGACAGAGTTAAGGCTGCGCAGAAAGCCTACTTTCAATATGTGAGAAGTAAAACAGTAAATGATGAAACAGCAGTCCTAATTTAAGCAAAGGTGATGGAAGACCAAGTGAGATGTTGCATCACATTTACTCATCTTATTTTTTTTATCTTTAATTCAGTTTTATGTTCACACTTCATGTTACAAGTCATATTTTAAATGATAAAAAATCTTCGTTGAAAAGACTGCTGTGAGTTTTAACAGTAAAAAGACAGTAAAGACAAGTATTAATTCCACATAGTTCACAATCTAACCTTTTGTATGATGTATTGTTTCTGTTCTTTTTTCATCTATATTTGATTTTTCTATTTTCTTCATTTTATTGAGGACATATTTTTCTTGTGTTGTTGAATCTGAGGTTGGACTATCAACTGAAGTCCTCAGGTCTCTGGATTAGACTTTCTCAGGGGGCTAAAGAGTGTGATTCCGCTGTGACACCTCCCACCCCCACTTTTTTTCTCATCTGTGAATTATATTTTTTGGGTAATGCAGTTGGCAAGCTTATCATGTTAGCTGTCCATTTAACGCTGCATCAGATCAACAAATCACAGTCTTTTCATTTGCTCCATTATTCATAGCTTCAAAGAGCGGCTCCACTCCAAGCTTGCTCCTGGCTTGTTTTTGTTTAGGGTGCTCTGGATTGGCTCCTATCAACTCCCGATTCTTCCATTATGAATCTCTAATTGACTCAGTCAGAACCCAAATTTTGCTGGCTGTGCTTTTGAGCTGCAGGCCAGAGCAGCTGGAAACATTTTTGCATTTACATTTGTGTTTCTTCAACAAAAGCTGACTAATGAGATAATCAGAAAATCTTATCTTTGCTTGGAGTAGAAGGATTTTCTTTTAGCTGTGTCTTTGCCAGAGCACAGTTGACTTAGAGTTTGTCAAACTGTGTACTAATACAATTTCAACACACATTACCTTCACAGCTGTCTTTCACATATGTTCTTTGATGTGATTTTTCAGTTGTGATCATAATCTACATGAACTGTTGAGACTTTAAAAACATTTTTCAGAAATTATGTCATGTCAAACTGTGTAAGACAAAGACAAACTTGTGTAAAATTGGCATTATAACACAATTTACAACATTGTTCACTTGAAAGTTGACCCAAAAATGTTTTCATCAAGGTCCATAGGTTTCCCAATCTGCATAAAACTCTCTTTGTAGAAATAGTCATTGAGTCTTTGGGCCTTTTGTCCAGCCCCTTGGGGACCTGATCTGGTGTGGATGTGAGAATGCCATTTGCTGTTTATCAAACTTTAGTAAAGATGTAGAAATTTGGGATTTTAGTGAAACTTAAGCCAGTGAGAGACAAACGTATGAAAGTTTCATCCACGAAACAGTGAGGAATGAAAAGAAACACCAGCAGACAAAATACCCTAATCTTTGTAATGCTTAGCCTTAAGTTTATAAAGCAAGGGTTTGCATAGATTTACACAGGATTTATTTTGTTCTTAACCATTATTTATTAGTTAATTCATTATTTTTTGTAGCATTATGGATCAGAATAAACACTGCTGAAAATAATAAAAATGTTTTGCACAGTCAGTTTCAATTTAATCAGAAAAAGGTACACATTTGAAAGAATTGTCAGGCTTTTAAAACTAGGATTATAACTGTAGATTTTTTTTCTTTTAATTAAAAATTTTAATAAAAGTCAGTCATCAAGTATATTTATACTTTAATGTACATACACATGTGTGGTTTGAAGGAGATGAAAAAGCTTGGGATCAAGATGGTGCTCTTTAACAAAGTGGATGCAAGTCACTGATGTGCAATTCACATACAAGTATCACATCTTAATCTCCAAGTCTCAAGTCAGTATTCAAAGATTCAAGTCAGTCAAGTCATTCAAATAGGTCAATGTCAGTTTCTTTGTTTGGCACATTTATGACAACTCAACGTCGTCCAAAGTGCTGCAAAAAGCAGAGAAATATTATGAGGTAGTTATTGTTATACGTAGTTTCCTATAAGAGTAACAACTATTAGTTAACAATGGTCAGCTTGGGTGTGTCGCTGAGGTAGATGAGTTGGTCCCTGATCAATGGATATCAGGTTGCTTTGATTAGCTGTCAATCTTCTGGCAAAAAAGTAAAGGGAAGTAAAATATTATTTTAGGGTGACCTAACTGTTGGAATCAATGACAAATATGAAATGAAAAAGAGTCAAGTCCTTTCATGGCATGTGTCTTCAGTCATAGTCAAGTCTCTACTCATTACAAAAACCAAGTCAAAGTCAAGTTTTTGAGTCAAGCAAATTTCAAGTCCTCATGTGGCTCCAGTCTCCCATCTCTGCTCAAGAATGTCATCAGTGGGACTGAAGGAGGTGGTTCCAAAAGGAAAGCCGTCTCAACAACTATAGATGATGTCCAAATAATAGAGAAATATCCGTTTGGAGAGAATTGATGGTTCAGCAGAAACTGCTGGGGGAGCGGTGATCAAAGAGGTTTTTCAACTTTTTATCCATAGTTTTAACATTAATTTGGCATTTTTGTTGCTGTTTCCTTTTTAGATGCCAACAGCTCAGTCACTGCAGGGCATGTCTTGATGGAAATAAGTAAAGACAAAATTAACTTTAGTTCATCTGATTTTGTTACCTAGACAGACAGGACTCAGGAAGGCTCAAACCTCGTCAGAAGAGAGGGGTGGTGCACAGGTGGAGCTTAAGGGCAAATCCCGTGGTGTTGGAGAAGATTGTTACAGGCAGTGGGGGAATGACAGAGGGAGATGAGAGTGGGCAGGTGCATGTTGGTTGTGTGCACCTGCCCACAGAATAAGCTCACAAAATGACACTGGATACATTACAATGAAATGTAATCTATTGCAGACAAGACCTTTACATCTAAATTCATCTCAGTCACTCAGGTCGTCTTCTATTCTGTGTGCAGCTGTGCTGTAATGGAATGTGACAGCACACATCTAAAGCAATGAGGAAAAATCCGATCTCCATGTCACACAGTTGTGTCATATCAATCTTTGTCCTTAGCCATGCAGAGAAGCTGGACAACACACAGAGCAATGTGCGCCTGATCACAAGTTAAAATGCTGCCTGAAATTTGTGGCTGCTACTTGCTCTGGGCTGTTCTGACAACAGCCTCCAGAATGTGGCTGCTGGTAGGAAAGGAGCTTAAATGATCCTCTGTTACTGGATCAAGGACATACACACAGACAGACCTGCAGGTGCTGGGGGGCTAGGAGGGACAGGGGAGGGTTCCCAATTTGTTTGCTTCCCTGTGATCAGTTAAAAGCCATTTATCCATCAACAATCCACAACAATCATCCAATTTAAGTCCAGCTTCAAATTGTTACGACTGTTTGCTTATTATTGACTTTACTGAAGCAGATGTGATGTCTTGAGGTTTCACAGGTTCAAGTTCTTGGAGGGTAACTTTTTGCGTGACTTAGTGGATTAAATGTTCATCTAATTTTCTTTCCACTTAAAGAAAAAAAAACTGTGTCTTGTGGTTTGAGCTAAAAATGTAAAAAAGCTTCTGGTGACAAAAAAACATATTTTAATTCACTTCCTTAAAATCTTTTGCTTCATGTTTTATGCATGTCTACTCCTGCTTCCACCTTGCCTTTTCCTCAGTCTTCCTCATTTACAATTTCCCTTTCCTTTTCTCTTACGCTATGTGCATCTTAATTTTCAGTTATTTTTATGATCAACTTCCAGGTGAAATATTCATTCTCGTTGAAAAAGTTTTTTCTTTTTGCTCCTTTCTGTTTGGATTTTCCATAGGTCTCTTCCAGATGACTTTTTATCGAAGTAGAGGAAGGCTTTTAGCTTCTTGTCTAATTCTCCTGAATTATGAACAGATGCAGACCAGTCTACTGGACGGAACCCTTTCTCTGTCTGCCTACCTCTCTGTTGAAACAACTCAGAAAGGAGAAGTACTGCAGCACAGACACTAACATCTTGTTTGCTGGTCATTGACATATATTATTCAAACTGTTGTGACCGCCGCTCAATTCCAAACCTGAGCTTGATTCAGGAAGACCAGGCGTCCGCTTTCTAAAAAGCTAAAAAGGGGAATCAGCAAAGAACTTGACAAAGGTCAAATTTGAAACTTGTTTAAATGTATGCTAAAACATTTGAGATATTTGCCTTCACGAGAGATCCAGCTGTGTGGTAAAAAACTCATTAAATACACAATGAAAGAATCCAGAATCCAACATAAATACAAAAATACGAAAGCTAATCAATCAGGCTACACATGCATTAAGACTACAAAAAGTGTACATAACACTCATTGTTTTTTTCACAAACACAATTTGTTGCCATAACCAGACTAGTTTGAGGTCAGCAGACTAAATCAACTCTGCACATGCATCATTGGCTTTGGCTTCTGATTGTCTCAGAAGATTAAACTCCACGAACTCAGGCTTTTAAGAAATGTAAAAATGTAAAAATGTGTTTAAAAATTCCCAATAAGAACAAACTGACTTTTTTGCAGTAATTGTATTCCATTTTTACATATCCAGATTTCATAAATAAATAATCTTTTAGTTTGTAACCCTTTTTTTTCCATCCAACCATCTTCAAAACCCGCTGAATCCCTGTCTGGGTCATTGGGTTGCTGGAGCCAATCCACCTACTGTTGGGCAAAGGCAGGGTTCACCCTGAACAGGTCATCAGTCTGTTGGTGGCCAAACACACACACACACACCTAGCAGCATTTTAGACATAGGAATAAATCCCTACAGCATGTGTTTGGACTGTGAGAGGAAATCGTAGAAAACCCACACATGCAGGACGAGAGCAAACTCCACAAAGAAAGGACCCAACCAGAATTTAAACCAAGGCCCTTCAGCTGTCAAATGAGAGCACTAACCACTGCCCCACAGCACAGACATTTTTTGTTTAGAAGTACGCAAATGCTGTTGGAACACTTTCATGTCTGTGTAGCGACTTTTGTCAAAACCTTCTGGTGTAACAGCTTTTAGAATTATGGCAAATATTTTTTTTACCTACTGATACTGAAATTAGAATGATATGTAACATACAAGTTTTTTGCTAATGGAAGGAGGAAAACACATCATCCAGACATAGACATTCAGAGATACCACACATTTTATAGAAATTACACAAAGAACATGTTGTCCCAAGTAACAGCAGATGTGTCTCTTGGGGTTTGCTGTCCTGCCAGCAACCACAGAAATGATCGACCTAATGTTTTAGAGTTGTGAAATTGAAGTAAAGAAAAATGACTAAAGGCAGCGTAACTGAAGGGTAAGTTTATGAGATAAGTTGTTGGTAAATGGAAGTAAATGATTAATTGTCTTAGCATTCATGCAGGGTTCTGTGCACAGAAGGAGCTGAGAGCTTCTTCTATATAGGTTAGTGGTGCTGGGAGTTGCTTTTGCTCTTGAGGAGCATGCAGAGCTGCACTCCACTGGATTACACAGGAGGGGAAAAGGTTACATACTTCTACGCACATAATCAAGGCAATGAGACAAGGAACAAACTCACAGCAGCCCAAATAATTAGGAAAGTCTACTTTTCTCTGAAGTCAGACGGCTTTACCTACATAGACCAGATGGGAATATTTGAACTAGTGCATTCATTATTTGGTAGAAAGAACCATTCCCTTGCCCATACTTTGAAAGTGCAACATTTCTGTGCCAGCATCTCTCAAGAAAATTCCTGTTTATTCATTGTAATGTGGTAATTACTGCGCCTCGGCTTCTGCTTTTAATTAGCATTGAGAAATGAAGTAATCACAGAGGTCTGCAGTTTGACTCTGAATCTGACTTAGATTGTTAACACATACTTTACACTCAGCAATTAAATCATTTTCTTTAATGAACATGGATAATGCTGTTGTATAATGTAATATACTTGGAATGAAATTAGAGTCTACAGGTAGAAGCACATATCAAAATTTGGAAAAGAATGCTGGAACAAAGAAAAACAAAAATCTGTAATGATAAGATAAACATATTTTGAATATATATATATATATATATATATATATATATATATATATATATACATTCATACATGCATCTATATATTAGTGTAGTCAATCAATTAAAAAATGTAATCAGCTTAATCACACTTTGATTGCGATGATTCACAATATGCAGCTTTTGAACAAACAAAAAAAAGGCCAGAGAGAACATTTTTTCTTCATTTTTATTGTCCAAAATGTGTCTCAGAAATGTAAGCCAGATGGACTTCATTTACTAACACTAATGAACAAAATGGGCATTTAGCTTATTATCATTATTATAAAATAATAATAGTATTATTATTATTTTATAATAATAATAATATTGTTTTAATGGTATTGCCCAACATATTTGGTTAAATTTACACAAGTTTATTTTTTATTTGTCAAAAAACAGCTGATCCGTGATCATCCAAAGATCTGGTATTACATTTGCCTGTCTGCAGTGTATCCTCTCATGTGGTAGATGCACAGTCTGAACTTGAAGTTCAGGCTAATAAACAAGCAAAAAAAAAAAAAAAAAAAAAACAGAATAAAAGACAGACAAAGTAAATCCTCTAGAAATGAAATGTGTTTCATTGTCCCTTGTTTGGGTCACTTGGATCAGGATTATAATTGGACAGACTTTGAAGAAATTCAGCTGAGCCTGTATGAAACCTGATGACTTCTCTGGAAACGCCCCGAGAGACATTTGTTATTAACCACATCCATATAGATCCACCAAACCTGGCTGAATTAAAACATACACTAAGACGGATGAGAAATCAACTTTCTATGCCAACCTACTCCTGTTCACATCTACAGCAGGTCACTATTAGACTAAACAAACTCAGCGTGCTAACACTTTCAGTGGAGGAATCAAAAGAAACGGTTTCATTAGACTAATAGCTCCTGTGGAAAAAATACTGGGAAAAAGGTTGATTGATATGAACAGCAGAACAAGGCAAAGATCAGCATGAATAACCTCACAATAGAACATTTTCATAACTGGCCACATTTAACCAGAAGCCATGTGATAACCCATATAATGATTTAGAGTCAAATTCTAATGCTGTGAATCACATGCCTTTCTAGCAGCTGTCTGGCTGTATTACAGCCTAAAGTTCCTGAAAGTCCACAATGTAAGAACAGTGTTTATTAGTAGTACCGCCAACAAAAGCTGGAACATTTTTGGAGTATGTTTCCAAAAGAAAAACAGAATGCTTTTAAAGGAAGGAGAGAGGAAGATCGTATAAAGAGAGCCACAGAGAGTCAGTGCAGCCATGAATTTAAAGGTGAGCACAGAGGTTTCTAGTATATACCTGCTATCAAAACACACAATCATGTGTGTGTTTCAAGTACTTGCTGCAGCATCAGGCTGTGTATAATGCATGAGACTGCAGGGGCGAAATGTGCCCTTCCAAGGAAACAAGGCAGGCTATTTTCCCCCCGCAAACGACTAACAACTGTCTGCAGCTTCAGCAGACCTTAATCCAAGATATTTTTTGTTTTTGTTGACTCAAGAGCCAAAACAACCAATAGCTTGTAAACATTTAAGCAGATATGCAATGTTTTAAATTCCTTTAGCAAAATATGCCTGTGGAAATAATCCTAACTATAACAATTATCAAAGTAAAAATACTGTTTTGCATTTTGACATTTTTGGCTGTTGAGTACAAAGTACAAACTCTTTATCAGTTCTAAAACCATCTATTAAACAGTTAGCCTTTTGTTTAAAACTAATGTTTTGCAGGAATGCGGCTGGATTTTTTTTTTTAACCTTGAACTAAAACAGTGATTGAATCTGAAACAGGGCAATGACACTCATCCTAACAAGCTTAATGGAGTCACATGACAGTTTAAACTGTCAGGATTTAACTCCTTTATATCTTATGTCATAATTGTTAGGTTGTAAAATGTCATCTTCTACCTCTACAGTCATTAATAAAGTGTTATTTAAGTTAAAACAAACTCTAAATAGAGGATCCATGTAAGTTTTTTTTTCTTTCATTTTTAAAGGGTCTAGTTCCAGTATAGGCTTTTGTTTATAGATCCACAGGATGCTTACAGCTTAAAAAAATGACTTAAATAAGCGCTTCTTTATTTATTTTTTGGCTTCAGAAATGTTTTGAAGATAAATTCACACTCAGATCCAGGAAGCTTCAACTGTGAAATGAGAAAAATGAGACAGCCATTTTCTGCTAAAAACCAAGACAAGTCCAATTATGGTTGACTTGATCTGCTAGAGAGACCCGGAGCAGACGGTCTCAGAAAAAATGGAGACCCTTTTGCATTATTTTTGTAACACAGCTTATTTTTGAAATAGATGTTTCTCAGTGAGAGGTTTGCTGCCTTTCTCCAGCAAGTGAGGAGGTGAATTGACTCAACTCGCATGTCGTCATCTGACATCTGTCTTTGTTACAAATGCTAGGAATTCCCATCTTTACAAGAATAAGGATTTTTACTTCTTTTTTTACTTGTCCTTTACATAATGTGAAAAGCGCAAGAGGCACTGACACTTCATCCAGTCCAGTTCGGCCTCTACAGTCTGGCATCTCTGGCACTCCGTATCCTTTTCGTTGGCTTCAAATTTTTGCCAGGCCAAGCCAGAGCACTTTTTGTGAAGTTGGGGCAAATGAAATGACCTAAACCGGAAAACATGCGAGCGAGTTTTCAAAATAAAACCTATTTTCCATGTAAGACAGTGAAATATATACATTTAATCCATATATAAGACAAAAGTGTTAGTACAAGTTCAGTGCTTACCCATTTTATGAAACGAGTCACGCAAAAAAACAAGTGTTGTGAGTATACTCCAAAATCACGGTGGACTGAGGGTGTGTTTACTAGTATTTCAAACAGAAATGGCGGGTTATTGCATGAACCTATGTCAGTTTGGAGGTCCGTGAGGTTGGCAGCGGAGCCTGTGGATGCAGCCGGACCGCAAGTCCATCTGTAGCCAGTGTAAGTCATCTGTCATAGCTAGACCACACCGGAGTCTGATCACATGCAGCGTGAGCCTGTGAAAACAGGTATGGAGGAGCAAGGTGGTGAATGGCCTCAAAAGCGAGAAGGAGAATCTTGTTGATCTGTTGTGTCCTGGAGGCGTTCCTTCCCCCTCGTCAAGCGACCTCACCTGTTCCTGATCATCTCCACCTGTCCTTCATCACCATGGCTTTTTAAGTAGCGTCAAACCTCCAGCCATTGTCAGATCGTTATGCTGCTTGTGTGTCAGTCTGCCTGCCAGCCCGCTCCGTCAGCTCAGCCTGCCTGCCTGCCCGCCCGCTCTGTCATCCTGCTCCACTATTCGCCAAATCAATAAACATAACCTTCTCATCATTTAAAACATGTCTGCTCTTGGGTTCCACCCACCTCCCTGTTCACAACATGATCTGATGTATAATTGGGAGCCAGTGAAGCACAGGAGTGATCTGATGAGTGGAGGTGGTTTAGGTGATTAAGTAGGAGGCAGAGTTTTGAACCAGCTCAAGTCTATAGAGAGTTTGTTTGTGGAAGGCCAAACAGAAGGGAATTGCAGTAATCGAGTCGGGAGGAAACAAGGCTGTGTTTTTCAAATACAGCAGTAGAATGGGAACTGAGTTTTTTTGATGGACGAAATCGGTGGATTTTATGGAGGTAGAAGTATGCTGACTGGGTGTTATTAATATGAGCAGTGAAAGAGTGCTGTCAAGGATGACACTCAGACTGCTGGCTTCACAAACCTTCACCCACATTCATATTAACACATACATAATCCAGATACTGGATTCAAACAAACACATGTTCAGCATGCATCAATCTTGTATACATGTGAATATTCTGTTTGTTCAAAGGTGAGCAAACACCTGCATCCATTAGTTTGTCTGTGTTCTACTGTGGACGATGATGTTACAGAAGAAAATAAAACAAAAGAGGGGGAGCATCAGCACTATTGGCAGCCAGGGCCACCCCGGACACTATACTTCCTACAGAACCCCCCCAGTTCTAAAGAACAGGGGTTGCAGAGAGCACAAGCCCCAACCCATCCAGAGACTAGTTCCCCAGTCATGCCTGGGGTCCAGCACAAGACCCCACCTGACTCCAGACAAGAGCCATCTCCCCCAAAAGAAACCCCTCATCACACACCAGACAACCACCAGCGTGCACTGTGGAGAGTGCAGCAGAGAGCAAAGGCAACTGCCAATCCCATCTGGCCAGGGGGAGGGCACCAGTGAGAAATGGGGTCCCTGAAAGGAATGGCAAGCACGGACCAACCAGGCTGGCTTCATGTTGGAAAAGATCTAAACATATTTAAAGAGATATACAGAAAGTTTTACTTTTAAATTGCTTTAAATATATAGAAAAATTGTCATCACAACAAAATGCTTCAAATCTTAAAAAAGTCTGGGCTACATGGTGGGACAGTGGTTAGCACTCTTACCTCACAACAAGAAGATTCCCGGTTCAAGTCCTGGCTGGGGGACTTAAAACAGTGTAACCAATGGGGGACCTTTCTGTGTGGAGTTTGCATGTTCTCCCCGTGCGTGGATTTTCTCCGGGGACTCCGGCTTCCTCCCACCGTCCAAAAACATGCTTCACAGGTTAATTGGTTTCTCTAAATTGTCCCTAGGTGTGGATGTGAGTGTGTGATTGTGGCCCCTGCGACAGACTGGCGACCAGTCCAGGGGTGTCCCCTGCCTTTCGCCCATGAATAGCCGGGTTAGGCTCTGGCAACCCAGTGACCCCGAAAGGGATAAAGCGGTTTGGAAAATGAATGAATGAATGAAAAAAGTCAGTGCAGACTCTTTTCATAGTTTTAAGTTTGTTACTATGTTTCAGTGTTGGGATTAAGTGACCTAATCCAGGCTTCCAGTAGTTTTGCAAACCAGATAAATGTGTATTTGTGTGCATGTCATTGAAAACACAAGCTGCTAGTATTGTTTTAATGCAACCAAAAGAATGAACTTGGTGATGGTGGGGGGGGGGCACTCTGTCAAATTTACGGTTATGCACAGTGCAGAAAACTGAAACAACAGGGAGCACAAACTACTACTCCTACACACAAAAAACCCCAAGAATAATTACAGAAATCAGTACAGAGCACATAAAAAGAGGCAGAGAAATATCTAACAGCTGATTTGAAACCAGTGTCTGTAATTAAGCCCAAGCTTTTGCAGCAGATTTCAACAGAGCAAACAATAGCTGTGCAGCAACATTCATATCCCATTCATCTAAATATGTTAACTGAAGCAATGGCGGACATTTTGCAGATGATCCATCACGCTAAAACTACAAAGTAATTAGAAAAAGTCTGGCGCCTTTTACTCTGCAACCTCATGTTCACATCTGTGAATGTCCCGAAAGACTATTTCCTTTAAAAGAGAATGGAATAAGAATGAAAAAATTACCCTTTTTAACAGATGGTGAAGAAAGATAAGCAAACAAGAGAGAAAGGTTTTGATGCATTTATCAAAATATAAATGTATAGCACGTCCATGTACCCAAATCTTTACAGTTGTAATTGTAGAGTAGATGTAGAACTTTAGTAGTATACATCAAGTCTGTCTAAAAAAGACTCAAAACTTAAGAATCCATGTGCTTATTTTACTCTTAGCACAAAGCAGCTAAACTCATTTTCCACACATACAACAAAGAACTCATGAAACAAAAACTAGATGCACAAAATATTTGGGTCGCTGCAGTATTTATGCACTTCTTGAATACTGACACAGGCTGTCGCACCAACAGCTGTTTAATGTCAGTTTACTGTAATTTGTTATTCATCATAAGGCAACATATCCTATTAGATCAACACAATAATAGTCATGTTTATCTCCATGCCTGTGATAAACTGCTTGGTTACTGACCTTGGCAACTTGTTGAAAACCTTTTTAGTGTGTTTGATCATGAAAGGCTGCACAGGAGGCAAATGTATGCAAAGATTTCGGACAATCAACACAGCAAACAATTGTACAGACTGCAGCCCTTTGGAATTAAGGGGTCACTACTGAGGACCTTCTACGGCTCAGCTGTTGCATCTGCTATCCTGTACAGCGCCACCTGCTGGAGCAGCTGCATTCCAGAGAGGGGAAGGACAAAGCTGGATAAGAGGGACAGCTTTGTCCTAGGCTGTCCGGGAATAATTTAGAGAAGGTTGGAGACAGAAGAATCCAGGCTAAACTTAAATCCATCCTGGACTGTCTATCCCACCCACAGCAGGACACTCAGTCCGCCCTGGAGAGCAGCTTTAGTGACAAACTGGTACTTCCTTGCTTTGTGAAGAAGACAATTTGAAGGTCTTTTCTTTCTGATGCGGTCTAACTCTACTGTGACCAGACTTTTCACCCCATAATCCATCCATTATCACTATCCTATTCTGTTTAATTGCATCGATTAGTCGGTGAAACTCAGTTTAAAAAATGCATGCTCTGCAAATTTGTGCACATAACTCCAAGGTGTTCTAATTTTTGGAATTTTGGTTTTGAAGGTTCTTTCTGAAGGTCCCCTCCTTGAATTGCCACCTAAACATGTTGGAGGAGGTTGAGTGATCTGAGGAACTATGCTGTCGGGGTCTTCGGCCCCTGGTAGGGTTTCCCATGGCAGACAGGTCCTGGGTGACAAGCCAGACAAAGAGCAGTTCAGAACCCCTTTATGAGTAAGGACAATTCAAGATTTTGCAACTTCGCCTGGACTGGCATCACCAGGGTCCCACCCTGGAGCCAGGACTGGAGATGGGGCTGCAGGCAAGTGCCTGGTGGCTGGGGCTCATCCCAAGGGCACCAGTTGGGTGAAGCCCTAAGGAATGACTTGGCATCACTCTCCCATGGGCCCACCACCTGCAGGAGAGCTCAGAAGGGGCACTGTGGTTTGTGTGGCGGTCAAAGGTGGGTGCCTCTGCGGCCACTGCCTCTGGGGTGAGCTTACTTGTGAGCCCCCATCTCAGCCGCCAAGTGTTGGAGTTCACTCCAGTGGACAAGAGGGTCTCGTCCCTTTGCCTTTGGGTAGGGGACAGGTCTCTGACTGTGGTACGGCCTACAGGCCAAACAGCAGTTTGGAGTACCCGGTCTTCTTGGTGTCTCTCGAAGGCCTTCTGAAAAGTGCCCCAATGAGGGACTCCATCGTCCACCTAGGGGATTTCAATGCCCATGTGGGAAAAAACAGTGGCACCAGGAGGGCTGTGATTGGTAGGAATGGTCAATTGTTATTGAACTTCTGTGTCCATAATGAACACCATGTTTGAGCACAAGGGTGTCCATCAATACACATGGCATCAGGAGACCCTCGGCAAGAGCTCAATGATCGACTGTAGTCGTTTCAGGCGACCTTCGGCTGTGTGTCTAGGATACTCGGGTAAAGAGAGGGACAGAGCTGTCCACTGATCACTACCTGGTAGTTGGATTCACTGGCAGGGAAGTAGGCAAGAATACTTGGCAGACCTACATGTACTGTAAGGTTCTGCTGGGAACGTCTGACTGAGCCCTCAGTCAGGGAGGACATTAACCCCCACATCCATGAGAGCTTCAATGGTAACGATGGAGGCTGTCGATGTTGAGTCCAAGTGGACCATGTTTTCCACTTCCATTTTCTTTGGTGTCTGTCGTTGCGGTAATCCGGAAAACCGGTGGTGGACACAAGAAGTAACGGATGCCGTCAAGCTGAAGAAGAAGTCCTATCAAGCCTGGCTGGCTTGTGGGACTCCAGAGGCAGCTGACAGGTACCGGCACTCCAAGCAAGTGACACGTTCTGCTTGTTGTGATTTTGTTTTTTTCACTGCCTGTTCTGTGCAGGTCTGTTGTGGTCTTTTTCTCCTCCCACTCACCTGTGTCTTCTGCTGGAGGTGTTCACAGCTGCATCCTGTTTAGTTGACAGTGTGTTTCAGTTCCCTGTATTGGAGCGTTTTGTGTCCTTTAGGTCTGTCCCTGTCATTGTACTTTGATGCTGCTCCTTAGTTCGTTTTGCGTCGCCTACCTCTTTTTCCCCTCTTGTGAGGTGATCTTTTCTTCAGTGATTAAAACAAGCTTCAAACTTACCCATCTGCGCCCAGGTCTTCTCTGCTTCTGGATTTTCGAACTCTACCCATAACATCGAGCTGCGGCCCGGGCTGTAGTGAAGGCAGAAACTTGATCCTGGGAGGAGTTTGGTAAGGCCATGGAGAAGGACTATCGGTTGGCCTTGTAGAGGTTCAGGCAAACCTTCTGGCACCTCAGGAGGGGAAAGCAGTTTTTTGCAGGCTGAGAGGCTGAGAGCCTTGGAGTGAGGCTGTCCATCACCCAAGCTGAAGTCACTGAGGTAGTTGATTAGCTCCTTGGTAAAAGGTCCCTGGAGTGGATGAGGTCCACTACAAGTACCTGAAGTCTCTGGATGCTGTGGGGGTGTCTTGGCTGACACTTCTTTGCATCATTGGTGGCAGTCGGGAACAGTACCACTGGACTGGCACACAGGGAAAGTGGCTTCCCTTTTCAAGAAGGGGGACCGGAGGGTGTGTTCCAACTACTGGGGAATCACACTCCTCAGCCTCCCTGGGAAAGTCGATGCCGGGGTACTGGAGAGGAGAGTCCGTCCGATAGTTTAACCTCAGATACAAGAACAACAATGCGGTTTCCGTTCTGGTCGTGGAACTGCGGACGAGCTCTACACCCTCTTTATGGTGCTGGAGGGTTCGTGGCAGTTCGCTTTTCCTGTCCGCATGTCTATTGTGGATTTGGAGAAGGCGTTCGACTGCGTCCCCCTTGGTGTTCTGTGGAGGGTGCTCTGGGAGTATGGGGTCTGGGAAGTCTTACTCAGGGCTGTCCGGTCCCGGTATGACCAGTGCAGGAGCTTGGGCCACATAGCCGGCAGTAAGTAAGGCCTGTTCTCGATGCTTGTTGTACTCTGGCAGGGCTGCCCTTTATCACCGGTTCTGTTCATAGTCTTTATGGACAGAATTTCTAGGCCTGCCAGTGCCCAGGCCATGGTTCTCAGCTGGAGAAAGATAGTTTCCCCTCTCTGGCTGGGTGGAGTGCTCCTGCCCCAAGTGGAGGAGTTTAAGTTTTCGGTCTTGTTCAGGAGTGAGAGAAGATTGGAGCTCAAGATCGACAGGTGGATTGGAGCGGCATCTGCCATTATGTGATTGCTGTACAAGTCTGTCTTGGTGAAGAGAGAGCTGAGCCAGAAAGCAAAGCTCTCAATTTACCAGTCTATCTTTGGTCCAGTACTCACCCATGGTCATGAGCTCTGGGTCATGACCAAAAGAACGAGGTCCCGGATACAAGCAGCCAAAATTACCTTCCTCCGTAGGGTGGCTGGGCACTCCCTTAGATATAAGGTGAAAAACTCAGTCACCCAAAGAGAGCTCAGAATAGAGCCGCTGCTCCTCCTCATTGAGAGGAGCCAGTTGAGATGGCTCGGGCACCTAGTTTGGATGCCTCCTGGACACCTCCCTGGGGAGGTGTTCTGGGCATGTCTCACTGGGTGGAGGCCGCAGGAAAGACCAAGGACAAGATGGAGAGACTATGTCTCTTGGTTGGCCTGGGAATGCCCTGGGGTCCCCCCAGAGGAGCTGGAGGAAGTGGCAGGGAAGTCTGGGCATCTTTACTTAGACTGCTGCCCCTGCGACTTGGTTCTGGATGAGTTGAATAAGTTAGATAGATGGATGGATGTTTTGAAGGTTTTATGAGCTGGAACCC
Organism: Adrianichthys oophorus; assembly: GCA_036245035.1. Taxonomy (NCBI): domain Eukaryota; kingdom Metazoa; phylum Chordata; class Actinopteri; order Beloniformes; family Adrianichthyidae; genus Adrianichthys; species Adrianichthys oophorus. Next base: position 283,615 of record BSAI01000187.1, on the reverse strand, counting down.
AATTTATGTAAAAATAAATACTTGAAATATTTAAATAGTGGGCCCTGAATCTATATTCTGTGATAGTTTATTTTTTATTGAAATTACGTAAATTATTGCACGTATTAATGATATAATTTTTTTTTTGGAAAGGATTTGTATGTTTATGCATTTACATGTATATATATTTTTTGCAGTGGGAATTTCCCGACTAACGAACAAATAAAAGACTTGCTATATTTATTCTTAGAAATAGAAATATCTTGGATTTCACCAAGTGAATCATTGTGGAGAGGACGGGATTACTGAAGCAGGGAACAGAGGAGTAGAATTGCAAAAGTCTCCCTGCTGCTGCATTCCACTTTTAGGAAGAATCTACTGTAGGAGATGACGTCAGGCAGAGGGAGATAATTGAGGATTTATATGGGAGTCAATTAGGCTTTGATTTTTGTTCAGCAGAAGTTGTTTTGGTAGATAAAGCAGGACAGGTCAGATTAACTGGCACACAGGAGCCAAACATTGTCAGTTAGCTGAGCATGCTGCTGCAGGTCACATGAAAAACAGTAGAGAAGAGTGATGAGGAGAGGAGAGCAGGAGTGAGAGGAATTGCTAAAATGTCTGTGATGGTGTGTATTTGTATGTGTGCTTTGCAGCTTAACCAAAAACAGTTTTAAAATGCATATTGACCTTCCCTTAAAGCAGAGGAATATTTTTTTAGGAATACTGTATTCTCTTGCATATTTGAAACAATAAAGGTTAATTGCTTTAAAATTACATATCTTGCACTCTAACCTATATAATGTTTTAATGTCATGTAAAATTAAGAGGAATTAAATTATATGTTTGATGTGAATGTGCGATAGATGTATATTTGAGAAACATAGAGATTGAAAAGAGGTCATGGAACTTTACAACTCTCAAATGTAGGTTGGTAATGAGTATTTAGATTGCAAAATACCAGTGCAGCAGCCTTCTTCTTCATTACTGGAAGGAGGTCAAATGTGTGCCAGTGAGAGCGAGCAGACGATGAATACCAGAATTGGACTGCAGAGGAGGTGAAAGTGCAGCTCCTGACTAGCATATTGACCTGATGTCGTATCAAAGTGGAAGACTGGGTAATTGACTTAGGGGATGAAATGCCAGGCACTGCCATGAAGTTGATAAAGCCAATAAAAATCTAAGAGTCAGAAGATTTACTGTGCAAAACTACAAAAGTGTGTCTTAATTGGGCTATTTAGTAAATTAAAAAAATTCACAAAAGTATTTTTTTCTAAAAATGTTTAAACACATACACCATCTACAGTGACCCGCTTGTGTTTTTATTTACAGGCCAGTCTTTTATAAATACTTGTTTGTTTACTTACTGTGGGCTGCACAGTGGGGCAGTGGTTAGCACTCATGCCTCACAGCAAGATGGTCCCTAGTTCAAGTCCTGGCTGAAACAGGGACTTGAAACAGTGTCACAGATGGGGGACCTTTCTGTGTAGAGTTTACATGTTCTCCCCGTGCATGCGTGGGATGTGAGTGTGTGTGATTGTGACCCCTGCAACAGCCTGGGGACCTGTCCAGGGGTGTCCCCTGCATTTGCCCATGAGTGGCTGGGTTAGGCTCCAACAGCCCCGTGACCCCAAAAGGGACAAAACTGTTCAGAAAATGAATGAATGAGTTGTATACTCATAAACCCAATAAAAAAATTGGTTAAAAACATGGTTACTTTTTATCTAAATTTAGTTGTAAGAATATTGTAGATATCAGCCAGTAACTGTTTTCAAATTTAGATTCTTAAGTTTAAGTTTAAGTGGTATTTAATTATATGGCACTTAAAAATGACCTTAGTCACACAAGGTGCCGTACACTAAACGCTTGATAAACAATGCAACAGCTAAAAAGTTAAACAATTAAAAGATAAAAAAAATATAAATAGGTGACATAAAAACACCAGATAAAAAGAAGGTAAACAATAAAATAATGAAAACACGCCAGCAGAGCAGTCTTGTGCCGTGTCAAAAGCCCGACAATAAAAAATGGGTTTTAAGAAGATTTTAAACATGGACAGTGAGGAGGCCTGCCGATTGCCTTGTGGTAATGTGTTCCACAGCTTTGGTGCACAGACTGAAAATGCTCGTTCCCCTCTGAGCTTTCTCTTGGACCTCAGTACCTCCAGGAGAAGCTGATCAGATGACCTGGGGAACCGGGTTGGGGTGTCCAAGGACTGGACAAATGTAGTGGTCAGCACAGGAAAAAATTCCCTGGTTGAAACCACAGCTAGGGATAAGCTCCAGCATCCTTGTGACCACAGAAGTTCCTTAAAGTAGCAGTTTTTCTTTGGTGTGTCTTTCCAGAAATGTTTATAAATAAATACAAAAAATACAGAAGTCTTAATTTAAAGCACAGTTTTTAAAGTATGCCTTACAAATGATCAAAACATCAGAATCATAAAGAACACTACCACTGATATGATAATAATGTCATAATTTAAAGAGGCAATTGTATGGGGATTTTTATTCATCAAAACTCCATGCATAAATCAAACATCTCCACGCATGCATCAAACATTCCTTGTGTTGCAGGCGTGATTCTGCGTGCGTGACCGGGTCCTCGGGCATGACTTGTGTGAGCGCATTCGCAGAATCTCAGTTAGCCTGCGCATGCATGACATTTTGTCATGTGCACTCTCGGGGGCACTGGTTCTGCTTGTGGGGGCTATTTTCCGAGCGCAAGTGGAAAATGACTTTTGACAATAGGAGGGGGAAACAACAAGATGTGTTGGTCTTCTTTTGATTGGCTGAAATTATAAGGAGTCCCACAGAAACATCGAATCGTAGAGAGATTATTGCATTTATTTGTAGTTTACTTCTGACAAAAGCAATCCTTTATTTTAATAAATAAGAAGGAAGATAAACGTTGATCAGATGGCTGCGACTGAGATTCTGTGAGCACGCTCACATCAGTCATGCCCAAGGACCCAGTCATGCACGCGGAAGTAGGCCGTCTCTTGCCTGCAATTACTTTTTGTGCTCATGGGAGGATGAAACACGAGCGCGCAGGAGCAGAGGAGCGCTCGGGGGGGGATCTGAATTGTCCACATGCAATGTTTGATGCATGTGTGCAGATATTTGATTTGTGCGTGGAGTTTTGAATAATACCAAAACACCATACTTCTTGTCACACCTGTGTCTTTATTATAATGACAACAATCTAGCCTACTACAACTGTTAAGTAACAGAGTATGATCTCTAATTGTAGGATAATTGTAGCTCTTTCAAAGCTTCAACATGTATTTGAAGGACGTAGTTGTGGCTTTAAGTACTATATCTTAATCATGTCATGCGGATTCTCTTTCATCCTGGTAGATTCCATCAAAGTGCCAGGTATCAAAGAAGTCAACTTTGACTTGATTTATTTTTTGAAGATGGTCCGCTTCTTCTCCAAGATTCTAAAGTACAGTAGTATGACAATTTGTTCGTATGCTTCTAGGAGGAAAGCTTTTCAGACATGACCCTTCAATCCAAAGGTTAAGATAATAATAATACATTAATATAAAAAATATATATAAATAATAATAAGTTAATACAAAGTCTTGGTTTCTGTTCAGCCCTTTCAGCAGCATTTAAAAAGTATTGGACTATCAAAGCAAGCGGTTGACTGGTTCTCTCTGGGTTCTGTCAGGGAGTTAAATGGAAGGACCAGTTCTCTGATGTTCTATCACTCTACTCATGGCATGCCACAAGGGTCTGTTCAGGGTCCTCTCCTTTAAACAATAAATATAAATAACGTAGGACAAATTCTAACCGACGCAAGTTATCATTTTTATGTTGATGATGTGATTGTATATTCTTTTGCAGCTTCACTCACTGAAGCCATAAACAAATTACAATTAACATTTATACCTGTTTGTCAAAGCTTTTCTGAATGGAGTCTTTCTTTAAACACAAATTAAACCAGTAATTTTTCCAATAATAAAGAAAAACAGAGATATACACCCCAATACTTGCTTCAGATGGCTCAGTCATTGAAGTTCGAAATACTTTATTTAGGAATTTTATTTGAGGATTCATTTTCTTTTAAACCGCATGTAGATTCCCTCGTGAGAAAGCTGCGCCTAAAACTGAGTTTCTACTTCCGAAACAACCTGTGTTTTTGTTTTCATGAAAGAAAAAGATTTGTTGCTGCAGCATCTTCCTGCCTTAGATTATGAGGATGTTTTATGCACACATGCCCCAGTCAAGGTTTCGTGCACATTGGACTCGGGTTTTCATGCCTCTTTGCATTTCATACCAAATTGTGGTGCACAAACTTATCGCTGTGAATTGCATTTGCTTGTTGGTTGGCCTGCCTTAGCTGTTCGTAGGATCACAGACTGGCACAAATGTATCATTTACCAGTTTCTACACTATTTGAAATCAATGTGACAACAAAGAATTTAATATAAGAACCAGTCTACAAAAGGTTAGGAAATGTAAAAACAATGACCTCCCTTAATAATGGCTTATCCAGACAGAACTGGAAAAAGATGTGGACACCACTTATGAATGTTTTTAGAAATATTTAACTCATTCATTCATTCATTTCCCAATCCGCTTTATCCCTTTCGGGGTCACGGGGTTGCCGGAGCCTAACCCGGCTACTCATGGGCGAAGGCAGGGTACACCCCTGGACTGGTCGCCAGTCTGTCGCAGGGGCCACAATCACACCCATACACATTCACATTCACACCTACGGACAATTTAGAGTAACCAATCAACCTATGAAGCATGTTTTTGGACGGTGGGAAGAAGCCGGAGTACCCGGAGAAAACCCATGCATGCACGGGGAGAACATGCAAACTCCACACAGAAAGGTCCCCCAGCCAGGACTTGAACCGGGAACCTTCTTGCTGTGAGGCAGGAGCGCTAACCACTGCGCCACCGTGCAGCCCAATATTTAACTCACTTTATAACAAAAAACGTCCAATTCATCAATTCAAGAACACATTTACCAAAAGTCCTTGGTTAACTACTGGTCTACAAAATACTTGTAAAAGAAAAATAATCTCTATAAAAAATGCTTAAAACAAAGGTCAAGAGAAACTGAACAGAGATACAAGTCTTACAAAAATAAACTAACGTAAATAACACGGCACAGTAAAAATATGGACTTTATATTCTATTGAATGAAAATAAAAACAACGGGAAGTTTGGGAATATTGAACAAAAACATTAAAAAAGGGACCAAAAAGCAAACATACCCAGATTACTTTACAGATGAGAAGGGTCGAAACTATACTTTTCATGAAGCAGCAAACTGGATTCAGAGTTGGCAGCGGAAATTCCCAAGTGCAAAACCAGCAAAGAAAATATTCCACCATCGCAAGGATCCCACACTTAATCCTTTTCTCTGAAGTGAACAAAAATGAGCTGATATCGATTGTTAACAAATTAAAGATTAAAAACTCAGTAGATTGAAATGATATAGATATGACAGTGGTAAAAAAAAAGGTAATTAACAGTATCTTTAAGCCTCTAACATTCATATGTAACTTATCACTACAAACTGGGAAAGTCCCAAACCAAATGGAAATTGCAAAAGTGATTCCTATTTATAGGAGCGGAAACAAACACCTGTTTACAAACCATAGACCTATTTCTCTCTTTCCACAATTCTTAAAAAATGTAGAAAAGATGTTCAATGATAAATTAGCTAAATTCATAGAAAAACAACATTATAAATGAAAACCAAAATGGTTTTAGAGGAAACAGATCAACCTCAATGGCTATCATTGAGGCTGTGGAGGAAATAACAAATGCTCTGGACCAAAAGAAATTTGCAGCTGGAATCTTCATTGACTTAAAAAAAGCATTTCATACTCTCAATCATGACATACTTGATAAACTGGAAGTGTATGGGATAAGAAGACTAGCACTAAGTTGGGTCAAAAGCTATGGGAAGAAAACACTTTGTCCAGATTAATGAATTTACATCAGAGGCCAATGAGATAAGTAGTGGTGTTCCACAAGGATCAGTTCTGGGCCCACTGCAATTCAATATTTACATAAATGATATATTCAATGTTTCAAAACTTTTAAAACTTATTTTATTTGCTGACGACACAAATATATTTTATTCTACAGACAACCAAATGGAACTTATCCATGTGGTGAACACAGAGTTGAACAATATAAACTCATGGATGGAAAACAACAAACTATCTTTGAACCTTGACAAAACCAAAGTGATATTTTTTGGTAATTACAATGCCAATACAGAGCTCTCACTTAAAATAAAAATGTCTTCATTGAAAGCGTCACAGAAATCAAATTCTTAGGGATTGTTATTATAACAAATTAAGTTGGAAGCCCAGACACATACAAACTAAAGTTTCAAAAAGTACATCAATCATAAATAAATCTAAATTTGTTAGAATACAACTGTAGATAATTATTATACTGTTCCTTAATATTACCATATTTCTCCTACTGCATAGAAATCTGGGCTACGAATTCTAAAAGTTCACTACATCCTCTCTTTTTACTTCAAAAACGAGCCATCAGATTTACACATAAAGTCGGTTATCTTGATGATACAATTTATTTTGTCAATCCAGACTTTTAAGACTGTATTACCTTGTTGATTTTTGCACAAATTCTAAACAGAGCTAGTGGTAAGACATTACCACTGAATATCCAAAAATAGTTCTGAAAAAATGATGGAGGATACAAACTGAGGGAATGTAGGAACTTCAAGAACAAATTGATAAGAACCACAAAGAAAAGTTTCTGTCTGTCTGTGTGTAGCTCTAATCTTTGGAACTGGTTAAGTATTGAGCTCAATGTTCAAACATCCAAAAATTCAAGAAAGGAAAAAAAAAACTCCAATCTCACAATATGAAGATAAGAAGAGTTAAAGATCAAGTGGTGTTTGAATAATTCCAAATATGTGGATGTGTGAACTTGAATGTGCTAAAAATAATCAAAGTTTTTTTTTTTTTATCACAACCAATTAGTATTAAGTTGTGTAATGTGCAATAATGATTACTGGAATGTTTTATTACAATCTATTGATTGATCAACTTGTGTTAAACTTGATTTTCTTTACTTGATCTCAAATATGTGCCAATGATTACTAGATTCATGTAATTAAATGTTCTAATGATAATCAATGTTTTTTACATTTTGGTTACCTAAAGTGTGAATCAATATTGTTTATGGAAAAAAAAGTTAGAATTCTCTCAGATGATAATCCATACTCACTTTTTTGTTACTTGAAAACTTGATTTGCAATGTGTAGGGTCGATTACTGGATAAATATAAAATTGTATTCTAATAATCATCAATATTACATAACTTTATTAGTACTACATAACTGTTGCATTTAGTGTGAGTCATGTTAATGTTTACTGAGATCATGAAATAAGGTTTTTTGAGAGTAATCAATAATCAATAAGTACTCAATTTTGTTCCTTGAAAATATCTGCACTAGATCTGATCAGAACCAGTTTATGAAAACTATGTAAAACTATGAAATCAAGTAACTAAGTGGGGGTGGAATTATAGAAGTTCGCTTCTACACACTCCTTTTCAAGCAATTAATCAAGCTCTACTAGACTTCAGTTTTTAATCACTATACTAAACAAATGTTATAAATGTTACCTCAGTGCATTGTTTTTGTTTGTTTTTTCTTGTTCGTATTTTTCTTTTTCTTTCAATCAAGGCATTTCTTTGTCTGAGTAATAAGTTTGATAACTCTGTAATTTTTTTGTGTACTGTCCAATTTATGCTTGAAATCAATCAATCAATCAATTTAGGTTTAATTTAATCTCAGCATGTGGTTTAAAACAATATTTGATGTTTTCTTCTCAATTCAAACTGAATTAGAATGGATCCTATTATTCAACGCTGCTGCATATCCGAGCAGTCGCAGCAGTAGAAATACTCTCCCACCCACCCACCCACCCAAAAAATGATTTTTTTTTGTATCTAAATTCCTATAAACCATTTATTTTATGTTTTATTCCTCTGTTATTATTATTATTTATTTTTTTTATTGGTCCACATTTAACGTTCACGACATCAAAAAGGGGTGAATATCTTGATGTCAAAGTATTAAAGTTTTGACATCAGTTTGATTTGCACATTCATTGTGTTTTTGACCTCAATGTAATGTTGAGCTTTGATGTTGATTTGATGTCATTTACTGGGTAAATTTACATCAATTTACTGCGTACCAGTACCTGGCCCACTGGGTACAGTGAAAAGGCAGATAACACCATGAGGCACAATTGTCTTGTCACCAGTCCACCCAAAATCACACAAGGTCATGTGATGCTCTGTGTTGCCCACCTATGGGTCCAGAATATTCAACGGGATTTTAACCAGGCTGTAATCTACAGGTTGTAGAGAGAGTGTTGTCTATGGAAAATAAATCTGAGGTGCTTCCTCTGTGGATATTTGGGAGGATATGGTTGTTGGGAAAAGGTGTCCCCTGACTATAGTCTGTGATTCAGTTGCTCGTAGATGGTCTGTCACTAGTCTTTGTTCTCCTTGTAGTCACGGTAAGATCTCTCCTCAGTGTCTCAAATTAGGTGGCATTACTGAGAAAGCTGTTCATTTTAGCTTCATTGTCCATTGCATTCAGGATCCATGTGCACCTTCCTTTATCTCCTGGCAGGATGTTGATGTTCTGGTCCCTTTTCAGTGTATTTAAGGTCTTTCTTTTGTACTAGAGTAAGATCAGATGGTGATTTGGCACTGGGCAGAGCAGCAGAATCTGATGGGAATTCTTACTTTCCTTTCAGCTTTTAGTAATTCAACATTTAAACTGAGTGAACTGTGAATCCAATATTTGCCCCTTGATTTTGGAATTCTAAGCTCACTGTAAGTTTTTACTGACGTATCAGTAAATAATGAATTAAATAACCTTTGGGGACACTGGTTAGCAAAGCTGTGCTCATTTAAATATTTATAACAGTGTCAGTGAGCAGTGTGCTTGATTGATATTGATCTACATGAAATACTCATTGACTTTGTAAGAGAACTGGATTTATTGGCTCCTCCCCCATTGCATTCCAAATAGGAAGTACCTGCTGGCTCCAAGAAGCCAAAATTCCTTCAACTGCTATAGAGGAATAAACAGCTTTTACTCAGTCTTTCTGTTTGTCAGAATTACCTGATACAGTTTTTGTAACATCTTTTTTCTAATCGTATTTTTTTTTTTTGTAGTGCAAGTTATTCAAGTTATAAACTGACCAATCAGATGGCTCAATAAAAGTAGGCAGTGTCTACTGCCCACACGCGGAACATTCAAAACAACTATGAGCCCACTTTCAGTGGTCGGGGTGTGGACTTTTATCAAGATCCCGTCTGGCTCCAACATGTCTGCGTACACATCGCACATAATAGCTGACTGAATTGACTTCTTTTGATTGGAGCCGGAAATAAACAATTTTCTTTGGGTGACGTCACACTCACTTGGCCCAGTTCTCTTTTAAAGTCACTGAAATTACCTTATGTACAAAGGCTCAGAAAAATCAATCTATTTCCAACTAGAAGCTCAAAGTCATATAACGCAGTTAAAAAGGAAATTCTTAAATTGTCACATTTGTTTCTTCACTAACAACAGTCTCAGTGCATGTATAAAAGACAAACAAAATAAACATATTACATTTGGAATGGACTGAACAAATCTAGAAATAAACATTGATATCATTCGTGTCTTTACAGAAACACATCATTTTCCCATCCATTTTCCATACAATGTGTTGTGCTGGTTTTTTTTGGAGTTATCCAAGTTTGTAGGCATATTTTATTCATACTATGTAAGCGCTCATTAGCCTAAGAACATGTGTGCTTCAACATACAAATCAGAGCTTAAGGAAATTGCACAAACTAGCTTCAGAAAAAAAAAAAGTCCTGGTGATCCTGTTTGGTTTAGTTAAAATGAGTGTCTAATTACAATTCAACATGATAGTATACAAGGGGACATACAGCAGTCCACTTAAAACTTTTCAAAGAAAAGTCCCAAGCTGCCATTCTTTAAAAATATACAAAAGTTTTTGATGAGAAGGCACAGTTTGCAAAGATGTAGGCTCAACATCTCAGAGTATACGGGAACACAGAAATGGGGAGATATCTCAATTTAAATTTACTGTATGAAAAAGAACACACTGAAATCTGCAACAAATGACAGCAGTAAAGAACACCACCAACAGAGAAAATCACACAAGAGCTTGTCAAGTATAGAAATGGACTTACTGAGGGATAAAAAGGAATTTAGAGTCCTGCATTTATGAAATAAGTTTTGGGATGGACTGTGTGAATAAAACTACTTACGTTACAAAAAAATTCAGTTAGGAAGAACAACACAGAGTGTACATGGGACATATAGGACTGGCTGCTCTGCTCCTGCACTAAAAGGAAATCAATATTTGTCTCTTGTCCTGTGAAAAAGATAAAGGCTCCAAAAATGTGCAAATCTCCAGTCATTGATAAAGATTTTTTTCTCTCTAGCTCCTCATTCTCTCTGAGGCTCAGCTTCACAATAAAGTTAAACCTTCTGGACATTATTAACTACATTTATTGAAAGATTGCTTAAGGCAAATTAACCTTTCCTCACTTTTCATTTTAAAGTGTTGCATTTAATTTCATTTAGACTGTGCAACTGATTTGCTTTTGGTTGTTTCATTATTTAGGGTTAAATATATTGATCCTAATTCAACATGAATTCAGCATTGTTAAAAAAAAGGAAATGATGGAGGGGAAACTGCAAAAAGAGAGCTTTCTAAGCATAGACTGTAACCTCATCAAAGATTATGAGTAGCTGTTATTAATATTGGATGTAGTTGAGTTTTTTGGTTTTCCTGTAATGTTTGTCCCAATAAAAAACGGTACCTTTGGCTGGTGTTTTTACTCGTTGCTTTTTTGTCAAGAAATGCAGATAAACGTGAGCTTATCTCACAGTGAGAATGCAGTGCCATCCCTTCAGATCATGGAACTCATGCTTTGATATTCTTGAATAAAAAGCCGACAAGCGTGAGCCTGCCAGCAGGCAGAGTGCAGGAGGTTTTATTCTCCTGATGTTGTCTGGCTGCACGTTGCGTTTTAATGGCTCGTCCTCCACTGAGAGTGCCGCCTACCCTTGCTCATAAAAAGAGGAGATTTAAATACAGTTAAACTGCCGGATGAAGTTAAAGCACATTTACTTTTATGTACCAAAGTGGAGCTGATAAATACTCTGATGTGCTCTCAGTCAATTTTCAAGCTTCTGGTTATCGACAGGACTGTTTGTTAGGAACTTTATGCTGCTCCTGGCAGACTTCACTGATCATTACTGAAATGAGCTGAGAGCAATGGCTTTAGTAAATTAGGACAGTCTTAGCCATTCACCGGAATAAATGGACACAGCTTTTTATGCTGTTAAAGATTAATTTTAACCAACTAATTTGCCAGCAGCAGATCTGAACATCACTCTTGCTTCACTGCTTTATCTCCTAGATTTCCATCATCTAGTCATTTGTCATTTTTAGCTATAATGATTCCTTTTTAATTCGTCTTCCATTCCAAGATCTCTTTTTGCCTCCCATCCTTCCTCCCTCTTTTCTACCTGCTCTCTTTCCCCTTTCATATGATGTGCTTAGCATTCAAGGCCTCTCCCGCAACATCACAGGCCTGCTTGTATCACTGAGCTGCAAAAAGAGAAAAGGCAGAATTCCTCAGGGAAACGGGGAAAAAAATTGTAATTTTACAGCAGGAAAGCAGGATCTGCATGGATGTGTAACAACTATACATGCTAACACCTCCCACAGCCTGTGGGACAAACGATTCATCTGTTTAGATATACACAATACCCAATACATATTAGGAAATGACTGGAATCACACAACAAGAAATGCATTATTTAAAAACCAAGAAAATGTGTGGTAAAAACAGTAGATAAAATGACAAAACACTCAATTATGACTTAAGCTTTTGATCAGATTTTTTTTTTACTCAAGCCTGAATGATTTTTTCCCCTTCACCTATCAAACAGTTGCAGATGCTTCTCACCTGTTGCGTCATCTAGCCTTTAATTAAAGAGTTATTCCTTACTGTGTCAGGCACAATGATACTTCCTGTTTGGATACGAGTCTGGATAGAATCTGCTTATACACCGATTGTGTTTTTCAAACTTTTTTTTGTTTTGGTTTTAGAGTTGAAATACATAAAGATTTTAATATAATACTGTGTTATACTCTAATGAACTTTAGCAAAAAAAAAAAAAAAAATTGCAGTTAGACAAAAATAAACTACAGTATAAACTTTTGCTACTTTTAAAATCTGTTCGTTTTAAAAAGATGAGACCAAAAATACAAGTTTTTTAGCTTAGAATTAAAAGTAAGCAAATAACACATATTAAATTATAAGCAAATGGATGAAAACAAATTCAAGTCAGTATCTGATATTTAACGCTTGCATGTATATATGTAAGTATAAACATATTTAAACCAATCTTGTCCTTTTCTTCTTTATTGTATATAAATATGCACAAATCTACACATATATTTGTTTAGAAAAGCTCTTACAAAAACACTCAGAAGTACAACAAGGCTCACGACCCACCTTTTTATTTTAGCTTTTAGTTTATCTTATCTAATTTATTCTATTTATTCGAGTATTAATATATATATTATTTTATGTATTGAATTTAATTTTATGTATTTTATTCTATGCTTTTAATCTTATCTTCTATTTTATGTTTTAAAATGTATTTTAAGTTTTTCATTTTAGTATTTTACTAGGATTTTAACCCCAGTGTTTCTGTGGGGATCTTTTGTACCGGGGCTTGGTGGCTTGGTCTGGGGTCGTTGCCGCAGTTGTCGCCCTTGCTGGGGTGGCTGGAGTTCTACATTGCAGCATCACGCTGTGGAGTGGACTTTGTTGTTGTCCCGGTCTGGATGGGCACTGTGGCAGCGTTCCTGTGACTAAACTGCTCCTGGCATGAATAGATTCCCAAATACTGTTTTTTCACAGAAGAGCAGAGCCTTAAGTTTCTCTTAGAAATTATTTTATGTGTTTGGGATCATGGGTTGTATGCGTTATTGGTTGGGGGGTGGGGGTGGGGGTGTAAAGGGTGGGTTGGGTTTTTATTGTGTTTTAGCTTTTGTTTTGTTTTTAAATGTAAAGCGCTTCGAGTTAAGCGAAACATGAGAAGCACTTTTTATAAATAAAGCTTGATTTGACTTGAACAGTCTATTTCTAACAAAATTTAATCTAGACAAACACATTTCTGACCCTGTTTTGAAGCAAATTAGCATTTGACTTTTTCCTCTTAACTGCGGTTCAGTGACTGTACAATTGACCTCCAGCTCAATAAGGAGGACCGACTCTCTCAATCTGCTCACCTTGAAAAGAACCTCCCAGGTCAACAAGCTAATGAAGAACCTTTGCTCTGTTCATAATACAGTTGAGTGCTGTAAATCATTCATTCCTCAGCAGAGGAGTGTGTGCAACACATTCACAAGATCTTCCAATTAGACATGAATAATAACTGCACTATTCATTTACATTCAAAAGGCAGCACTTTCATTGAACAAAGACTTGGTCAGTCAGAATAATCTGCATTGGATGCTATTTGTGATAAATCATATTCTGTCCTCAGCTTGTATGCCTTACTGATGCACACACCAGAGAAATCATCTCAACACATGGCTCATCCACATACATGACCTTAAACACAGAGTAATGAAAACAAATACAAATGCAGTCAGCCATGGCTGAGTCAGCCAAGCTTATGAGAACCCATTGGACCACTGTGGTGCATAGAGAGGCTCTGTTCAGAAAGAAAGAGGTGGAAATACTCCAGTAGTTAAGCCTTAAGCCATCCACTAATTACCTGTCAACATCTGAGAGGAGGGAAGAGCCAGAGGGTCAAATGTTGTCCCAAACTGGGACTCTGTGAAGACACTCTACATGTCAGTTTATGGATGAAGGGATAAGGAGCTGTATTTCAGGTTTTTTCTAACATTTCTAACTTTTCTATTAAAAAAAATGTTGCAATGGTAAACAGAGAAAACTGCCTGTGTGTTCTGTATAACACACAGTTTTAATGCAGCTGTTGAATGCATTCATGATCATTACTGATGCATTTCTGGTCATTATTAATACAAAAAAAAATAATAGCACAGAGTTTTTTTTTCTTTGGGACTTTGTTTTCTTTGTTTGTTTCTCCTTTCTACTAGCTTGACTTTGATATGGCCGGATGGCCACTCTTTGCTTCTCTGTGTCCTCTGTCTGAGTCATAATTGAATCTGTATTTTTATCACCATGTACAATTCCTTCTATCCTGTGTAACAAGAACACTTTTCATGTAAGAATTAGAGCTTTAGTTCACTGTTAAGTCTCTTGCTCAAAAATATGTAAACTTTATTTATGTTTAAAACATTTTAGCATGAGAATCATGCAGAGGTAAAGCCCTCTGTCTATAGCTTAATCCGCAGGCACTACCATCAGGTATCTTTAGGTCTGGCATTTCTGGACTTATAGCTATGACAAAGGATTTATCATTTAGAGTCCAGGACAAAAGTAATCGTTCTCTTGGTGTTATAGTTACTAACCAACACGGTTGAATAAATGGGAGAGAGACAGTTAGACTGTCCAATCCAAAAAATCAAATTCTATCCAATGTAAGCAAATTACATCTGATCCTGCTAAGACCTAAAGGTGGATGCACCCTTTAACCATTTAACACTGGAAATGTTGCCAGCGACTTCTAGATAATACATGTCTTTTGACATACCGTAACGTAACTCTTTCACCTTTTACATGATTAACATGAGTCAGCTGACTCTGATGCTGAGAAAAGCGGCTTTTCATAGCGGCTTTACATCCAAATACAACACATTAATCAAGTAAAATGTTGCTGCTGATTTACATTGATAGTGTAAGCACTTAATTACTGTAAAATGTTGATTTCAGGGCAAAACTGGTTTTCTCCGCATCAGAATCTGCTGGAATTACTTTAATTACATAAATAGCAGAAGAATTAAGGTAGTGGAAATAATGTCAACACTGGAACTAAAGCTCAGGTGTTAAAAGGTTAAGAGACCTAACTAAACTAAAGAGTGATGCAGATCCAAGATAATCCAGTGCACAACTTTACTTTTAGGAAATAACTATTCACATGTAATTAGGTCGAGTTTACAATTAGGGTTAGTGTTACAATATATACAATATGCGCGGGCAATGCAGCACGTGTGCACTTTGAAGCTTTGAAGGAAGCAGGCCCCGTTTGGCCTGGCATCCCATCTGCCCCTGGAGGACTGGCTGTCTGCGCACACAGCTGGGATCTTTTGCATCTGTAACCTCAGGACAGGTTGGGATTGCTCCCTTGAGGCCGGCATATGCTCTGGGGGGTGCTTGTGTCTGCAGGATCTAGCGGGGCAGGGGTAGTCAGTCAGTCCGGTCTGGAATAAGGGTTGAGATATTTGTGTGTGTGTGTGTGTGTGTGTGTGTGTGTGGGGG
>BSAI01000187.1:239583-261993 GCA_036245035.1 Adrianichthys oophorus | reverse complement strand
CACAGCACCAGGCCAAGTTATTGATGACATCGAACTTTTGAGTTTTTTTATTTTTGTTTTTAACTATTACTTTTTTAAATTTTTATACTAAATGACTTGTGTGCCCAATTCTTATGAACTATTGAAAATGTCAAAAAAAAAAAAAAAAAAAAAAACACACACACACACACATGCCCATGGCCTGACCTTGTGTGTCTGGAGCTACATAAACCCCTACTGTGACAGCAAAATCCATCCAATACAAGAGGCCCTCAACTCATATGTGTTTGCTCAGCTGCTGGACAGGACATTAGGAAAAAAAAGGAATTCAGATGCACACTGCTGCTGCTGCTTTACTTACAAATGCCTGTGTCTTGCAGAGGAGGAGATGAAAAAAAAGGAAATACACACATTTTCCAACAGGGGAAATTTCTTTAAAATTGCACTTTAAAAAATATCTCCAGAAAAAAAAATCCTACAGGCTAGTTGTGCTACTTTTATATTACTGAGTTGCATGCAAATAGGAAGTGTGTTTTCTAATCAAGAAATCATATCCATAAATGATTGTTGATACTTGAACTCTCATTATTGTGTAAAGCTTGATTCAAACTAAGGCCAGAAGGGACTATCCAAACCGAGTGCGAGGAAGATCCTTTCTGGTTTCTCACCCTTGTTTTTAACTTGAATGTTAAAAATGTTAAAAAATGTGGGAAAGCGTTGCAGTAGGTTATGTCAGTTGTTTAACATGATATATCTAAAAACAACATTCACAGCAATCCTTTAAACTCAACTGAGCTGAAAAAATGTTTAAACTCAACTGAGCTGGAAAAATGCAGTTATTAAAAATTTCAAATGATTACAAGATTTAAATTTTTGTTTGATGGGATTTAGTTTTGATCATCTGTAATTGAAACACTTGCAAAGTATTTTGTAGGCTATAGACCATATTTGTAAAATCCTCCAGAAGGAGCAACTGCAGCAGATGGTTTATCCACTACAGAGCCTTTATTTACCATCACAGTAGATCTAACTCTACTGAAGTTAATTGACAAATAAAAGCTATCCATGTGTGTGTGAATTCTGTCCAAACCATTTGCACAGCACTCCACATTAACATACATGAGTGGAAGCCTAACATACCCTGGAGCTACAGCTAAGTACTGTAATTGTTAACAAAGCCAGAGAGAGATGACAATTTGACCTGAGAAAAGGGTGAAGGAGACTAAATGAGTGGGAGAGACGCAAAACACAAACACTTAAATATCTCCTCCAGTTACATAAATATGCTCCCAACATATTCCCTTATACAGTGGTCCCCAACCACCGGGATGTGGACTGATACCAGTCCGTGGATCAATTGCCACCAGGCCGCAGAAAAAACAATAAACCATTTTGTTTTGAATCCCAAAAATCTTTTTATTTTAAAAAATCTTTTATTTTGAATGAAATAACCGGATTCTCTCAGCTGGACTTTCCATCACTTGCGCTGTAAAGTTTGGTCAGGGGAACAAAAAGACTACGTCTGAACGATCTTTTATCCTGAAAAATCTTTTGGGTTTGAAAATCGACCGGATTCTCTCAATTACATTTCAGTCACATGAGCACTAAAAGCAGTCCAGGGGCGTGCAACACAGGAACAGTTGTATGTGGAACCTTTCTTTGCAAATGGGATCAGTGCAGGAACAGACAGAAGATCAGGCTACATCTTCAAGACAAAAAAACAAAAAAATACATTAGACTACTAGGAGTCCTAATCAAAATATGGATTTATTGCAACAGGTGATTCCCACACACTGTGTCTGTTTGCATGGAGATGAATGAATGCATTTAAGATTTTTTAATGAGATGATCTTATAATATTAAAATGAAGTGGTTTTTAACCACTCGTGGCACCACTCTAAATTAGGAGGCCTTAATTATGTTTGCATTTTTTGTTTGTGCGTAGACTTCTTTTTTAATCAATCCTCCAAAATGTACACGTCAGATGAATGAGTGAACTGATGATCAAATCTATTGTCAGACCTGTTTATTAATAAGTTTAAAGCACACGTTCTTATTCAAGTATACTGTTTCTTTGTCATTGCACCCCCACCCCGGGCAGCGATAAAAATCCTCATGGGTTGACCGGTCCGCAGCCGCAAAAAGGTTGGGGACCCCTTTACTAATACACCATAGATGCACATCTGCAGAGTGGATTAGAAAAGACAGAATGAATAGATGAAATACAACAAGCTAGAAATGTTTAAAGAACCTGAGGGTAGAACAGCTATTTGGCTTTAGAAACATTTACTACTTGGTGGTAATTTAAGCAAAATGCATACAAGGTTGCCATTTTCCTCACTAGAGATTTATCCTTCTTCATTAGTTCACAAATTGCTGCTCCCAATCCAACCCCACCCATCACAAGCTGATCTACGGCATGCAACAAAAACAGCATGCCAGGACAAACGGGACATGGAGGGGAATTCATTCTGTCATGCCTGCAAGCATGTTTCCTTTAACTCCACCAGAACAATTCCTTAATTTTTTTCTTGCAAACAGACAAACAATATTGCATCAATTTGTCAGATTTTTACCACAGGAACTTTGCCTGGATTTTGATGATTGTCTTTAAGATACTTTTTAAGAATTTGTCACACTGCCTATTTATGTGGTAAACACAAATATAAGATTGTTGGTTTAAAATGCCCAACTTCACTTCAAGCGTTGCAAATATATTGTATTTTTTAAATAAAAGTGATAGGTTTCATTTTGTTTCACATTTTATTTTGACTTTAATGAATGCAGAAAGGAGGGAACAAAGCTGATGTGGACAGTTGTGTGCTTGGTTGTTTCTGACGGTATTGTGCATGAGCACCTCAGACTCAAGCAGAACAATTATGGACATCCAAAACAGACAACATGAAATAAATATATATGCCATTAAATTGTAAATGGAAACTGTCATTAAATATTTAAATAATTCAATGTGTCAATGTTTCATTCAAATTCAATTTTAAATGATTTAAGAAATATGTATTTATTTCAGGATTTAATGAATAATTTCATGATTATATACAGGTGCCCCTGTGACAGACTGGCGACCAGTCCAGGGGTGTCCCCTGCCTTCGCCCATGAGTAGCCGGGTTAGGCTACGGCAACCCCGTGACCCCGAAAGGGATAAGGCGGATTGGAAAATGAATGAATGAATGATACAGGTGTATATATTTATTTCAATTCGTTTCTTCTGAACCTCCATAAACAACATCTTGTGTTCATTGCTGTTGGCATTTTCTTCTGTTTTTAAACAGAAAATCTATGCTGTTGCTTTCCACCACTCCTGGTGTCAGTAACACTTACAGCATACCTTGCTGAGTTGACTGGCTGGTGAACCACTGCTGTTGACAGTCTGACATTTCAAATTTAGCAGTGACTCCTCCATGACATTCCGCTCCTGGTTTCTGTCCTTCTCCGGATGAGCAAGGCTGGGAGTGTGGGGTAAGGTGGCAGATGAGGGGGCCCACTGCAGTGCTGTACAGGATAAACCCTGGAAGTTTGAGGGCCTGATCACAAAGGCCTCCAGCGCTAAATTAGCGGATACCTGCAGGAGATAGCACCAAAGATTCAGGAATGGAGGACAGAGATTTGGTTTTGAGGGTAGGGGAAGGGAGAGGAGGCCAGAGTTGTTAAATTAGACCGAAAGTTTATAAGTGAGAACAGGGAAGGGGAAACAGACAGTAGCAGACCAAACAAAGAAAGGAGGGAATTGTTTGCATTTTTATTGTTTACTGCTTTAGCCAAATTAAGTTTTCTTCAATGTTAGACACAAAAAAATAAAGATTTGGGGCATTTAGTAAGCTGATGACCATGTGCCCCGACTGAAAGATGATTCACGTTTGGAGGTGCAGGTTTACCTTTGAAATGATCTGACTGTCTCCAGTCAATGCCAAGTCAGCAATGCGCTCCACACACTGGACAATCCTGGTGCATGCCCTCACTTCGTTCTGAGCCATCCACAGTAGGTGCTCCTCCACCAGCATCATGTTACTGGCTATGTCTGATACGTAATCCCCCAGCTGAGAAAATCCAATCAGATGGCAATGCAAATACATGCTGGAACAAAATTACTGTGCATGAACCGTATCTCCATCAATTTCAGCCTTTATAATCCCTAGTCAGAATTGTGAGGAAGAAAATGCTAACTTCATTCATTACAAGGAGATTTAATTTAGATTAGCATTTCCAATGGGGTATAATCACTTTTTGGGACATCCGTTCACTTCCTATAATTCATTGTTCCTTCATTTGACTTTTCTCAATGAGAGTGGTCTCAAGGGTTTTGTCTTTGAAATGATAAAGCTGTAAACATCTTAAAACGATTCCACCTCCCAAGTGAACTACGATGAGTAATTACACAAGTGAGAGCTGGTATTGATTATGCTCACTTACTAGAACCTGAGCTTCAGTGTGATGTAAAACCAAAGATAAAAAGCTCGCTTCCACATGAACAAATGCATCTTCATAACTGAGAATCACTCAGGCGCAATGGTGATGTGAACAGAAAATCACTCGAGATAAAGAAAGTAAGTTGTCTGCAATAGATTGATGCTGTATTGTGCTTTCTGTTTCTGACACAATCTTTTTCCAGATCTTTCAAACTTATATCATTTCCTGATTATTTAATTATGACTCCTAAGAGGCCAAGACTGCATGTAAATGAGGCAGTACTTCACAAGAAAGAGTGGACACTGGATGTGCAAAGACCTGTTTACCAGTCAACAAAAACTGCAAGGGTTTATGTCATTTTTTTTTTTCTTTTGTTCTTTAGGTTGCTTTATAGGTTATGTCATGTTCTCAGTTTAGGATATATTCAGTAATTTAGTTTTCTATTCCTGTTCTTTCTCTGTGGTTGTCTGGTTTCATTCTTCAACCATGTTTTTAAACAGGCTGTTTGAAGAGACATAGTTGAAAAAACAAATTGTGTTTTTCTTAGTGAACATTTAGCTGGTTTTAAAAACATATCTAACATATGTTAAATGTTAACATAAAAAATATTATAGAAAGTGTAGTAACCATAAATCACACTGCTGATGATGACTCGAGAAAATTATGATCTTTAAAATATTCAAAGGATAAACCAAATGCTTAATAAGATTTTAAAAAAAGTTAAGGATATCGTCTGAATTTACAGTCTTGGAAACATTCTTTATAGCTTTTCTTATTGACTTATTCCTGTACAAATGCCTTTGATTATTTGCTTATAAGTAAAGTTGTGGAACTCGTGATCCGACGTACTTTCTTGTGTTTCTGCATGAGCCTCGTGAGCCGCTCCACCAGGTGAGTGACAAAGATGACATCCATGACGTCACTGAAGTATGCTGCCCTTCTGGTGAAGGCTACCAACTGCTGGCCTAAAGGCTGGACATTTGTGCCATTGATCGGTATCTGGACACAAAAACAATAGTAGCTAATGATTTCCATCTATTGGTCTATATTGCTTCAATTCATATAAAAGAGCCTTCATCTAACATGGTTTTAGCATCCTTGGTAAAATATAGTAAACTCATATTCTCTTCATTTGGTTATTACACTAAAAATTCTAAATACAAACAATATGTATTGATTCCTAGAAAGAGAATCCTGTAGAAGCTTGGCATCATTTCAACAAAATAAATTCATCCTAGTTCCATTTATGTAGAAGGGTTGCTTTTGTCTTTCACTTTTTCATGTGCCTTCATTCATAAGTACCCCTACACTCAACTATCTAGCCAGTGACAATACGTCTTATGGGCAGCTTTGTCAAATTTCTGTCCCTGTGGCACCTCGAAGAGCTCCTACATGTATTTACAACCCTTTGCCCCATGTGCACCACTGGCAAACACATGATAGGGTTTCATCAAACCTGTCTGCAGTCTCAGCTGTTCTTGGGTAAAACTCTTGAATACTGTGACTCCATGCCAAAGACTGTCAGACATTGACAGTCAATTTTATGCTTTGTATTTACATCTACACAATCTACACATTTATACTCCAGAGACTTTTTCTTATTGAATGAGGTTTACACTGTTTGAACAACGTATACATTAATACCTGAGAGAGCGCATGCAGCCCGCGAGTCACTTCATTGGTATAGGGGCACTGAGTGTAGTCCTCTTCAGCCCATCGCCCAGCCCGGTCGCACCGCCGCCAAGCTTTCTTCTCCTTTTGGGTGGTGGAACCAAAGGTTGGCAGAGAACAGGGCAGGAAGGCCAAAGAACCAGCCAGAGTTTTTGGCCAACTAACATAAAAGAAAAAAAAAAAAAAAAACTGTGTTTATCATTTACTTGTCAGACTGGTTCAGGCTTTTCCTGTTCGGCAGAACAAATGCTCATTTACAAACTTTACCACATTTTCACTTTTTTGCACTTGCAGAATAAGAAAAAGCATCATTATAAAGAGCTCTGAAGTTTATGTGATTAACCCTCACTTTTACAGTAGGGCTGTCAAACGTTAACACTTTAATGTAGTTAAAATAATTATTAAGAATAATTTAGAAAAATTAACATTTTAATATTTATTGACACAGATTATTTACATGTATGAAGAAACTGTCTTCTGTTTGTGTTGGATGGCTCACATTGCCATGGCATGCATTCATTTCTGGAAACACACACTTTGTTGGGCACTATCCCACTTCTACCATGGCCACTTACACAAGAAAAAAAATATTCAATCGATTTTTGTACTTTATTCTTGTTATTTTTTAGGTTTAGATCACTTTTTCACAAAAAAGTGGACTATTTCATACATGGTGCGGCCCGTTGTCACGGTGACACAACATAGCATCGCTGGTATGGCTTCCCTCGATTGCAGAGACAAATGAACGCGATAAATGTGTGGGTGATCACGACTGTTTCAATTAAGCGTCAGTTCAAAGAGAAAGTTCCCCTCAAACAGATTTTTTTTGGTCAAGGAGATTAAGGAAACGTTTGTTTAAAGCTTGCACATTGATATAGAATATTTGGGCTGTGTGACACGTGAACACCCAGCAGCCAATCAGATTTCAGTATTCATCCAGACAATTTAAAGTGCAGAAACGCACTGTTTCTTATGGCTGTATATCAGCATATTTGTTTTCTTGGAGTAATACTGCAGACATTAAAGTCTTTACAGTTCTGCATAGATATATAGATATATATATATATATATGTATCTCAACAGTAAGACATAGTAAAATAAGCTTCTTAAGGAGACATTTGCTTCTGAAGTGTCATTAATTTGCATTAATAAATAATAGCATGTTAATGTTTTTAATTAATCATGGGCGTTAACACGTTAATGTTGACAGCCCTAATATATATATATATATATATATATATATATATATATATATATATATAAAAACTCACCCTCCACGAGTGATACCTCACTCCAGGCTTGGGTCACTTGCACCACAGAAGTGGCTCAGACCTATGCAGAACTACTGTTCTGCATAGGTCACATTTCTGACTAAGTTCCAAAAAAAAAAAAAAAAAAAAGCTTTTTTTTTGAAGTTACATTAGAAATTATTTGCCACTTGCTCCATACCTTCATTGAATGTCGTTTAAGTGTTTGTGTTAGAAAGCAAATTTTCAGTAAACAAAAAAAAATACATTTTTTGGCTTGTTGATGTTTTTAAAATGAACTAAATAAATAAGAACATGATGTACAACCTACCTTGTCTGCACCATTAATTAACCGCGGAGTTATTTATATAGATGTAAAATATATGTAAAACATGTGTATAAAACAAGCTTTATAAAAACAGAATGTCAAAGATCCCTATGTGTTGTTCTTAATAAAATACCAAACCACTGAAACACTGGAGACAATTGCATTATCAGGCTAGAAAAATATAAAAGCAACTCAGAAGTTTGTTGTCAGGGTTGACGTGGGGACACAAAATGCAGACGGAACTCGAAACAGCAAAAGTCTGTTTTATTTTAGTCAGAATCCGGAAAGCAGACCATGTACTCATGCTGCTACCAAAACCACCCGACAACCAGTGCAAGGGAGACGAGGACTTATAACTAGAAGGAGGGAATGAGGTAAGTATCAACAGGTGTGCACATTAGGGAGGGAGAGAACACACACTAGGAGGGGAGTGACAAGAGACCTGAAAGAGCAGTCATGTGAAAACACAGGAAGTGAAACACCAACAACAAAATAAAACAGGAAGTGAAAACCAACAACAAAATAAAACAGGAAGTGAACACCAACAAAAAACAACCATCGTCCCGGGTCCAAAACCCCACATTTGTTGCAGTTTTTGCAGACAGTTGCAAGCACAACCAACAAACCTTAGTGTGAACTAGACCTCACAATTGCAAAAGATTTGATTGATAACCAATTGCTAAGTATAAATTAGCCTTCAGGGACAAATAACCAGTTAGTCCATGAGAATGATCTTGTTTTTCAGTAGGAAGAGAAAATAGAGCGAAACCCTCTTGCAAAGAAAAAAAAACATGCAAATTGCACACAGAAAGGATCTAGTCTGAATTTGAACCTTCTCACTGTTAGGCAACAGTTCTAACAACCACACTATCATTTTCAACATTCCCTTAAAATCATACCCAGTCAACTGAACGAGCCTGAAGCCTGTTTGACTCTTTTCACAAATGAAAGTAACTCCTGTTGGCTTTCTTGGTCTTGGTTCAGATACAAAATTAGCATGCACTTGTTTAATTGAACTAAATCCAGTTTTTTGACAAAAATAGAAATATCTTGCAATCCAAAGTGAACAATGCACTCTCTCTGTCATGGTTTCCTGTTAATAAGAAAGCAGAAATATTACGCATTAGTAAAAGAGAACAACTCCAAAATTTGTAATCTGTTTTGAAGTTAGAAACTTGCTATCTCTCGGCTTTCACATTCTTCTTTTTTCTCTTCTCTCCATTTCTGTAGCAGCAGCTGCTTAGTAATATATGGCGTTAATTTTACCTCCGACAAAAAAGGTGCTCATTTTCCAGGCCATTACTCCAAAGCTCTGTCAGAAACAAAGCATATGTGCTTGCTGTGCTGAAAGTGGGCTGTAAAGTACAGCAACTACAAAAGAGAATACATGACAACACACCCACGGGAGAGGAGAGGTGGTTGATGGGAATGTATGTTCACCACTACAAGGTTGCAAAGTGGTCACACAAAGTAAAGACCAAAGCAGAATATATGCAACGCCCATGAGTGGTTTTGTTTATATGTAAAATGTTAGTCATAGAAACAAGAACGTTGTGATAGTGACTAGATAAATGAGGCTTACATTGAGCAACAAAGACAGAGTTACCATGCTGAGCAAATGAAAGTGCTATCTCAAATCACAATCTGCTCTTACCTTAGGTAGCTCGCAATTCTACAAGTAAGGTTCTAATATTGTGTTTATCTATGAGCACAGGCATGAGCAGCTCACTTTAATTTTGATCAAAGAATCCTACCTGGACCTGTATCGATTAAAAGCTGGTTTGAGGATAATTCATTTTGGTTTAATTTAACTACAAAACATGCAAAGATTTTTTTCTTGTTACTACAGAACTGTGGGGTTATGGACCCAGGACATTTGTTGTTCGTTGTGTTGGTATTCACTTCCTGTTTTATTTTGTTGTTGGTTGTACTTCCTGTGTTTCACTACTGCTCTTTCAGGTCTCTTGACACTTCCCTCCTAGTGTGTGTTCCCTCCCTCCTTAATTGGCACACCTGTTTGCACTTACCTCATCCTCTCCTCCTGGTTATAAGTCCTCGTCTCTCTTGCACTGGTTGTCTGGTGGTTTTGTACCTTCATGAGTTTGTGGTCATTTTTCAAGAACTTTACTCAAATAAATGAGAAACTTTGCATTTATGCGTGTCGTCTGCATCTGTGTCCTCACGTCAACCCTGACAAGAACAGGCTCAAGCTGATCATATATGTAAAAGTATAAATGTGTATATAATGTATACATTTAAAGTATGCCATTTTTCAACTTTGATTTTGGTAAATCAACAATTCACTGACTACAATCAATTGTTCTGTCATTTAGACTTTGGGTTGCCAAAGATTTTCAAGGTTCTGACAACTGTCAGAATCCTTTATAATTCTCAAATTTAAACAAGAAAAAGGCAAATTTGTTCTAGATCTGAATGACTGTGATTTCTTATTTTGCAGCAGCTGCAAGGTAATATCAAATCACATATTTGGGACTTAATTTTATGAGCACTTGTTAGAAAATTGGAACATGACTATGTAAATGATTTCGACATGAATAAGTCAAGCACACTTTCTTTTACAGTAAAATGAAGATAAAAATATACATTCAAGATAATTTAATCATCGCAATGTCTCACAACTTTCAGTACAAGCATGTAAAAAATACACTTCAAAAGCTGTGAAAACAGGACATGGACAACAAAAAAAAGCACTGTCGTTTTAATTGCATAAAGTTCTCTTAAAATGGTACACAATAGTAATCTGATGATGGCTGAGAATAACCTATTTTTCTCTTTACTCTTGTTTAGAACCCATCAAACTGTCTGTGAGGCTTACACATCTAAGGTTAGCACCTGGCAAAAGCAGCTTCAATGGTTTTCATGAAACCAACCTTATTTTAACCTTCTAATGTGGCTAACGTGTAGCATGTGTAGCGGTGTCTGACTGTTTTTTTTTTTTACATTACTAATACTAACAAGGTGGGGAGTTGCAGAACTTTAAGCTGAGGTGCACAGTATTGTATGATCACTGTATGAATTCATGGGCCTCACCTGTAGTCCCCCTTGTTGTTGTTGACTCTGTTAGCAGGGCAGTACAAGGCAGAGGTCTCCACTATGACTATCTCCAAATGCTTGGAGATGTTTCCACGTGAACTGGTGACCACACACTCCCAGCTGCCTGCAGCATTTACGTCAATGTTGGAGAGGATGACCTCACTGGAGAAGAGAACAGACATGGACGTCAGAAAGAGCAACTTCAAATATTTTATCCAATTACTTCACAAAACAAAATGTATGTTTGTATGTATGTATGTATGTATGTGAGTTACATTGTGGTTAAAAAAATGAGCAGTGACCGCTTTTATTTAACAATTGACTGATTTGCACTCCTCGACTGAGCTGGCAACTGAGCAACAGGAAAGGTTAGAATGAAAGATGAAGGAAAACTGTACAGGTGTTTGAGTGTGTAATAAGCGTGTGCTAAAAATTATAAATGCTTACTCTGCCCTCATTTAGGCTAGATCTTCCTCAAAAAAGTTTGATGAAATTTAGAATAGAAAAAGAATAACAGTTTTACAATTTCACAATCAGTGATTTGTATTTCTTTGAAAAAAAAAAGCTCTTTCAGTACTTTCTTTAAAATAACTACAGACTGCTTCATTTCAGGATGCAAATAAAATGCTTGGTATAATTTAGTTAATTTGATATCCCACTGACTCGTTATGTGAGCCAAAGGAAATGTTGGGATTTTGATATATGTTCAAAAAAAAAAGTTTTATAAAACGAAATGAAAAACCACTAAACCAACAGCAAAAGAACCAACAGACATTCCCATCTCCTTCTTTTGAAATGATTGTAAAGATGAACCCAAATGAGTTAGAATGCCATCAAAACATATTTTTTAGTAAGAGTAGTGAAGCTTATGGCTTACGAATAACTGAAACTAAACATTCTGTATCTAGATGATAAGAAAATTGTGAAACAGTGCCCTGGATCAGAATGCCTAGCATTCAAGAGCCTTTTTGTAGGAAGAAAGCCTGATGAGGGCTATAAGGTTAGTTTGGTAAGAAGCTGACTCGTCAGAGTGCTATGACAAGCATGTTTAGGATAAGTTTAATAAGGGAAAAAAAAGTGCACAAGCATTATAGACAACTGAAGCCACGAGACGATTGAGAAACAAGCTCATTGAAGAATTTGGGAGATGACTCATGAAAAGATAACTGCTTCTGGAGTCCCAGCTTTAACTATCACATTCTTTTGGTCAAGTTGCTCTAGAACAGGGGTCTTTCATCCTTAAATATATTCTAAGTGTCCGATTTAAGTGTATGTTATTTGTCTCAAAAGCATGTATCACGTCTTCTTATTCAGTCAAAGTTTTTAACTTCTTTTTTCAGACCTTGTGCATTTGCTTTTGCAAAAGCATTCGGCTTCTTCTGAGACGTTTGACAGCACTTGACGCGTCAGCAGGAAGCCGGTGTGAGCGGAAAGACCAGCGACACAGAAACTGCACAAAATCTGAACAAAGTATTTTATTTGTGTTTTTTCGTTTGTTTAATTGTAGTTGTAAAATTATTGTGATCTCAAAATATTAAAATAAAACAGGGCTATAAATTAACACCCGCCAAATAAAACTGACAACAAAGAAAAACTGTTTTAAATGTTTAATATCTTCGCAATGATGCAATACATACTTGTGAGAACAAAAAAGAAGAGGAAGAGCAAAAAAGAAACACTAACTACAATCAAACTAGTACTGTTGCTGAAAGTCAGCAAAAGAAAACGATAGAAAACATGAAAAAAAAATGCTGTGTAATGCTGGGGAGTCGAACTCATAATTTCCACATTGAAAAAAAACAAGAAAGAAAAACAGCAGCATTTCAACACATCTAAGTGACACAACTAGATGCCACAAAAAACAGAACACTGTTCATTCCTCTCTGTCATGTTAACACTGAAATCCCCCCTTAAAGTCTGCGGTGGGGCGGAACGGCAGGACGCCACCTGCTCTCTGATTGGACAGGATGATTTGTGGCCATCCAATCATAAAGACGTGTAAAGACAGGACAGAATTCGCAACTGCAACTTCAGGAGCTCACTCGCAGGTTTTTGCTTCACATCTGCAAAAAAAAAAAGCTCCATAAAAAACGGAGAAATGATTTCAAAAATGCAAATCTTTTTTACTGGCATGCAGATCCCTTTTTACACATTTGCAAACCTACATTTTTTGGGCAGATTTATTTTGCAGTATGATGAAACTTGATTCATGTGCGAACATGCAGTTGTGGTTGCAAATCCATTCAGTTGCGGTTTTGAATCTTTATGGCTTTACGTTGACTCCATAAGTATTCAGACTGGTCACTCCCATGCCTCACGGCATTATTGTGTTTCATAAGTCTAAAGAATCTTCTCATTATAAGAAACCCTGAATTCTTGATTGTTTTTTACTCTCTTTATAGAGTTATAGGAACTGAATTAAAATAACTTTTTGCCACAGGGCAGCCATGGTGCAGAAGTCGAGTGGTTGACCTCTGGTTAGAAGATCGCCGGTTCAGTTCTTGGTCTGCCGAAGTTGTCCTTGAGCAAGACACTGAACCCCACGTTGCTCCTGGGGTTAGCACCAGTGTTCAGCAGCGGAGCAGCCATCTGTGTGTGGATGCCATTTATCTTTTTTTATTTAAACAATTTACCCTTCTCTGAATTCACAAAAAAAATGCAGCACACAACCCACATGTAGCCAGCCGTTCCTGTTAATGTAGGCTTTTGAAATCCTCAGAGGTGGATTCAACATGAAGGTAAAAGTCATGCGAGGAAGAAGAAAAATGCAAATGCAGGAAAGCTGAACACATCATGTTATGTGAGGGCACTGCAATTAAGGCCTGTATCAACAAAAGAAGAGATGAGTTTGTGCATTCCAACTCCCCAAACCAGCCCATTTCACTGGTAGTTCTAATCACAGTCGCAGAACATCAAACGCAGGCATTGAGCAGAACTTGATCCTAATGGACAGATGACGTTGCTTAGATTATTGCCTGGGAGCAACTTCTGAAAATGAATGAAATGAGTTGTGATTTCATGGTCTGTATTCCAGTAAAGTGCTCTTTTCTGACTGCTCATCTAAAAGGCTCTAAATCAGATTTGAATGCCTGACAGACATGATGACATTCTGAGCCACAAATGCACCGTGTGTTTTTGAGTGGCTGCTTATAAACACAAACACAACCTAATCTAAGATGCAAGCATCTCTGGGTTTTTTTCACTCAGTTTTTCTGCCGCTCATTTAATGGTCTGGACATATGGATTTGTGTAAAGCCCTGACATAAAGATTACAGTTTCTTTGCATGAGCCCTCTCTATCGATCAAATCTCTTATGTACAGACGCTTCGTGTTAACACGTGCAGTTTATGAAAAGCATCTCTCTCACTCTGTTTCCTGTGCTGGATGTGTCTCATTAATAATAACTCACAGCCTTTCCATCACTCAAACTCTTTCAGCCTCTCCTGCTTCAACCACTCTTTAAAACAACATTCTTCCTTCCCAGAGGGTGCCAGCTCTTTTTAAAGTGTGAATGACTTTCAATTGAAACCTTCTGGGCTCACTTCTGCTAACAGTCGGCCTCTGCAATAAAGCAGCAATGTAACATGTTGTAATACATATATAATGAAGTCATCATCTCATAAATATTTGATGCCCATGCTCTCTTTCTATCTTGCTTTCTTTATTTTCAGGAGCTTTTTTTCTTTGCACAGAAAACTGAAACAAGTAGACAAACTTTGGGGATACTTGGGCCAAAGTGGTTACTTTTGCATGTCTTTAGGTTCTAACACACCGACCCTTTGTCATCAACCATAACATTAAAGCAGCTCATCTTCAAAATTAATTGCATCCCTTTAACTTGATGAATAAGTATAGATGTTTGTAGATGATGCAACTAAGCCATCACATTTACTGTATGTATTTTAGACCATTACAGTCTGCTGAAGGTACAGTTACATCACTGCCATCTGTCTGAAAGCTGTGGAATGCAGCCTTGCCTCTAGCCTCTAGTCCCTTAAAACCAGGGATGGGCAACTCCAGGCCTCGAGGGCCGCATTCCTGCATGTTTTCCAACATACCATGATCTGGCATGTTCTAATTGGCTGGACACACCTGAAGCAGGTAATCAGTCATGAGTAGGGCTTGGATATCTGGAAATCCTGCACACACTGCGACCCTCAAGGCCTGGAGTTGCCCATCCCTGCTTTAAACCATCTGAGACTTAACAAAAATTTCACAAATGAAGATATTTTCTGAATATTAGTGGTTCCACCTCCACTTAACTGGAAATGTAGATTGGTAAAGTAAAAGTAAAAATGTTCGCATTAAAAAAAATCTGTTAGACAGGGCTCATACAAGCTGCACACTGATTGCTGACCTACATCCACAGTAACACTGAACCATTGTGAAGCAGCTCCCACAGGACTAATTAGGAACATTTGTGCTTGTGTGTATATATTCAACAATTAGTTTGCATAATCCTGCCTATTAGACTGTAAACCACCAATCTGTCTCTACGACCCAACAAATGTTCCACAGCAGTGACATTTAAATCAAAGCTTGATGCAGTCATTTGATAGCACACCTCAGAGTGACTCGTAAATGTTTTGTGCGTTTTGAGCTGAACAGTTGCCCACTTTGAGGCCATATCATGCTAAGTTTGCCCTCCATTGCATGAATCACCGTTTGACATAATGAACAGAGCACTCTTCTGTGCCAGCATCCATCACAGGATTTTTGTCTTAATCCACTCTATTACTTGACACAGCTCATTATGTGTGCTGCTTATAAATTACGCCTCACTTCATCATTGTAAAAGTTCTGTGTAACTGACACTTTTATTTCTGTACAGAGATTAAAAGTGGCAAATGTTTAAGTGCTGAGCCTGAAGGTGAAACTCCACAGCATGTGTGTTTTAATCCAATTTGACTTGTAAACAGATGGATTTAAGAGAGGAGTGCAAAGAGGTTCAAACAGGAAAACAAAGACATGGATTTTAGAAGAAAAGTTTGAATGCATTAGACCACTGGCAAAAACACAGAGACAGAAGCAAAGAAGGGGATGTCTTCCTTTTTTCTTTGCCTTTGGTAAATCTATAATATGTTCAACAGAGGATGTTCATTTTGTGCAAGATTAGCCTGATTAAAAATGAAGAAGATTAAGAAAGATACATCCAGTAGCTATAGCTACAAGGCTGTGAAATATTTGATCAATGATGCATGAATTACTGTCTGGTCCCACCTCTATCTGTAGCAGGGCTAATGATAGTTTAGCCTAACACCATTACTCAGCAGGCAGTTACTTCATTTTGCAGGATTTTCAGTCCCTTAGTGGCCTGCTGCCTTTCTGCTTCTCACTGTGAGCACCATCGACAAAGAACCTTATCAGTGTGTCAATAAATGAAAGAGACATTTGATGACATTGCAGACAGCAAAAATGAATCACAATGATCATATTTCAAAATAATCTCAACAAGCTAAAGACCAAATCTATGTGATTACTTCTCTGACCCAGGTCTGCCTGCCAGGAAAAAGCCAAATTTAGCTGCGAGAAAGGATAGTGACATTTTGGCCTCACCTTAAAGAAGGTCACTTCACTGAGGTTTTGTCACCTCTGCTCACACGCTTGCAAAACTCTGCGGCAAATCCAGATGGAGGCTTTAAACCAAGAGCTAAATCCTGTGTGTTCAGACTTTCCCCTCTGATGGGCCGAAGAGGCCAAGGCTGACTGACTCAGAGGACGCTTCCCAAGGTGAACCACATGAACATGGATAGTAATGACTAATATGTGCTCCAGTGGGAATAAAAAGCATTGACAGCAGTTGTCAATGCACATGCACTTTTTTATACGGTTTATCCTTTTTTTTCTTTTTAAACTGCTGGTTGGTCTGGTGAAGCCGAAGTTCAAGTATTCCCACACAGATCTCTCAGCATTGCAATTTAAGAAACAGCACAGTGTAAAGGGTTTTGCACAGAAGATTATTTTTGTTGGACCCTGCACAGTCATCAGCTCTGAACATGATGTGTGCTCTTAACAGGTTTTCTGCAGGATGGAGACAGGCGCCAAAAAAAAGGCATGACCCAGATAAGTTCAACCTGAGGGAGGAAACTGCATTATTTGTATGTACAAGTGGTAAGTGAGTGATAGAAAGAGGAAGTATAATCAGACAGAGTGAGAAAAGATTCATTGGGAGACTGAGCTGGAAAAGTGAAGTCAAAGTTCTGGAGGATTCGTTTTGATTAGAAGCTGCGATGAAGGCAGTGGAGCTTGTAGTTGAAGGACGTAACAGACTGTGGCCTGGACTGTGACATCACTGCAGCACATTGAACAGATTTGAACAGCATTGTATTCACACCAAAACCATTTTGATGCAAAGCAGCAAATAAGGCTCTTTTTGATTCAAGGAAGTTCCTTTTTATTCACTTTTAGTTTTGAAATGTTTTATTTCACAAACTTGTCACACACTTTACATTAGCTAACAGTCGTTTTAATTGATTTTAACAGCTTATATATTTACTTGTTAAATTATTATAAGGAAAAAAGTTGTTCTTGTTCCTTCTATGGCAGCAACTTGCTGCATGATGTTCTTCATCAGGGTTATGGTTAGGGTTTATCCCTTATGCCATCAGTCCGCAGGTGAAATTTTGAAATCCTAAACAAGTGAGCCCGTAAGGCAAAAGCATTCATGCACATTTTGTATGCTGCATGCGTCAGCTTGTAGAGAACACTTTGGCAACACAGAAGGGTAGGTAAGTGAAATGCAGGTGTGTCATATGGATTTGTCATTTTTTAACTTCCCAAACACTGTGCACTGCGAAAGCGGCCCGTTAGAGATGTTGAAGTGTCTCTGTTGCCCATTCTTTGCATGCAGCATTGTGTGGGAATGCTCCCATTCGTGCAGCATTTGCATGTGGTCAGAAAGGAGCTAGTGCACATACCTTTCTAATGGCTAGAGTGTGGTGTAAGGATGACAGCATCAGCCATACTTCATAGGTGTGTGCAACTTACATTATCCTAATAAGTACTTCACTATACACCACACGCAAAACAAAAGTATGTTCCATTAGATTTTCATGACGTCCCTTGAGGTACATGCTACAATGAAACTTCAAGACACACCTGCACTCCGTTTAAAATACAGCTGCCCCTCTCTATGGCCCTCCAGGGGCCCGGTCAACTCAAAACCCCCTGAACCCACGACCCGTATGATTCATGTGACTAAGGCATTTACTGCAACTACTATGCAAATGTTTATGCTCATCATTAAATGTTTTAAGAAGAATAATTTTACTGAATAAGGGAGCATGTTTGTAATTTATACTAAATCATATTTTCCTTCATTGACAAACGTGTTGAGCATCTTTCATAAGCCTGACTGAAGCAGACAGTTGCAGGTCATAATGATCATATTGATTTTCTTAATTTATTTTCTTTTATTGTCTTAACTATTTGAAATACACTTGTTTCTTTCAATCATTTCAGTTCAGGATTAATTACACTTTTCTACATGAATTTAATTTGATTTTGTCCAATTTACTGTTGTAGTTCATAGGTTTCATGTTAATATGGAAGATTTTAAATATTCAGTTTGGAGCTTTTTCTTTTTTTATTTTTTTTGCTGGTATCACAACTAATTCTTGAGGTTGTACTTGGCCTTCTTTTACATCTGCCTTGTTTAAACTTCTTTTTATCAGTTTACATCAACATAAGTAGATTTTAAGGCTGTCAAGACTAGGGCGTCAATGCATGCAAGTGATAAAAAAAGTTAACTCAATATTTATTGACAAAAAATAATTACGCAATCTTATTACCCCAGAAAGTTACCTGTTAGGCAGCG
Organism: Adrianichthys oophorus; assembly: GCA_036245035.1. Taxonomy (NCBI): domain Eukaryota; kingdom Metazoa; phylum Chordata; class Actinopteri; order Beloniformes; family Adrianichthyidae; genus Adrianichthys; species Adrianichthys oophorus. The sequence goes on along the minus strand of BSAI01000187.1, from coordinate 243,473 downwards.
CAGGGTGTGATAAGGGCAGTGGTCAGGTCAGTGCAAGAGTGAGTAAAAGATGAGCGAGGTGAGTGGTGTGTTCAGCTGCAAATGTCTTCTTAAAAAACATCCAGATGGAACTCTGGAAAAAAACCAAGATAGTGTGCACGTATTGCGATGATAAACTCTCTTTGATCGTAGCACTACTAATTTGAAATACCTCTTTTGAGTAAAGAACCTTATTGCGAATGCTACTACAACAACAAGCATGAGATGTTGACGGAGTGCAAAACTGTGGCAATGTTGTCTACAAATCCACAACAGAGAAGTTAAGCAATGTATTTGATAAAAAAATTAAATAACCACTGAATGTAGGCCAATGAACATCACTGAAAACTGGAGGCTTCAAAAAAACATGCAGGTCACCACAGGTTTGTCAAAGTAACTAGTTGAAAGAAGAGTAGGTTAAACGAGTAAGTGCATGAATGTTACAGAAATGCACTGTTATCCCCATTTGAGGAGCACAAACTAAATGTTTAGTTTGTTTCTTATTTAAGCATTTTTGCTTTCTTGGAGCAATCCTGCAGACATAAAAGTCTTTAAAGTTGGTCTGCATTTATTATTCTTAATGTATTTTTGTGCACATAAATGACACTTCTGGGACTGAGTTTACACTTAATAAATGTTTACATGTGAGACGATAAAAAATGAAGGAAACATTTTCTCTCTGGACTGTTTTTGTTCTAAAGCTGCATGTTGACATATACAGTTTATCAAGTTTAAACATCATGATAAAAAAGACTAATCGCAACCCAAAAGTGAGATTAATCTGATTCCTTTTTTAAGAGATTGACAGCACTAATACATTTAGTAATTTTCGGTGTTTATATTGCAAAACCCAAATTTCCAGGACAGCAGTTTGGGATTTTACATTCTTTTCGTTTCGGCTTGCCTAAAAAAAGAAGACCCACAACTGAGTTATTATTGTCACAGCAGTGATCATTTTGAGTAATGACCCAAAGATAAATTGATACCTTACCATTGATAAATAAATCAATGTTTGGGATGTATATGGGATGGAATCACCCAATGTGAAACCGAGCTGTTGCTCCTTAAAGTACACAACACATAATCCTCTGCTCTGGAAAACTCCAACAAAACATAGATTGGACAGAACTCCATCAGTACTTGTTAAAGAACTCGGACCTCACCTGAGTTAAACTAAATTATAAAGATGTTCTTCCTCATCTGAACTCTTGCAACAATATAACATTGAGTGCATTTGAGCACACACCAGTGCACATGCAGACATCCACACATGTTCAAATCCATTTTTGAAACAAAAGCAGGAAAAGGGTATGGACTTGTGACCACATCCTCTGTCAAAAACCAGAGCTGTCACTTTATCAACATAGCTTTGAGCCAGCATCTGTTCTTTAGGCTCAGCTTGGCCGAGGTTTGGGGGCTGGATGGCCAGCCACGGGGTGGAACTGCAAATTTCTCTTAGGTCCTGGAGTCTGGCCAAACCAATTCTGCTCCGTCTTTTCAGATCCTTATCAAGGCCACCGGTAACAAAAGCGAAATCACAGGTGGTATGTGTGACTGAGAGGTAGACAGGAAGGATGCCTGCGTGTGGATGTGCACTGTTCTGTGTGTCTTTAAGTCCTGCATGGACAGCTGAACACAGAGAAGTGGGCGGGGCAGTGTGCTGCTGTGGCTGCATATCTTTAATTGAGGGTGAAACATGACCTTTTTTCACCAGAAAAGTTCTAACATGTTTCCTGACAGGCAACAGGCCAGCCGCTACCTAATCAGCACCCCACCCCCTTTAACATTGTGTGTACCTGGTTGCCAAGCAGCAGTCATGAAGTAGGGTCTCTTCCACGTAGACACCCCAGTTCTCCTGCATGCTCACAATGTGGTTGTTGTGATGCCATTGCAGCTTCACTGTTGGGTCCAGATAGGAGGCAGTGCACTGCAGAGGGAGCCGGTCTCCACGGAAAACAAGCTGCTTTTGGGAAGGGATCAGCTGGAAGAGGGGTAATTCCAAGGGACTATCTGCAAGAGAGACCGGATTAAGAAATGGAGTTAGATTTTAAACCTACGGTTCCTCCTTTTAGATGTGGGAATTCAGAGGATGTCATTGCCAGAAAAAGCCCTGTCAGAATGAAGTATAAGGATTCAATGCACCCTGCATGAATTTAAACTCCCTTGGCAGTGGTGTTAACATCAACAAATACAGCCTCAGGACCAGACTCATTTCAAGCATACATGAGAAACACTGACAACAAACAAGAATAATCTGGAACATACTTTCAAGGTCACACTCCCCCCTACCGTTCACACATGTTGCTGAGCAAGACAAACAGCAAATGATAAAGCTTTGGAGCCTGGAGCCATCTCTAAATCCTCTGTGAATCCTAAACGGTAGCTTCCCGCTTCCACACTAACAGGATTACAAATCTATCAGTCTACGTGTCCCTCAGCGGCAATGCAAAAGACCTGTGGACAGAAGTATGAAGTCCTACACTTTTATTCATTTGTATTGATGCACAAAAAGCAGAAATGTGAGGAGCAGATTTTACAACTTCTGTACACTTATGATTCTCTTAGAGATTGATGACGAATTGTGACACTGTTCACAATCATGAGCATAGATTTCAACCACATTCTGACTGTAATAAGATGATGTGTAGAGTCATGCATTAGGCTACACACAGATATATATAACAATAATTACGCAAGTACACTAAGGATAAAGTTCATCTCATTTTGCTATTTGTCCACTTTCATATCACAGGCTGGATGTTACAGAAAGAGTTCAGGAACCCAGAAGCAGAGAAGGCTTGGACGCAGATGGGTAAGGTTGTAGCTTTTTTTTTTTTTCTTAAACTTGTCCTGTCCAACAGCTGAGCAAACAGATATGAGCTGAGAGCCTCTTGTGTCAGACAGATGTTGCCATGAGTGTTAGTCTAAAATGGGCGGGGCCTGTCCACACACTCAGTTGTTACGAACATACCTGCCAACTCCAATAGTGTTCACAAACTTGTCCACATCCAGTTCACACGCACACTTGTGCATACCAGCCAACACATGTAAAGCGTTACATTCTGTCACGCACACTATTTGAAGGTGCAAAGGTGAGCCACCTGTGCTCAGGTAAATGTTATGTTAAGCTAAAGTGGATGATGGAATGTAAAAAAAAAAAAAAGGAGGGAGAACTCCCAGCCATCCCCACACCAAGACCCCCGCCGAGACAGCAGCTGTGACCACACCAATACTACAACGGAGGAGATCCACCCGCCCGGCAGTCCGGCCTAGCACCCCGACCCGGGCCCGCAGGACTTCCACACGGACACCACACAGAAGAGCAGCCGTCCCACCGCGCCAGGAGGCCCAACGCAGGACCCCACCCCTGAGAGCCCCACCACCCAGACAAGCCACCCACCACCACCCAGGAGTTCTGAGCATCCTGCCACCCCAGCCCTAGGTACGAGCCGGGGCCCCCCAAGGGAGACTCGCCCCAAAGCTCGAGGCAGCCACAGAGATCCAGAAGGGAGCACGGCAGGGGACAGCCACCCCCACCTAGAGGAGGGATGACCAAGATAAGTGGGGGTCCCTGAAGGTGTAGAGAAAGTAGTCTGACCATGCTCTCCCAATGTTGTAATTTAGGAGGGGCCTGGCACCCGACCAGAACCCGCACTATAAAGACATTGACACCTTCCAGGCTCAGATGGAATGTGATCCCCCACTCATGGACTTGCCAGAGAACTATTGGATCCCTCTCCCCGCGTGGGGAGGGGGCCGCCCGGCCCAGGAGGCCGACACCCAAGAGGCAAGGCCGCCGCTGCTGAAGGCCCTGTTCACACCAATCACACAAAGTGAAGGTGAGGCTGTGATTGAAACCTTAAGCCAGACTG
>BSAI01000187.1:221290-239183 GCA_036245035.1 Adrianichthys oophorus | reverse complement strand
GTAATTGTTGATTTTTCTTTTTTAATTTTAAGTCGATTAGCTAGAAATTTACCAGATTTGTTTGAGTTTTCAAAATTTTCAAGTCAAAGTTTTTGTATTTGAAATTGTGTTTGTTTATTGATGATGTCATTTAACTGAAGCTTTCACTTTTTCAAATCTCCCAGAATGTGTTCTTGTGCAGAAGCAGCCTCCAGATCTTTGATTTGATTTTCTATTTCTAATAAATCTGCTTTCTCTTTGTGTTTTTTATATGTTGAAATATAAATTATGTTTCCTCTCATCACTGCTTTTGCTGTTTCCCAAAGAACACATGGTGAAATATCAGGAGTATCAATAAATTCTAAGAAGGTTGCCCACTCTTTTTAAAAGAATTGAATAAACTCTTGATCTTTTAACAGAGAAGTGTTAAACCTCCAAGTTAAGCCTGAAGGTTGTAACTTGTTTTAATAACTGAACAAAAGATCACCTCAGAAGTAACTCAAATGAACTAAGGAGCAGCATCAAAGTACAATAACAGGGACAGACCTAAAGGACACAAGACGCTCCAATACAGGGAACTGAAACACACAGACTTAGATAGGCAAACACACAATCAACTGAACAGTATGCAGCTGTGAACACCTCCACCAGGAGACACAGGTGAGTGGGAGGAGCAAGAGAAGGTCACAACAGACCTGCACAGAACAGGCAGTGAAAAACCAAAAACATAAGAAGCAGAACGTGTCATTGTCCCTTCATAAGTGCCAATCGGGAGAAGTCTTTTTCCAAACTCTTAAAAGTTCCAATTTTCTTCACCCTGCTGTCAAGCTTCAATGCTAGAATCGCACGTCACAGAAGGAGTTAGTATGTTTTGCCTAACCATTGACTATATGAGAATCAGACTAAGTGACACACACACCCAAACCGGCGTTCCAAACAGGAAGTACTTCCTGGCTCCAGGAAGCCAAAATACCATGGATTTCTATAGAGAAATAATCAGTTATTACTCAGTTATTCAGTTTGTTAGAATGACCATTTTAGCCTTAAAACCAATTTTTTAATGTTCTTTAAAATCCTATTTTGTTTTCATGATATTTTTTTATTTATCACCTGCTTTCAACTGGAAGGGGCGTGGCCTTCGTGTGGCCTCAATTTATTTAAAAGGTCTTAAATTTGTGTTAAGTTGATCTCCTGCGATCAGGTTGTCCCCAAATCAACATTTGTGGACAGAAGGATCTTACCGCCTTGGAAGCTGCTGGTGACTTTCGGCAGTGGCCGAACACGTCACTCAGGCCAACTCAAACCACATCTGCTTAGAGGTGGTCCCTGAAACATTCCCCTACCGCTTCACTTCAGCTGGGGGAGCCTGCTTTGGGAAGGCTTGTCTTCCAGTGAACCCGTGGTTATTTTACAGTATTTGATAGGAGTGCTTCAGGATGTGGGAGGAATCTACGGCAGCACTTGCTGGTGTTCTTTGAGTAGTATAAGCACAATACCATCAAACTCAGTTTTCAGAAGAAAACAGAGGATGTCACCAAATTCACTGATACTTTTACCCCAAGAAGAGTCACAGCAAAGATCAGAAAACATCTTAAATAAAGATTGAAAGTTGTCAAGTTGCAACGGTGGGACCATCTATGTCATTGTGATTCAACAAAGGTTCAAAATGTCTAAAGAATTTTTCAGAAATACTTTACATATTCTAGGATTATTATTCCTGAACCTCTCTCTTTGTCACACATAGCCCCTTTCATAACAGAAGAGGAGCATAACTGAACTTCAAAGTCTCACATGTCATGTCAAGTGAATTAGATAATGCTTTTGATAAATTAAGTCCATGAAGGCACATCACAGACTAAAAGGCAGACCTGACTGTGAAATTCCACCATAATGACATGATACCTATAACGTTTGATTGCACTACTGTGTCATCATTCTATAAAAAAACCCCCACAGAAATCAAAGGCAGTCTCTAAACATCATGTTAGCTATTTCACTTTTATGTCTGGGTTGTTGATCTCCTACGGCCCTGTTAAAGAAACAGCAGGCGGTTGCTCGATGAGCAAAACAGATGCATCTAACCTCAACACAGGAAGCACCTGATTCAGTCAGGAAGTGGCACATGCTCCATGTCTCCTCTCATTCACAGACCTGTATCATCAGGAGGACAGGGTTCATTTCTGGACAGTTTGCCACACACATTTGTTACCCATGAAACTGATAGAGCTGGGGAACAAAGCAAATGCACTCAAGTCTCAAAGAAGAGTTTGGATTTTACATGGCAGGTGAGTTTGGATTAATATATATATATATTTGGGTAGAGAACTGAACGATGTTAATAATGAACACTTTTTTACTTTCCTTTAAAAACATACAATCATGTAAGAATAGCCATCAAATAACAGTCAATAAACTGGCTGTCAGAACACCACTCTGAGGACAGCCACAAGGTGGTGTTGTACTGTGAAGTGATATATTGAGACTAATATGCCAAAGGCAAGGAGCCCAAAATGTTATCCCTGTAATCCTATAACAGAGGCTGTAGGGTCTTTGTCCCTTCACTGGATTCAACTTTCCGCTCATTGTCCATGGACTGTGCAGAATCACCCTGTAATTGCTTTGGATTGTTTTGTGCAAATAAAAAACACATCCAGTAAGGATTACAAGGAATAACTCCAGAATGTCTGTGGCTCAGAGATTGGATGGGGCTCTCCACAAATGCAAAAAGGCACAATGCAGGGAAGGACTAGGCCTTCCTCCTAATTAAATATGTGTGCAACCTGTGTCACACCATGAACACAGTGCACCTTTGTTTATCATGCCTCCACCTCGTCAACACTCACAGAGTGGGATACAGCATAATCCAGACATAAGAAAAAGTAGGAAGATTGTTTCTTCACTGTAGTGTATTGGGGGTGTAATATTCTTTGTGTCCATAGATGTCGCTACTGATTTGTGATTGATGTTGCTGTGTTGTAAAGGAGACCGCAAAATAAAAAAGGGTGGACTAAGGAAAACATGACTGGGTGCGCGTCAAATATTACATTCACCAACACAACAGGATTTCCCAGAGGCCCACTGCCCAGAAATGAAATGAAAAAAGAGCAGTAAAGAATAAAAGATAGGTACTATGGGACTTTCCTGATTGGATGATGATGTTTGTCCATCATTTCAACTGAAAGCTATTCAGCATGAAGCGAAGCTGGATATATGCTCCAAACAAATCATAAAACTTGTCTTAGTATGTATACATATTGAAATACGTCAAATTTCAAAACTCAAATTTCATCATTGATGCCCCATACAGCACAAATAATTATTTTTCAAAAATGATATCCTTCTATGGTCATGAGCTCTAGGTTGTGACCAAAAAAACGAGGTCCTGGATACAAGCGGCTGGGCTCCTCCGTGGGGTGGCTGGGCGCTCCCTTAGAGATAAGGTGAGAAACTCGGTCACCCCGAGAGAGCTTGGAGTAGAGCCGCTGCTCCTCCACATCAAGAGGGCATCTGGTCCGGATGCCTCCTGGATGCCTCCCTGGGGAGGAGGCCATGGGGAAGACCCAGGACATGCTGGAGAAACTACGTCTCTCGGCTGGCCTGGGAACGCCTTGGAGTCCTGCCAGAGGTGCTGCAGGAAGTGGCTGGCGAGAGGGAAGTCTGGGCATCATTGTCTAAACTGCTGCCCCCACAACCCAATCCTGGATGAGCAGAAGAAGATGGATGGATGTTTTCTAGGATTTTTCTAAAAACTACATGCAAATGAGAGTCAACATTATTTTTAAGTCACTAACCATTAGAATATAGATTAAACGGGATTGAACAAACCTCCAACAGATAACATTATTTTTTTCAAAAATAAAAACCTTCAAAAACACTGTTTCACATTATTACCAACCAGAGTTTCACAACATTTGATAGATTCTAAAGAAGTGAAAATTGTCATTTGTTAAAACTCCATCAGTTGTCACACCCCTAAGTGTGTGAAATTTGTTCTCTGCATTTGACTCATCCCCCAGGGGAGAGGTGAGCTGCAGTCACAGCTGTGCTTGGGACTGATTTGGTGGTTTAACCCCCCAATCCAACCGCTTAATCCTGTGTGTCAAGAAAGCATTGGGTCCCATTTTCAGAGTCTTTGGTATGACTCAGACTGGATTTGAACTCACGACCTTCATTTCATTTATTTTTCATGTATTCATTTATAAAGCACCTTCCACCACCAGCCAAGGAGGCCCAAAGTGCTGTACACAAGAAAAACAGAATGCATTATGTAGTCAAACAAAGAGACAGACTAAATACAGAGATTAAAACCAACTTAATGGAATAAGATAAAAAAGGTAGCTAGGCAGATACGACAGCACTGTAATGGAGGAACAGTTTGGCTTTAAAACTCTCCAAGATTGTAACCTCTCTGATAGATGGTGGTAATGCATTCCACAATTTGGGAGCCAACACAGCAAAGGCACAGTCCCCCCGAAACTTATATTTGCTTCTTGGAACCAGTAACAAACACTGGTTCGCAGAGCCCAGGGACTTAAGGGGGGACTATTTTAAAAGCAGATTAGAAAGGTAAGACGGTGCCATGCCTGCCAATGACTTAAAAGCAAAAACAAGAATTCTCCTAAAAATCAAATATTGTACAGGCAGCCAGTTCAATGAGACCAGGATCGGGGTCATGTGCTCAGACTTCTTTGCACCACAAATAAATCTGGCTGCTGCATTTTGAACCAGTTGCAGCCTTGCTGATATCGCAGCTTTATTGGGACATGGTGGCCATCCACCAACCACTCACTACTCCATCCATCTGGACCATCCTGGGTTGTACGGCACTCATCAGTGAAGAACTCTGAAAATGAGTCTTCATGAATGTCTGGGCCCACTGCAGCTGTGTGTGTTGCTTAGGGGGGCAATAGAAGGTTTCCGTAGAACGGCAGCCTCTGGAAGATCCTGCAGCTTGATGTTGGTGGGACTCCACAGACAGCAGCAGCTTCAAACATGTGCTGCTGCTTTGTAATGGTATTTTAGCAGCTGCTGTGTTAATCCCACGTCTTTATCTGGCAGAAACCTTCCTCATTCTGCTTTTCTCTGCATGAACCTGTGTGTGTGCTCTGAATCAGACACTAATCTCCAAATAGTACGATGATCATGCTTAAGGTTTTGGTGAAATATCTAAAGTTTTAAGACCTCGTACAAGGCTTTTAACTATTTTACACTTTATAGCAGCAGAGATCCTTTTTCTTTCTCAGATTGCTTGAAAATGTTGGTCTGCTTAATAATGTGGAACGCCCTTCTTTACTAGTTTTTCTTTTAACTGAACTCACCTGAAAACTAAAGATCACAGGTGTCTGAGATTGATGTCAGTGATCCAAAGAGGCCAAGACACAATATCATCCATAATTGATAGTAAGAATTAATTATAATAATAATAATTAATTGAAACAAAGAATTTTACACTTAAATACAATTTGCATAATAATTTGGGACACATTGTAGTACCTACTTTTTCAATTTTTTTATTTTTTTTAACTTTTTTTAACATTTCATTTTTGTTTCTGGAATTTACTTTTGCTTACTGACATGTGCCATTTATATTTTGCATCACTTTTGTTTCATTTCATTGTATTGGACTTGTGTTTTGGTTTCTGTAATTTTATTATGATTTCTAAAATGTAAAAATAAGATTCCAACATATGAAAGTCTTAGAGTGGTTGATGAATTCCAGGACATATCTCGGCCATAACGTGTTTATTGATTAAATAGTAAATTAAAAGAGTATGCTAACTTGGCACCAGAAAACCATGTGAAAAGATTGTAGAGTATTCTGCCCCTTACCACAGGTGAGCTGGTGTCCCTGTAGAATGTGGAACGGCAGCCCATGGAGGTGTGTGGGGAAAATGCAGACTGTGTCGTTGCCAATTCTCACAGAGTTGCTCTGAGCCCAAATGAGCAGCCACTTCATGTGACAGTCACAGAACAGAGTCTCAGTGCTGAAGTGTCTGTTAAAGGAAATAAAAAACACATCCATAATGTGGCGCTAACGTTCCTCAGCTCACTGATCCAGCTGTTTCTGTCACAGCAGGTCTTTGATAGGAGTAACAACAGCAATTTGTGTCATTTTAAGAACAGACGTTTAGGACAACAGTAATTCTGAGAAGTCACTGGTGACATGAAGCCATATTTTCTTTAAAAGAAGCTAAATAAGTGAAATGCATGCTGACATAAGTAAAGCGTATCGTTCATGATTTCTGATTAATCTTAAATATGTGGATTTGTTTTCCTTACAGTACTTTCAGAGACACCAGAGACGTGAAGAGTCCTGCTGTCAGAGTTGAAAAGATGTTGCCAGATAAATTCCTATTAGAGGAGAACAAAAAACCCTTTTAGAAACAGGCCACTGAAAACAATTTGCAAATTACTGAATACAAACATTTTATACACTTTCAATTGGTACTTCTCAGAAACAAAAGGAGAACCATTTCACACTTTTGACATAAAATGTTGATTGCATCCTAGATGGAGCATAATCCAGAAAAAATGGGTTTTATGACATGACAAATTATTTGCTTGGAGGATAATAAATACCATTGCATGCAAAGGAGATGACAAAAAGTCTTAACCAAGGTACTGTACATTTTAGAAGAGCATATGCTAGAAGTGATATGGACAACTCCATGTTTCAAAGCCCATCACAGCTCATTTGTCCTTATTATTTTACATGTTGCTCCACCCACTGCTGTTTTCCTTTATGTGTCCAGTCAATGAAAACCCCTGAAGTCTGGAGTTGTTCATCCTTGTGCTCAAGTCTTCTAAAGTGTGTTTTTTCATCTGCCATTTATTGATTCTTGTTTAAACTTTTAGCACTTGACTAAATGACAAACTTTACATTTTATTTTTTTTTAAATAGTTTTTCTGCTTCTACAAAATAAAATAAGACACAACCTACAATTTTAAAAGGCTCCTTAGATCAATAAACATCTCAGGTGAGAGGCAGCCAATCCTGTTGTTGGACAAATCCCTACAAGGGCAAAAAGAAAGAGACAGAGCATGTGTCACTAAACTTCCATTGGTATTGTAATCAAAGTGAATGAAAATAGAGCAGTAATGCCACTGTATTAGACCATCATGAAGGATGAATGTAAACAGCTGTGAAGGTTAATCATCTGTGTTGGCTTTACTGAAGTTTTACCTTTCTAACATTTTACATTTCAACTACAAAACTGAGGCACACACACATGAATTCACACAAACATTCATGCCTCCATATGCGAGCGGCTGCACGGTGTTATGTCCAAAGCTACATGCTCTCGCACACTGCAATTAAAGACTTGTTATGGTGCAGCAGCTGTGGGAAAATAAGCAAAGCACTTGAATAATCACCAGTTAGGGAGCACTTAAATGAGCCTTCTCTCTCTCTCCAGGCCTTGTGTGTACGCACCTTAATTTAGCATACAGGCAGACTATTTACAGGCCTGCCTGTCCAGACCCCGCTAACCTTGCCTCTGCAGTTATGCCACACACTGAAACCAGGATGATCAATCACCAAAATAGCATTACTTAAGTGGATTAAAAAATTGTATAATACTTTGTTATAATACTTAGTTAGAAGGATAAAATACTTTTAACTAATCACTAATAACACTCATGGAGGAACATTTTTGAAAGAAAAAAAAACTTTTTTAAGTCCCACTTCAATCATTAGCTGTGTGACCTGATGTATTAGATATGATACAAAATTAAATTTATTTGTAAGAATAAATAATTATTTTGCTTGTTTGTTCAGAGGGACGTATAAAGGCTCCAAATCCAAAGAATTAGAATTTTCTGTCAATTATTCAATGGTTCAGGCTTTACAGGGTTAAATTCTGTGCTTTGTTCTTGTCCGACTAGTGACCTTTATGGTAAGATACCAATGTCAGAATTCTGCCTCCACATCCGTCTCCGGCAATCATGTTTTTTTAACTCACCTGTTCACCAGTTTATGCGCCCCACGCATTCTTCACTGTCTGCCAGAATTGTCTTCTTCTGATTCCCTTTAGCCTCATGGCCATGGTCCATGTTAGTTTGCCTGTTTTGGACCTTGCTTATGGATTTGGAGTTCTGCATCAGCTTGTTGATGCTTTTGCCTGCATTTGTCTTCCACTCTGATCCTGAATGTTTCTTTCTCATGCACCCTTCTCATTTCCTACTCTAAAATGGATCTTAAAAGCTGTTCTTTGAATTTGATCAACACAATGTTTTCTACACTAAAGAATTGGAAAAACAACCCTTACTGCCCGGATGGAACTCATACAACAGGATACATTAATGATCCATAACAAGAGGTGGAGATTGGTGTGTCTGTTCAAACTGTCTGTGAAAAAGGTTGAAGATGTGTATTTATTCTGTATTTTAATGATTAGATTTTTGGCAATTAGGTTTGGAGGATTTCTGGTTTATTTGGAAGTCTGGAGGCTACAAACAGTGAGAGACGAGCTGATGGACGTTTGTGGGGAGACACGACGGGCAAGAAGAACTCAAACCGACAGACTACTGCAAACCTCTCATAAGATTGTGATACTTCTAACTTGTGTAAAACAAAAAGGATGTCAACTTGGAGTAACCGTCCAAATTGAGGAGAGAATGAATACAAATCGCCAAAGTTTCGGTCCGTAGAAGAAAGCAGCTCCAGTCAAGAACACAGATAGCAGACAAAAAGGCATCTGTCGACATGCGTAAAAAACGTTTTATCTTATCTGTCTCCCTTATGCTAAATGTTATTTGACCATTGCCCCTTCAGGATTTATCTGCTACAGAGAGTGAAAATTTGTACCCTAAAAATGACATTTGCTGCATCTTTCGATGCTCAGCAACTCATAGCTTCCAGGTTAAAAAAAAACCCTCCCTCAATGTGACCACCTTAGCAGGCAACGCCACTATGCAGCCCCAGAAAGGGGTGCCCCCCCAATCCCATATCACGCGTACCTGTTTTATACTTTTTTTCCTGTAGCGGGGTCTTTTTGTCTTCACCTATGCTCTGACCCGAGAAGAGCAGAGTACAGATTTATGCTTTTTTAAAACCACTGTTCCTCCTGATGTATTTAACTTTTTCTCCTCATTTAGAACAAATGTGTTATCATTGTCCATGTCCTTGTTCTTGCTGCAGTGACAATAAAAGTACATAATTCATTGTAAAACTATCTTTTGGGGTTTTGTTGTAAAGTAATGAACTTGTGGTGGTTTTGAAACTTCAGGAGGAGAATTGCCACACAAGTCTAAGAATTTCTCTAAAATCCAACATCTCCAACTTTTTTTTACAACCTTTTTGCTTACAGAAACAGAGAAACATCTGTGCCATCTTCATCTTTACTGTAACAAAAGCTGTGTTAATAATACAGAGCATGGATTCACAAGATTTTTGAACTAAAATATACTTTGGTTCAGGTAGACACTTTGTGTATTGTTTTAGATTTATCATAATCCAAATTCATTCAATCATAATTAATTCATAATACACTTACTACATACAGTTACTCATACAATTACTTCATAATTACAAATTCCCAATTTGGATGACAGACAACTACACAAGTTCTTCCAGTTTTTCCCTTCATTCTCTAATTTTTTTTAATGTTTTAGTGATGTCAATCCAAAAAAAAAAAACTAGATTAATCACACTTTTGGATTGTGCTTAATGAGGATTAATCTCAATGTTTTAGTAGGTAAATATTTTACGACAATATTCAGCTTTTGAACAAAAGCAGGCCAGGGACAGTGTGTAGTTCATTCATTCATTTTCCAATCCGCTTCATCCCTTTCGGGGTCACGGGGTTGCTGGAGCCTAACCCGGCTACTCATGGGCAAAGGCAGGGGACACCCCTGGACTGGTCGCCAGTCTGTCGCAGGGGCCACAATCACACACCCATGCACACTCACATTCACACCTAGGGACAATTTAGAGCAACCAATTAACCTATGAAGCATGTTTTTGGACGGTGGGAGGAAGCCGGAGTACCCGGAGAAAACCCACGCATGAACGGGGAGAACATGCAAACTCCACACAGAAAGGTCCCCCAGCCAGGACTTGAACCGGGAACCTTCTTGCTGTGAGGCAGGAGCGCTAACCACTGCGCCACCGTGCAGCTCCATACAGTGTGTAGTATTACTCCAAAAAAACAAAGATGCTGTTATGCAGCCATATGAAAAAAACATGGTGTTTCTGCACTTTAAAAAGTTCCTGGGAATACACCATTCTGATTGGCTGCTGGGTATGGACGCACATCCAAAAAAATGCTCCGGTCACAATGTTCTATGTGTGCAGGCTTTTTCATAACAAACTTTTTGCTTAATCCTCTGGACAAGACCAAGCTGTGAGAAGTAAACTTTCTGTGTGGTGTTTCTGTGTGGTGTGGTTTTAGTTTGGGTTTTGTTGTTTGGTCAAGTTCTGAGTAGTCCTTGTCAGTTACACCAGTTTTAGGTTCATGATCCACAGCTGTCTTCATTTCAGTTAATTGCCCTCAGACTATTTAAGTGTCTGGTTTTAAATTAATCCTTGTCAGGTCATCTACTTTGCCACCTTTTTGCTTCTCCATGGTTTTTGCCAAGTTTCAGTTTATTTATTAAATGTTTTAAGTTTTTGTCACAAGCCTGGTCTCCTGCATTTTGGGTCCTCCACCACCACTCCCTGACACTTTGTCTCTGAAATGATGCTCTATTGAACCTATCGTGACGATCAGCATATATATATAATTTTCCTTTGCCGCTGCAGTCGAGGTCACTGCTGCATTCTTGTGTTACCGTGACAACGGGTCGCATTATAAATCAATTAGTCCGCCTTTTGTGAAAAAGTGATCTAAACCTAAAAAAGAATTCGAATAAAGGACTAAATATTGATTAAATATATATTTCCTTTTTAAGTGACCATGGCATAAGCGGGACAGTGCCAGAGGAAGGAAAATTGCAGTGGAAGGCTGAACCGGCGGAAGATGGTTGCTTTGCGGGGTGTAGTTAATTAGCGTTAACAACGCGTTCATTTAAAAAAAAAATTATCTTGTGCGTTAACGTTGACAGCCCTATTTTTTTCTCAAGAAAGCTAAAACAGATGTCCTGAGAAGGCAACAGGTGTATATGGATGCTGACAATCAGAGTAAGAATAGTAGCTGCTGTAACTTCTGGAAATCAAGCAATTATATTGCATATAAACAGACATCATAATAATAAAAAGTCATATGTGTTAAATTGTGAATGTCAAATTTACAAAGAATTTACCTCGAGTCATGTTGTGTCACATCATACTTACAAGATCCTGAGAGCCAGAAGTCCACGAAAGGCTCCAGGCTCCATGGTACTTATCAAATTATTTTTTAAGTCCCTTAAAAGAAACAGAAGAAATAATAAAGACATCTATCCTTCCTTTCAATCATAAATGCATTCACCCATTCATGTTTTTAATTGGTATGAGCACATGTTTACTGGTTACATAAACTAGGAAATTAGAAGAGACCTAATTGCTTCCATGAATACACATAAATGTTTCCGTTACTCATTCAGCAGACACCAGTGTGTTTTATATAACACACCATACTGTATGTCCAAATTGGGGCAAATGGGAAAATATGTTTATCATACTGTAAATTTACTACAAATTATGCACTGAATCTAGTTCAGTGAGTGGATTATTGAAATTTTAAAAAAGCCATCCTTGTCGGTCACAAAAGAATCGTACTATTAGGTCTAAGAAATTCTGTATCGGACAGACCACACTGGTATTAGTTATTTGTTCTGCTGAAGGGTTTGACCTGATTCTCATCAAAATCTACTGAGAGAGTACAATGTGAAACTTTTTCCCAAGCTTCAAATTAAAAAAAATATTTTTGTAAAATAAAAAACAACATTTCAGAAGTTGTAGGAGTTTTGAAACAGTTCACTAACTTTGTGAACAAACAATAAGATGGCTGTTACAAAACAATCTATGTGCTAAAGAAGGAAAAACCTTCAGTTCAAGCAAACAAGGACCCACATGAACCCTGCCTGCATACTGAGAGAACCCAGGATTAAGCAGGGATCTGTGAATCGATTTTTGTGCATAACTGATTGAAAGTTTGGGATTACCACCAAGACTTCACTAATTTTTCTCATGTATTCTTGCAAACTTTCACACAGTGTTAAAAGCATTGATTTTCCAGATGACAGGCAGGTGGGCACTACATCACTTAATGAGAGGCTCAGTGAAACAATCAACAGACAGTAGATATAGATATTGTCTGTTTGACCCAAAGTAAAAAAAATGAAATCTTCATAAATGTCCTAAGACCCAGTAACAGATGCATGAGGTTGTTTTGGCTTATTGCTGTATGCGTGTTATGATGTACACTTGGTCTAAAAAGAAAGCAAAACTAAAAAAATAAGTTGGAAATATTTCTTTGTTCTTTGAAAATCTAAGAAGTTTCATAAATATCACTCTTAGTGTCACTCCTTCAGGTTCACCGCACACACTTCCAGCAGAACCATTTGAACTAGTGAAGCCTACACAACTGTAAAATAAATACAAATGAATTATAAAAACTGTAAATAAAATTTTAACATTTAAAATGCTGAAAAACTGAAATATGTCAGTTTTGTTCATTTACCCCTTCTTCACGTCTGCCTCACTACTTTCTTTTACAGTTGTTTCATAATCCAAGATAAACAGTAGAAACGTTTTTGTTATTTTCCTCTTGTTGGTCAGGTGCTTCTTTGGGTAATACTTTCCCCAATCTGGAAGTTAACAGAGACATTTTCAGAAGAACTAAGCCATTCCTTCCTCTTCTCAGGAGTTCAACATAAAAGAAGGCAAAATCCAAAGAAGCCATGACATCCCATTCTCAGCTGGTTTGAACCCATTTATCCGGCCAGAGAGATCCAAACTTCAAGAGCTTTAATACATTTTGAACATTTAAAAGACATAGCATTGCAACTTGTTTTGTTATTACAGGCATCGTGGGTCTCTGGATGACTTTATCCAGGTGTCCACTCGAGAGACCCTCTGACTGCTGATAATGTAGTGAACACAAAGCATTACCAGTTCAGCTGAGGATAAAACATCAGTGACAGAAGGAGTAACAAGCCCCCACAACACCTGGTCAGTAATCTGTGTTCTACAGTTTGGTTCATGAAATACATACACATCCATTGCAATTGGACATGTTCTAACTTACAGTCCTACTACCCAATGTGAACAGTATGAACTACCAGAGCCAGACTCAAAGGAAAAAAGTCTACAAACATGTAGAACTTATACTGAATACTTCTGTGTACAGTGGGTACAGAAAGTATTCAGACCCTCTTAAATTCTGTGTTTTTGTTTTCAATATGGGGTGCTGTGTGTACATTAATGAGGAAAAAAATTAACTTAAATGATTTTAGTAAAGGGCTGCACGGTGGTGCAGTGGTTAGCGCTCTTGCCTCACAGCAAGAAGGTTCCTGGTTCAAGTCCTGGCTGGGGGACCTTTCTGTGTGGAGTTTGCATGTTCTCCCCGTGCATGCGTGGGTTTTCTCCGGGTACTCCGGCTTCCCACCGTCCAAAAACATGCTTCACAGGTTAATTGGTTACTCTAAATTGTCCCTAGGTGTGAATGTGTGTGTGTGCATGGGTGTGTGATTGTGGCCCCTGCGACAGACTGGCGACCAGTCCAGGGGTGTCCCCTGCCTTCGCCCATGAGTAGCTGGGTTAGGCTCCGGTGACCCCGAAAGGGATAAAGCGGCTTGGAAAATGAATGAATGATTTTAGTAAATGGCTGCAATATAACAAAGAGTGAAACATTTAAGGGGGTCTGAATACTTTCCGTGCCCACTGTAAGTATTTATGGTATCACGTGACTCTTTAAAATCTAATATTCAAAATAACATTTAAAGTAATCATCATGACTGCTTCTAAAAGAACCACTGTACATTGCGGTTTAAGTCCAATCGAAGCTTTCAGCAGACAGTCGATGGTGGAGTTCCCACCTCCTTTTACACATTTTGGGAAGAAAAGCAAAGCTGCGTTCCTGACAGACTAAGCTCCTGGTCCAGTCAGGTCAGTCAGCTCTCATCTCTCACCCCAGTTCTCTTTGATCACGTAAGAAGTGCTTTAGAACAGCAAGTGAAGCCTGCAGCAGCTCCTTCTGAAGCTCTGCCTTGAAGCTCCAAACCCTGCAATCTTTGAATTTGCTGAACACACAATTTAGTACTTCATCATCTGACTATCTTACAGGGGAAGAGGTCAGTGCTGAGTGGACACACAGCAAACTGCACAGCTGATATGCTGTTGCTGGTAAAAAATACAAGCACACTGAAACAGCTAGTTCTGTTATTGAACAACAGTTCTATGTAAGACCTGTTTTTTGTGCTCTAGTTAAAGTACAATAGTTTAAATTCAATTTCATGCAATTTTATTCATATATAGCCCAAGATCACAACCATATCCGTCTCAATGGACTTCACACCGATATTTATGCAAAGAACATAAAGTCACTCATAAAAATTTAAACAATAGCTGGTTGCTAGGCGGGCTGCACGGTGGCGCAGTGGTTAGCGCTCCTGCCTCACAGCAAGAAGGTTCCCGGTTCAAGTCCTGGCTGGGGGACCTTTCTGTGTGGAGTGTGCATGTTCTCCCCGTGCATGAGTGGGTTTTCTCCGGGGACTCCGGCTTCCTCCCACCATCCAAAAATATGCTTCACAGGTTCATTGGTTTCTCTAAATTGTCCGTAGGTGTGAATGTGAGTGTGTATGGGTGTGTGATTGTGGCCCCTGCGACAGACTGGCGACCAGTCCAGGGGTGTACCCTGCCTTCGCCCATGAGTAGCCAGGTTAGGCTCCGGCAACCCCGTGACCCGGAAAGGGATATAGCGGATTGGAGAATGAATGTTTAAAAAACAACTACATGTTTGAATAACAACTACATGTATAAATAGTGTAGCAAAACATTTTTAACAAAAAGCGTATATGCTTAGTTATAATCCAGTTTTTTTAATTTCTCTAACAGCTGATGTTTATTTCAGTTAGCTTTATGGACTAGTTTTGAAAGCCTTAAACAAACCTGGCATGTGAGATCACACCTTATAACTCATCCATCCATCTTAGCCCGCTGTATCTCTCTCAGGGTCACAGGGTTGCTGGAGCCAACCTAACTACCATTGGGCAAAAGCGGGGTGCACCCTTAACAGGTCACCAGTCTGTTGAAGAACCATCTCCTTATAACAATCCTACAAATAAAGTCTTTATAAATCATGATTGTTTCACAAAGGAATGGGTGGGGTCTACAATATGCTCCAACAGAACAGCTGCCAACATTTTGAACAATGGAAGGAAACTATTTGAGAGTAAATGTTGCTTATTTCACTGTATCCTTTCTTGTAATTTACTGTCAGAAATTATCATTCACTAAACTCTTGTATTGCAAGCATTCAAAACTGTTTCTACAGGATGTCAGATAAAATCTACATTACATCATTCAGCCTTTGATTCAGATTCAGAAGAAAATAATCACTTCTTCCTAAATCACCTGCTGTCTTTTATTTAAATGGTTTGGTTTATCAGTTGCCAAACAATGACGTAAAAAGATATTAAAAGCCTTTCTAAGTAACTTTAACATTCCAGTTGTTTATTTGCTTCATACTGATTGGGCGCAGGATTAAATGGTACATGGCGTATACTTATATAGCGCTTTTCTACCTTCATGAAAGGCCCAAAGCACTTTACAGTCACTATCCCATTCGCCCATTCACACACACATTCACACACACATTCACACACACATTCACACACTGATGACTAACTTAAGCAACAATAGCTACTGTGGCAAAAGAAGTCTTTACTCCTGGATGAAGCTCATCTGCTTCACTTTTCAAACATGTAGTTGTAGAGCTAGATGAGCTAATTCTTCTTTAACAGTTCTAGCACATTGTTTGTCCATCATAGGTGTTGATCCCTCCATCGTGTGGACATTCCTGAAGTTTCTTTTTTTTGGACCCACTAAAATCTAGTTTATTTTATAGTAGTTTTTCCTTACAAAGATGGAGGGTTTAAGGGCAGGGATGCCCAGTTTAGCTTAGTCTGTTTAGTTTAGCAACCAGCTATTGTTTATATTTCATGACTGACTTTATGTTCTTCTGTACAAAAACTGGTGTGAAGTCCTTGAGACTTTTGTGCTGTAATATTGGGCAATATAAATAAAATTGAATTGAATTGCGTTCCAAACAGAAAACACCTGCTGGCTCCAAAAAGCCAGAATTCCACAGACTTCTATGGAGAAATAAACAGTTATTTACTCAGTCATTCTATTGTTTAGAATAACAACTCTTTTCTAAAGCATTTTCCTTAACATGTTCTTGCTAATCTTAATTTTTTTTCACAATGTTTTTTCTATTTCGCAAGTTATTCAAGTTCAAAACAGACCAATCAAATGCCTCAGTAAAAGTATGTGGACTTTAAACAAGTCCACACCCCTTTTACTGAAAGTTTACTGAAAGACTTTAAACAAGTTTACTCATGATTAGTGACTAGTTGCTCTAAAAACATGATTCATACCAGCTCAGACCAATCACTCTCATCTGGCTCCAAATGGCGGCCCCCATAATGCGGAAAAATGGCAACGTAATTGGCTTTATTTTGCAAGAACTGGAGGTAAGGCATTTTCTACAGGTGAGGTCACACCTCGCTTTGTCAAGTGATAATATATCTCTATGGTTTCAACAAGCCATAATAAGCCAAAATCCCATTGACTTCTATAGAGAAACAAACAACTTTTACTCAAGTCCTTCTTTTGATCAGAATAACCATTCCTGATCTTATACCTTTTTTGTAACAGCTTTTTGATGATCCTAATTTTTTTCATGATATTTTATTCTGTAGCACAAGCTATTCAAACTATAAATTGAACAATCAGATGCCTCAACAAAAGTATGTGGCCTTACATTTAAAGGTTCAAAACATTTGACGGATTTTGTGTAGCTTGCTTTCAAAAACCTCACTCCCAATTTGTCAGAGTGGTTGACCTAAAGAATATGACTCAGACTGATTTGGACTAATTACTACTTATTGACATTGCCTGGTTCCAACATGATGGAGTGCGTAACACAAAAAATTGTCACTGAATTGACTTCATTTGGTTGGAGTTGAAAGTAACCCGTTTCTATTGGTAATGTCACACAAGAGTGTGTATTTTTAAATTTAAGAGGACATTAATGAACACCTGTTTAAAATAAAAAATAGTTTTATTTCTTAGTTCAGTTTTTGATTATTGATAACCCAAGCAAACACAAAAGACAATAACTAGAACAGGCAGAGTCAGTCCACATATCTACATCTTGGGCTGACAGTTCCAGATTCTGCCAGATTGTACTCTCTCACTCCTGTCTGTTTGTGGATTGGTAGAGTTCCTCTGTATGGACTCTATTTCTCATCTGGGAGGGGCCGTTCAAAACATATTTTGTTATCAACCACTCACAGACCTAAATACTCACTCTCGCATACATATACACTCACTCTCACATACATATATTCTCACTCTCTTATACATACATTCTCATTCTCGTATTTGTACATTCTCACATACAAACATTTGCACTCACATAGATAAATTCACACATTGGCTTACATACATTCTCACTCTCGCATACAAACGTGCACATTCTCACGTACATATATAGTCACTCTAACGTACATTCTCACTCTCGCATGCATACATTCTCACTCTCACATACATACATTCGCACTCTCACATACATACATTCGCACTCTCACATACATACATTCTCACTCTCACATACATACATTCTCACTCTCACATACAAACATTCTCACTCTCACATACATACATTCTCACTCTCACGTACAAACATTCGCACTCTCACGTACATACATTCTCACTCTCACGTACATACATTCTCACTCTCACGTACATACATTCTCACTCTCATGT
>BSAI01000187.1:166051-221190 GCA_036245035.1 Adrianichthys oophorus | reverse complement strand
ACTCTCACATACATACATTCTCACACTCACATACATACATTCTCACTCTCACATACATACATTCTCACTCTCACATACAAACATTCGCACTCTCACATACATACATTCTAACTCTGGCTTTCATACATTCTCACTCCCGCTTACATACATTCTCATTCTCGCATAAATACATTCTCATTCTCGCATATATACATTCTCATTCTCACATATATGAAGAAAATTTATATTAAAACAGTGTTTTGAGTATTTCTTTGTTCAAATCATTGTAAATCAGGAACAGATGAAATAATGCAGTTGGAAAAAGCCTGCAGCAGTGATACAGGTGCTACAGTCGGTAGGCCACAATCTCCCTTCTCTACTTCATTCTGATGCATCCACTTGCAGACAAGTAGATCCATGTACGTCACTCTACAGAAACTATGTTCTATTACATGACGCAGTTTTTTTCGATTTTGGCTAAACATGGCATAACCAGAATAAAAAAGACCATTGGAATTGTTTTGAAAATACATCAAAAGATTATCAGAATGGAACTTTAAGCAAAGAGCCCTGAAAGTACTTTTTTTTTTTTTTTTTGCTAAACATCAACAGGGAACATTCAACATAATGATTTTCTAATTTTCTGTGATAGTTTTCCATCTTTCCTTATCAAACTAAACTGTGAGGTTTGACTTCTTATTGAAAATGTTTCTGCCACAATCCTGTTGACACGAATAGCAAGTTTGACAGATTTGATGTAATGCTTCTTGTAATAAGGACTTACTTTATTCCTTGAGCTTGTGAAAAAACCCTTAGCCTCAGTCTGACTGAGTTGGACATAAACATCTGCTAAAAAGGTAATGAGAAGTGAAAAAAGGAGAGCAGGAGGTGAGTCTGACTCAAGGTAAATACCTTGTGACAAGAAAGTAGGCACTGGAGCATACAACACTAACAGACATGTCATTGTGTAATAACACAATGACAACACTGAGAAAGCAGCTAGAAAGTCACATGAAAAATTCACAGCCAATATGAATTCCTTGTTTAAAAAAGAAAGTTGAGAATTTTTCATAAGCCAATATTTGACCATCTTTATTCAAATCTCTGTTGTTTGAAAGCATTTTAGTGATAACTCCACATTTTACAAACACAAAGTCGACTGAGATTTCATTTTCTCTAAGCTTATTAAATATTTGCTGTGGTCTTCCCAGATTTTAGTTCCATCACTGAAGAACGAGAGAAAAATAACCATGAGAGGAGATTTTAGAGCAGATGGAGGTGTGTTCTGTGAAACTGTGTCATGTTTTATGTCCTCAGCCTCACTGGTATCCTCTTTTGGAGATGCAACAATAGGTTTTTTTTTTATTATCATTATGAAACAAAAGACCAAAATGAATGCTCTTTTTATGCCAACACTTTTGCTGTCTTATTTTTTAAAGGTTAAAAATCAACTGTAAATAATCCCATTTTTATTTAATATTTCACATTTAATAGTTCTAATATCTTACATGGAAATTGGGCTGTACGGTGAAGAAGTGGTTAGCGGTCTTGCCTCACAGCAAGAAGGCCCCCGGTTCAAGTCCCAACTGCAAGACTTGAAATAGTGTCACCATGGGGGACCTTTCTGTGAGGAGTTTGCATGTTCTCCCTGTGCATGCATGCATTTTCTCCAGCTCAGCTGTTGTTTTACATGGTCACTTTCCTTTCTTATTCCTGTCAATGTCGGCATTAAAGACTTGAAAATGATTAACTTACAAACTGGTAAACATAAAGCCTTTTATTTGAAGCGACTTTCAAAGTCGCTGAAATGTTTTTTTTTGTTTTGTTTTGTTTTTTCTGAGAAGGGCTGGGCGCACCAGTGTGACCATAAATTTTTATAGGCACACCATTGAAAAATCCGGTTGCACTCTAGAACCCTGGGTTGGACCCTCTTTTGCCTTCAGAACTGCTTTAAACCTTGATGGCATAGATTCAACATAAATTTAACAAGTAAAGTGGCCAGTCAGTTTGAGTTTTTTATATAAAATCCAAGTTAAAAAAAAAAAAAAGTTAGTATGTATGTAACAATAACTCAGGTAGTGATAGATTTAAAACTAGTTCAGTATAATAAAGCGCAAATCCTGAAGCCAATGTGTCTGAGACAAAAAATAAAAACTTTCTAGAATCTAATTTAGCAATCAAATAATGTAAAACTATTTCTGCTTTCAAACTGTTATTTAAAAATAAAAAAGTAAAATATTGATTAAATCAAGTGCACAAGAATTGTCTTCAGATTTAATTAAATTGAACTTTACTAAAATTTACATTACTTGTTCAAATATTGCAACCAGGGGGCTCCATCCAGTGCTTTTGAGTGTCAGCCCCAAGTTCTGTGAAAGATGGAGGGTTGTGTCAGTAAGGACATCCAACTTAAAGCCAAAATCAAATCAATCATGCAACTCATAAACAGAGCTTTCATAATGGATTGGTCCTGGCCCCTGTCAACAACAACAGCCACCTGTCCTGTTTACCTACAAGGTAGAAACTGTCCTACAGTTGGTGGAGGAAAGAGAGGAGGGAGGCATGGTTGAAGGCAGAAAAAAAAGAAAGACAAGAGTGCTGAAAAGAGGTGAAGAAACATATTCAAGGAGTAGAAGACTGTGGTTAGAGCAGCCACATTGCTTGTTTAGAGACTCTGATGCAGAGACAGGGGGCAGAGCTGGAGAGAGCAGAGATGACGATGTAGAAGTTCTCTTTGGGAGTGACCAGGATGGATCAGGAATGAATCCATCAGAAGAGTAGATCATGGTAGATCTTTTGGCGATAAAACAGATTGGGGAAAGACAGTCATGATGGTAAAGGATGCTGAGGTTGGAGCTACCAGGAAAGAGGTCTAGAGGAGGACCAAAGAGGAGGTTTATGGATGTAGAGAAGGAGGACATGAGGGAGGTTGGTGTGAGAGATGCGGATGCATAGGAGAGGGTTAATTGATGGTGGATGATCGGCTGTGGCGCTTCCAAAAGGGAGCAGCCACAAAACTAAGAAATGACAATTTGCTCAAAAAAGAGGAAACATTTCTTTTTAACATTTCTTTTCTTTGCAACATCAATATATAATCTTTTTTCCTTGTCACATACTACTGTACTTTGTGTCTCGTAAAGCACTACAAGCTCAAGGTCAGTTTGGTTGTCCAAGTTATTATCACACAGCATTTTCCCTCAAACTCTGGTATCTAGACTCGCATCCTAAAGCAGACAGTCTTTCTGTGGCATGCTTCTTACTCATCAGTCATCATGAAGAGAGGAAGACGATGAGTAAGCATAATTTTGTCAGTAGGATTAACAGGAGCTGCCATACTTTTTAAAGACACCTCATCATAATTTTGACATATGCTTCCAACTTTAAATTCTGATATCCGCCTTGCCCAGAATTCTATTCTAGACATTCAAGGTGTTGAGAAACACGTCTGTCCTCAAAACAATACAAATGTTATTGACTTGCACTTTTTTTTGACTAACTCCATTTTCTGATTTTATTTTATTTTAATTATTTTTTTTTTTTTTTTTTAATTGTCCTGTCCAACAGCTGAGCAAACAGATATGAGCTGAGAGCCTCTTGTATTAGACAGATTTTACTCTTACAATCGGGAGTTATAAATCATAGGGAACACAAAATGTATGTTAGTATAGGCCCTTTTGTAATTTAAACAAAACTTTATTTATATTAATTTTGTTTGTGTTCTTTTTGTTGGACCGGACGGAAAAAGAAAAGGGGAAAAAGAGATAGAGTTTGTGGGGGTTGCGGGTGGGGTGGTGGGGTGAATTATAAAGGTTGGAGGATGATTACTGGGAAGGGAAGGTAGAGTTGTAAAACTACAGGCAACAAAATGCTGGAGCTTATACCCATTACAATAGTGAGTGTTGGTCTAAAATGCAGCCCGGCCAAGCACCCAGGCCAGGACCCACAGGACCGCCACATGGGCCCCCAACACCCGAGCGCAGTGAGGTACGGAAGCGCAGAGCGCAAGGCCCAGCCCAGTCGTAAGAGCAGCCCTCCCACCGTGCCAGGTGGCCCAGCACCACCCCCGAGAGCCCCACCACCCCAGACAAGCCGCCCAGCACCACCCAGGAGTTCTGAGCATCCCCCCACCCCAGTCCCGGGTACGTGCCAGGGCCCCCCAAGGGAGACCCGCTCCAAAGCTCCAGGCAGCTGCGGAGATCCAGAAGGGAGCACGGCGGGGGTCAGCTACCCCCACCTAGAGGAGGGATGACCAAGAGAAGTGGGGGTCCCTGAAGGTGTACATAGCCTGACAGGATCTCCTAATGTTGTGTTTTAGAAGGGGCCCGGCACCCGAGGGTAAGGACCAGAACTCGCACCACAAGGACACAGACACCCTCCAGGCTCAGATGGAATATGATCCCCCGCTCATGGACTTGCCAGAGGACAAAGGGATCCCTCTCCCTGCGTGAGGAGGGGGCCGCCGGGCCCAGGAGGCCGACACCCAAGAGACAAGGCCACCGCTGCTGAAGGCCCCGTTCCCTCCACCGGGGATGGGGTAGGGGACAGAAGATCAGTAGTTCCACCTTCCTTGTGTAATGTATTTGTGTGTGTGTTGAGGTGTGTTTCTTGTGGTTTGAAGGGTGTGTGTAATAAAGGGTGCAGTTAAAATTAGCAAGCAGGGCACTGAGGACATCTCCTGATTGCTTACAGGGATGTCCAATCACCCTCTCACCAAGGAGCCCTAAATGTCTACGGTGCAGATAAAATTGGAGGGTAGAGCACTGAGAGGACATCTCCTGCTTGCTGGCAGTGATGTCCTAGCACCCCCCACTAAGGGTCCTACGTGTCTAAGGTGCATTTAAAACCAAGAGAAGGGGGCGTAACTGTGCGGAGACCATGGGAGGGGGGACCACTGGCAAGTGGCTCGGCCCCTCGAGGTATTCTGCAAGCACGCCCCCCCTTCCAACCTAATAAGTGGTCGTATGAGGAAGGAGGGGATGTCAGGGACAGCTACCAAACTGACCCCCGATGGTGAAACAACCGTCCCCCAGCCCAAGCATTGGGCCCAAGTCTCCCCAGGGCAGAGGCCCCACCGCCCAAAAGCCGCCCCCCGCCCCCCCACACAAAGAGAGAGGGGGCCAGCCCCCAGCCTCCACTGCAATGAAAATGGTGTCTTTGGTGTTTTTACCATGCTCTTGTGGCATCTTTTTCATGATGGAGAACATATGTAAAGAAAAAATAACATTTCTGAGTATTTCTTTATTCGAATTGCTTGGAATCAGGAGCAGATGAAAAAGCAGTGACATAGGTGAATCACCGAACCAAAAGCTGCCTGTTCGGGTCCATTCTGATACATCCACTTGCAGACAAATAGATCTATGTACCTCTGCTTTCCTCGTCTGAGCTGGAATCTGGATCAAACTACACGACTGGATAGCTCAGGTAATGCTCCCCATTTTTGTTGCACTGCTAATGTTAGGTTGGGGCTGTGAGAGGCTCGTGTCTTAACCCTATCTGTGTGTGGAACTCTATTTGTTTCACCGCTCACCCCACATGCGCGAACCATTCGTCACTTCCTTTATTCGCCTACTTTGTAGCATTATGATTTTATGATATTAATGATATATTGTGATGGTGATCACAATAATTTATGTTTTTCTTTACAACAGAGGGCCCGCCCCCACTCACTTGTCTATGGTTGGATTCCTGCTCACCTGCTCATCATCTCCTCGTCAGGTTGACCTCTTTTTAGCCCACCAGCCAACATCAGTTCGTCTGTTCCTCACCGACAGTGTACACCAACTTAAGCTACTGAAGTCCAGTGTTTAGTTAACTTCGATCTGTTGCCTCACCTTGCCTCCCTCTTCTAACAATGTCTGTTGTTTCATTAAGGAACACCCTTGGGGCGGCCGTGGTGCAGTGATCGAAGGATTGCAGGTTCGATTCCCGCCTTGTTCACCCATGTGTCGAAGTGTCCTTGGGCAAGACATTTCATTCTGATGGAAGGTTGGCGCCAGTGTTCGGCAGTGGAGCCACCATCAGTGTATGAATGTGTGTATGAATGGGTGAATGGGTCTGTGACTGGATAGCGCTTTGGGTCTTCAATATATAGAAAAGCGCTATATAAGTAAACGCCATTTAACGTCCCCTCTTGATGCCTACAGCCTGCTCAAGTACATCCTCCAAGACCTCTGCATTTCCCTGGCTAACTCACAAATAAACTCTCTGGCTGCCCTCTCCGTTGTCCTGCATTTTGGGTCCATCAACACTATTCTGACAGCAAAAGAACATTGCCTAAATGCAACACGGTAGAATTGTATATTGTTTTCATTATAGACAATGGAAAATCTCAACATTGTGTCACAGAATGACAGCTACATGGCTTGGAGTCATTCTCTCCATTTGATCCTTTTTATTTTCTATATGTTGGAAACAGGAAAAGAGAAGAGATCTCCAGTTTCACTCTTAATTGATGTTACTTTTTTTTTTTTTGCATATTGGTAATGATTTTACTACTTTAGATCAGACATGCCAAGTCTGAAGTGCAGCTACTGGATTTTAGTAATTTTAAGAACACACAATGCTGGCTGACCTTGGGTTGAACCTGGTAGGAAATCTTCTCTAGAGAGAAAATTAGAAAATGTTCAGCCCTCTCTCGCTTGATCTAAAAAACAATTGTTCTTCCCCACAGATCAAGTGTAAGGTATTTTATTTGAGCTTTATTAACACAAGTTTCCGTTCCCTTTCTGTTACAATGCTACTCGCTTATTTCAAAACGCACTGTAATTAGCATGAACAAAGCTAACAGTCTCACTGTTTTCACACAGACAATATGGTGAGGGCTTCAGCAACTGGAACCTTTGATGAAGTTAGATCCAGGGCCCTGAACAGAGAACAGTGATGAGCTTTGTTACTGCTTGGCTCCCATAGGGACCCAGTTTGGCTGATAGTAATGGGGCTGTGTCCATTTGAGGGATTCAGGCCATTATTTAACATAGAGACAGCCTTTAATAAAAAGGACGCTCTCCAGGCTACAGACAGAGATCTCATCATAAGGATTTTCCTTAGAGTGCATGAATAAGTCAGTTCTCCATAACAGTGATGAAAATGGAGATTGGCATTAAAATAATTATAAAGAACATGAAGTAGTTTAATAAGTGGCAACAAGATATTGACAGGCATTCTGCTTTTCACTTGGAACAAAAATAAAACAATTTTAACCGTACTAACACGCAAAGCATAACGAGAGGTTCTTAAAGAAACCGCTGCATTTTTGGAGTTTCTTTCAAATGTTTAATCCTGCCAAAAGACCTGAGAGAAGGCTGAAGCATGTTCCAGATACCTTTGAGAAGAAAATAAGTAAACAGCCTAATCACCAGCTCATGCAGAGTTAAAGAGACATGTGTACTAAAATACATTTTAAGACCAAGATCCACTCATGTGCTAATTTTATTCTATGGAAGCCCACAAACAAGAAGAAATGTATGTTGATCAATGGGAGTTGATTTGCATCAGCTCACCAGGAAGGGCCACTATTCTGCTTCCTGGCTCTTCCATCTGTGGGAGTCTTTAATCAAGTTTTCTAACCCTACAGCGAATAATTCAATTCAAAATAGCAACTTTTTGTGGTTTTGAAGGTTATTGATGCTCAAATAAATGAATGTCCTGATGGCATTATGGTTACCATTTATGCAGATCCTGTACAGGGAGGGGTCTTCAAATTATTGCAATATACAATTTCTTCAATAAAAACACTCAAGATCTGTTATTTTTTTAAGGGAAATTGGTTGTCTTTTACCTTAATTTTACCTTCAGAAAGGAACCGCAGAAACAAGCAGCAAGAGGGGTGAGATGCTGTAGTATCACGAGACTCAACAAGGCGAGTATGGTGATTCTACTTGGCAACGTGTAAGTAGTTGAACAAACATTTCAGGCTTCTCTCACTCTACTGCCATATTCAAATAATCAAGTTAATTACAAAATCTGAAAAAGATTAATACCTTTTAAACAGCCTGGAGGACCTGGAGAACTTCATAGACTGCTACAACACCTTTGTCATGGGGAAGACCAACACCTCCATTCCTTCTTCTAAACGCGGCCGTCCTGAAGACTCTCCCGGGGCTGCCTGCTCTCCTGGCAGCGGCATCAGTGACACTTTGGAGTCCATAGATAAGAAGCTCTCCAGCCTTGATTGCCGCCTGAACCTGCTGGAGATTCTCCATAAGGAGTTCCAAGGCCTGCGAGAGTCCCTGGAGTTCAGCCAGCAGCAGGTGCAGGAGCTCGCAGCGGAGAACCAGGCCCTCAGAGAGACCATCCAGACTCTGAGCAGCGACACCGCTCGTCTCTCTGAGGAGAACCGCTCCATCAAGGAAACCCTCCTGGATCTTCAGGCGAGGAGCATGAGGGACAACCTGGGATTCCAGAGCAGGCGGGGGAAGACCCGGAGGCCACGGTGAAGTCCTTCATGGAGGTCCAGCTGAAGCTCCCCAAGGAGGAGGTCCAGAAGATTGCCTTCCATAGAATGCACCAACTGGGATGAAAGAGATCCGACAACTAGTGTCCGAGACCAGTTGTAGCCATTACAACCAAAAGGAGCTAGTGAAGAGCCACGGCTGGGAGCTGAAGGGAACCCACTTCAGCTTGAATGATCAGTTTCCAGCAGAGATCCTGCAGCACAGGATGATCCTTTTTCTGCTGAGGAGGAAGCACCTCACCGCCAGATCTCGACCTGTGGTCATCGTGGACAAATTGTTTGTTGACAGATGGCTCTTTCAAGATTTCAAGATCACACCATGGCTGTGCTGAAGACCTGACATCCGCGCTGCGCCGATGACACCAGCTAAACTGATTTGATTGAATGGAGTTTGGATCATCAACAATCCAAACCTCCATCTCCTTGAAGCTTATTTCTCTCCCCTCTGATGTGTCTGGTTTTTTTTTTTCTTTTTTTTTTTCTTGTTTTTCTTTTCTTCTTACTTCTTTTTAGTCCCCCCCACTCTCATATTTAATTCAACCAAAGGTCGTCGGAAAGTAGCTATTTATTTTTGGATGGAATGGGGGCCACACGGGCATGCACACACGATCCTGCACACAGCCAACATACCACAAACACCTTACAAAGGCTTACATAAGATGCCCACAGCCCTCCTCTGCGCATTGGTCAGCAGGCACGCGCACACAGACTCACAGGCATGAACAGACACACATGCATTATTTAGCCTTCCACTCTCTTAGTCAATGTAGTGATGTCCAGTCTGAACATCTTTAGCTGGAATGTGAATGGACTTGGCTCTGGGCCAAAGAGGCTGAAAGTTTTCAATCATCTGAATGATCTAAAAGCAGATCTAG
Organism: Adrianichthys oophorus; assembly: GCA_036245035.1. Classification (NCBI taxonomy): domain Eukaryota; kingdom Metazoa; phylum Chordata; class Actinopteri; order Beloniformes; family Adrianichthyidae; genus Adrianichthys; species Adrianichthys oophorus. The sequence goes on along the minus strand of BSAI01000187.1, from coordinate 211,884 downwards.
TTTTACTGCAGGAGACCCACTTATCCAGATCAGCTGATCATCTCCTGTGCTGCTCACAATTCCCATTCATCTACTCAGCTAGTTACAACTCCAAACAAAGAGGAGTTGCTATTTTGATGAATAAAAATATTACATTTACTCATAAGAACACAATTGTTGACCCAGAAGGCAGATTTGTAATTATTAACATATCGGTTCAGAATAAAGATTTCTGTATAGCCAGTATCTATGGTCCCAATGCTGATGAATCCTCCTTCTTTCACAGATTCTTCACCTCACTTTCAGTTCATTCTGATTCCACAATAATTATAGGAGGAGACCTCAATTTGGTTCTTGATCGTGATCTCAGCACAGCAGGACACCAGCGCACATGGCGGCCTGCAAGTATTTTGAAGCAGTACATGGATGAGTTGGGTCTCTGCGACGCTTGGCGCTCATGTCATCCAAACACTAAAGGGTTCACTTTCTTTTCTCCAGTTCACCACTCACAGTCTCGTTTAGACTATTTATTAGTCAGTAACTCTCTTTAAAAGATATCAAGGATTCCAACATTCATCCAGTTATCATTAGTGATCATGCACCAGTTTCTGTAAATATTTCTAGAGATATACCCACACCTTCAGGTTTAATACTTCTCGGTTAAAAGATCAAGAGTTTATTCAATTCTTTAAAAAAGAGTGGGCAACCTTCTTACAATGTAATGATACTCCTGATATTTCACCATGTGTTCTTTGGGAAACAGTAAAAGCAGTGATGAGAGGAAAAAAGTATTTATTTTTCAACAAATAAAAAACACAAAGAGAAAGCAGATTTATTAGAAATAGAAAATAAAATCAAAGATCTAGAGGCTGCTTATGCTGGGTTAGGGTTAGGATCCTTGGTGGGGGGGATGCTTAAACATCACTGCCAGCAAGCAGGAGATGTCCTCTCAGTGCCCTAACTCACCAATTTTAAACGCACCCTGTATTACACACCCTTTATGCCTCCACACACACATATACATTTAACAAGGAAGGTGGCACCTTTGATCTTCTGTCCCCTACCCCATCCCTGTACTTTGTACTTGTACTCACTATCAAAAAAGTAAGCAACTTTTATTCCCTACTCAGCTACATTTTTGATTGAATATCTGCACTCTTTACTTCACCACATTTGAAGAGACATTTTTAGTTGCTCGTTACATTGTGATTGTGCACAAAGGGCTCGCATCTTTACTGGAAATGGGCGGATTAAACAATATTGCCTAGGTAGGGTACTGAAGGTACTGATATATGCAGTACCTTTAGGACCTGCATTTATGAGCTAAATCACATAAATGTGAATCAGCAGCCAGTTTAGCTATTAGGCGTGTTTGAGATCACCCAGGCGGATGCAGCGCTGCACAGATCGCCTGGATTGCTGGATGCTGGTTAGTTTTTTTGAACCGACGTCACATGTGCGCCGTCACGAAAGTATCACGAGAAAGGGGCGGGAGCAAGGCGACTACCCAAGCCACCTGCAGGTACTGCTCTGACAGCAAGCCACCTATATGACTACAAAACAATGCATTGTGGGAAACGGTGTCTTGACAGTTTTAGTAGTTTGCGTGAATAACTGGCGCTAAATGAAGGAAATCTGTGTATTTTGTAACTCTTTCTGCAAATAGTGAATCACCGATGAAAAAATAAAAAAAGATTCTTATTTATTTATGGTTGTAGTACCTGAAATCAACATCACTCAGATTACTTTATCATTTAAACATATTTTACTTGAAACATTTCATCACTGTATTTTTTTGTACTGATAATCATTTCAGTTTTTATGCAAAACATCAGACAGACATTTGCATTTACAAAAGGAACTCAGAAGTTCAGGAATCACAAATCATCTGTAGTTTTGTATTTATTGTTGTGTTTAAAAGTTAACTTCCGTTTCAATTGTATTTATTTCTCTTGGACAGTGCACATTCAATGAGCCCAGTGGCTGTTTTTCATCTGTTTTCCCCGGACAGATGTTAAAATTGTCTACCTACAAAGATAAGAATATAAAATAAAAACACAGATGTGAGACGATCAATTGAAATATCTATTGATAAAAAAATACATACATAATAAAAATTGAGATTAATACAAAATACATAAAATTATAGATCATACTAAGTGGTAGATCTCCTAAGGGTTTATCTCTGCTCCTGGAGGGGAACAGGAACACAGCGGAGCCTCCTTTTTTGAACATTTGAGTGTGACTGAGACTTTTTTCTATTTATTTTGTTCTGTCATTTTGAAACGCTGAGGTGTTAAAATTCCTTTCTATTCACTCGTTCATTTCTAATATTAGGAAATAAAACCTCATAAGTAAACAGTTTCTTGTTTTTCACATTTCTTGGTGTTCTTTGAGCCTATGTTCAGTATGAGTAAAATACTTAAGTTCTTTTAAAATCGGATACTTTAATACTTTTACTCAAGTATTGTTAGAATTGGTGACTTGTAACTTGTAATGAAGTAATTATTACAGAAAAGCATCTGTACTTTTACTGAAGAATGGTTTTCAGGTCATCTTTACAACTCTGGTGATGCTGTTGTGCAATGCCCTTAGGCCACACTACAGTTGTTAGTGAGGTGCAAGTACACGTGGTGTGTACATGATTCATAGGTGTTTGTATAGGATGCCCGTATGATGTCCACACAAACTATGCTCTGGCTCTATTAGTCTGTAAGTAGATGCATCACAATGGAGTGGAGCAGGGAGCTTCCTTTCTGCTGTCTGAAGTTAGTCCGCCACAATTACAATCTTTGTAAATTGTACTTTTTTTCTTCAGCTCCTGATTCACCACGAATTGAATTTCCATCCATCCATCTTCCAAACATCTCGACTGGGTCCAATATGTGGAAAAACTTTAAATTTTCAAAGACACGTGACCATATAGTGTAGTAGAATGTTCTAATAATGTTCCTTTGGATTAATCTGATGTGGAAAAACAATAGTGGGCTGAACTTTATCAAACTAAAATGTGAATGGATTTTACATTCATTCTTGTTTACTTGTTTGTTTGTCTGTTCAAATATTTAATTTACACTTGATTCTGATGTAAGAAATACCAGAAATCTGGAAAACTTCACCTGCACTGTTTAGTATCAGGTATTTATCTCTGAGTCACACTGGTTGAAGTTTTGGATAAAGATATCCTGGATCCAATTTAGGTCTGTTAATCAGATCATATCCTTCAGAATCAACCAATATTGACCATGAATTGGATCAACAACCACTACTTATGATAGGAATCGAATCATTAAAACAAATCGTTACACACATACTATTTAGCCTGTCAATCAGTTATTTTTAACAGGTCCCAGTCAAGAGTCAGCCAGCAGGGTTGAAAAAAGAAACACCTAAGCTTCAATTCCACCAGACTACCTGGCTCATCTTAAATTGTTGGAAGCAAACATATTGGCACCAAAGGCTGCATATGGGAGCCTGGATTGACAGACTGTCACCAGGGAGCAAGGTGAAGCCAGGACTAGGCCATGCAAGCTGGAGCTGTAAAAGGGCAGCAGTGACAGACCTTTGGCTAAATGTCCTTAAAGTTATCCAATCATCCCTGCTGTTGAACTGGATGGATGAAGAAATGCTTCTGACAGAACCCAAAGAAGGGCAGTTCATCCATAAGAGACACAAGTGGAAGAAGAAGGGCAGAATTAATCATCTGACAATATCGCAATCTGAATTTAACTGTCAAATAGTCAGGAAGATGGAGGCCAGTAGTCACTGATGTAGCCTGTATGTGTGTGCATCTATGTGTGTGCTCGTGTTTACATGCGTGTTCATGTGTGTCACAGAAACTGAGATTTGTGAGAAGAGCTGCCTGCTTTGCTTGATTTCAGCTCCTCTCTGATTTCCTCATCCCCATCCATGTCAGTTTCACCATCAGGTGTGAAGATAGTGATCACTGGACAACAGAAGTGAACGCAATCAATAGTTGTCTTCAGGGGGCATAGCCAGGGCAGTCTACAGAGAACTCATAATCAGGCTTCATGAATCCAAGCCTCTGCTACATCACAAATGCTGTGAGATTCATCGACCTGGACTCAGCTCGTCAGTCATACTGTCAAATCTGTCCGATCTTGGGCAGCATTAGTCTTTTATATGATGCTGTATATTATCCTCTTTAAGACATTTACGGTGACAGTTGAACTGGGGCCGTGAGTCAAAAGCCACAGCAGAACTTCCTGCAGGGTAAAAACTGACAAAGATCTCCTAATTTCCACCATGTCCGCCTTTTTGCATCTTAAAGATATTACTGCTGCTAAGATGACAGCTATTAGGACTCTGGGGAGGAAAACAGTTAGGAGCGCTTGAATTAAATACTCACAGCTTTTCCAAGGCAGCCAAGCCAAAAAATGAGCCATTCCTCAGCAGAGAGATTTTATTGTTGCTCAGATTTCTGTTTAAAGACAAAAGATGAAAGAAATATTAGATAAAATGAAAAAACAATAAATAAGTACACAATGCAGAAGAAAAATTGACATGTTGAAATTGCTGTTGTATTGTATATCTTCTGTCTGTCAATAGACATTGGAATGAGAAAAGATGTAGGTATGATGAAATCCTGCTTGTAAACTATTCATCCACTGCGTGCTTCTGACTGACTTGTGTATTGCCCTTTGTTCTTAAAAGGTGTAATGATCCAAGCTACAGCTCTTCCCGGCTTCCCCAAAAAATAATATCTGCAGAGTAGAAAAGATTTTTTTAAGATTTCCATAAGTAAATGTAGTAAAAAATGCCATTTCAGACTCAGCTGTGGGAAACTAAAAAAAATGTACTGTTCCTTGAGAGATTGTAAGATGATCAAACATTGATTCTGTAGATGTGTGTGTAGCTGAGGCCCCTCACTCCAATCTGGGGGTGCACTACAGTTAACATGTGGTTTGTTGGAACAAGTGAATCGATCTTTGGAATCATGAGAAACTGCTGCTAGAAGAGAGTTGGTGCTTGTGTATGTTAAATGTGTCACAACTTTGATCCTAAACACACATGCATATGTTGGGTGATATGGATTTTAACATAAAAAAAAGAACTCTTGTGGGCCCACCATCTGCAGAACAGCTCAGACGGTGCCGGTGCAATGTGGTTTGTATGGCAGTTGAGGGCAAGTGCCTCAGCGGCCTAAACCCTGGTCATGGAACTTGTCTTTTGGGACATGGAACGTCACCTCTCTGGGAGGGAAGGAGCCTGAGCTTGTGCAAGAGATCGAGAGGTATCAGCTAGATATAGTTGGGCTCACCTCTATGCACAGTCTGGACTCTGAAAATCAGTCCCTTGAGAGAGGTTGGACTCTTTACTACTCTGGAGTTGCTCATGGTGAGAAGCGGTGTGGGCTTACTCGTGAGCCCCAAGCTCAGCTGCCAAGTGTTGGAGTTTACCCCGATGGATGAGAGAGTCGTGTCCCTTCGCCTTCGGGTGGGGGACAGGTCTTTTACTGTGGTTTCATCTTATGGGCCGAACAACAGTTCAGAGTACCCAGGTTTCTTACTCTCTCTCGAAGGGGTACTCATTGGGGAAGTGCCCCATCAGGGGACTCCATCCTCCTCCTGGGGGACTTCAATGCCCACGTGGGCAATGACAGTAGCAAACATACCTGGATGGGCGTGATTGGTAGGAACGGCTTCCCTGATCTGAACCCGAGCGGTGTTTTGATGTTGGACTCCTGTGCTCATCATAGTTTGCCCATAACATGTTTGAGCACAATAGTGTCCATCAATACATGTGGTATCAGGAGCTGCTGACTTCAACTTGGGACATTGTTGGGCGGTGGAAGGAATACTTCCAGGATCTCCTCAATCCCGCTGACACGCTTTCTTTTGAGGGAACAGAGGCTGAGAACTTTGGGGTGGGACTGTCCATCACCCAAGAGAAGTGACCGAGCTTGTTTGCGAACCAAAGGATTTACTCTCTGTTCTTTGCAGATGATGTTGTTCTGTTGGCTTCATCGAGCCAGGACCTTCAGCATGCATTGGACTCTCATTCCAGTGGCTTAACTTGAATGAGGGTCAGCACCGCTAAGTCTGAGGCCATGGCTCTTAACTAGAGAAAGGTGGTTTGCCCTCTCTGGGTGGATGGAGGGCTCCTTCCCCAGGTGGAGGAGTTTAAATATCTTGGGGTCTTGTTCATGAGTGAGGGAAGATCGGAGCGTGAGATTGACAGATGGATTGGTGCGGCGTCCAACAAAATGCGGTCATGACCAAAAGAATGAGGTCCCAGATAAAAGCAGCCGAAATTAGCTTCCTGAGTAGGGTGGCTGGGCACTCACTAAGAGATCGGGGGAGAAGCTCAGTCACCCGGGAGGAGCTGGTCCGGATGCCTCCTGGACACGTCCCTGGGGAGGTGTTCCAGGCATGTCCCACTGGAAGGAGGCCCCGAGGAAGATCCAGGACACCCTGGAGAGACTATGTATCTCAGCTGGTCAGGGAACACCTCGGGGTCCTTCAGGTGGAGGTGGAGGAAGTGGCCGGGGAGAGGGAAGTCTTTGCTTAGACTGCTGCCCCCACGACCCAGTCCCGGATGAGTGGAAGAAAATGGATGGATGTATGGACAAAAAAACTCCTCAGACAATTAAGTTGCACGCACAAATAAAAGATGCTTCAGTATTTCTAGCTGCAGAGAAAAAGTGTGGAACAGTTTAGAAGCTGAAATAAAGCAGTGTCCAAAAATAAACTGTTTAAAAAAAGATATAAAATTTGATTCTAAAATATTCAAATATATAGGAAAGATATTAGATGTATATATGAATAGAAGTATGTATGTGTATATTATTTTTATGAAAATATGTACACAGTGTTTTTAATTATAATTCATGCTCAGTATTTATGACAGTACTCTATAAAAATTTGATTATATTTTACAGCTATATAGGTTATATTATGAAACATAAAAATATAAATAAAGAAGCTGCTTGCTTCAAAATGTAATTAATATTGATGAGGAATAGAGGTGAGTTTAGACTTCTTTTCACTCCTTTTTGAATATGTATAGTTGAATAATTGTTCATTTATATAAAATATGTGTGTATAAGTTTTGTTCTGTTTTTTTGTCATAATAATGTTTTTTTTTTTTTTTGTTTTGGGTGTGAACCTTTTATTTTCTTGATATTCTTTTTTTTAAATGTCATATTCGACATAAACTTTCCAAATTTACAAATTCCAAACCCTGAACAGTGTTGTTGGGCCCACAAGTGCTAATCACCCTCACCAACCCCCCTTTGACTCGCCCTTGTGGCAGCTACGTGCCTTTTACTCTCCCCCTCTTGCCCTGCCACTATAGTCAGAGCTGCAAGTGAGAAATTCATTAAAAATAAAAAATAAAACTTTTTTTTTTTTTCAAAAAGAAATATTTTTTTATCAGTTTTAATCACTATAGCAACCATTTTATGTTTTAGTTGCCTGGGGATGCTGAAGAAGTCTACGCAATTTTTAGAAAAAAAATCATCAAAAGTAAACTTTTGGATTTGCTTGGCAACTTTGGTTATTTTAACAACACCCACAATCCTAATATGTTTATTTCAGATGTTATCTCATTTTGTTCAGCTTGAGCCATGAATTCATGTACTAAGTTATCATAATACTCCAGTAAAAAATATGCGAGCAACAGGGGAAGGCATCCTATGCAAACCTGCCATGCTAATGTGGGTCAAAAACTACAAATTTTAAAAATCAACATTTTTCCTCAATGATGCAAAAGGAGTTAGGACGTGACAGAACAAAATCCTTAAGAGGAGCTTAAATTTGTAGGTACTAGTAATAGGGATTTTTGGGGGGAAAATTCATACTCATGTTTATTGGTTTGGTTTGCCATTTGTATTGTTAACATAGTATACAGTAAAAACAAACAGCAAAAAAAAAAAACAATGAATGGGGATATGCTTATAAAGCTTGTTAGATGCCTTTCATTCAGTACTATGGAGAGAAATAAGTATCACTCCGATTTGTGCGTGCATAATTCTTGATTTGTGCCTAACTTTGGATTTGTGCGTGCATAATTCTTGATTTGTAACTCATAAAGTACATTTTGTGCATGAGTTCAAAAATTACAAAATTAAAAAAAATACAAAATACAATGTACACATGCACAACATAAAATTACAACAGCTTGATACTAACTACACGCACAAATCTTTAAAAAAAATGCACGAATCACTTGTTACGCACACACAAAACCACATTTACGCGCAAATCTGATTTGAGACTCTTTTCACGTCTCCCAGATTCATGCGTAAGTGATGCGTTTAAATGCTGCTGGAATGCTGGGTCATCACAGTTTTCTGATCAGCCTGCTCTGAACTTCGATTGTGAATAAGATCTGGTGATTGACATTGGCATCTTCCAGCTTTCTAAAACAGATATGCCGGCTAATTAATATAAAAAAGTCTAAATAAGGAATTTTTTTACACGTGTCCCATTAAAAATAAATTTTTTTTCCAGAATTAAACAGTTCATCTCTGCAGCCCCTCCCCTGACAGCACCTCAGACGTGGGGCTCTCTCCCGAGCAGGTAACCCTCCCCACGGGGAGACCTCTGGTCTGGTCTTACGGCGGAGGTTCTCAGCTTGGTATACTTCCTGGTAACACTCTTAAATTGCATTTTATGTCAAATAAGGCTGACAATACTCTAAAAAAAACAATTACCTTTCTAGTCCAACACAACCGGTAGCAACCCTCGTTGATTGTACACAGTAAAGCGTGAATAGTCCAAGCTGATCTCCCCGAATGATTTACTTGGAGTGTACTATGTCATTGGCTACTCCAATTTCTGTTGCAAGAGGCGTTGCATATCTCATTTGACAAAACCGCAGAAAAATGGCGGCTTCCATGATTGTCGCGGGAAATTCAAAATTATTTTTATAATGCTTATAATGCTTGTAAACATGTAATGCTTTACATGTGTTGGCTGGTATGCACAAGGGTGCGTGTGAACTGGATGTGGACAAGTTTGTATTTTTGGAGCCAACAGGTATGTTTGTAACAGCTGAGTGTGTGGACAGGCCCCGCCCTTTTTAGACCAACACTCACGATTGTAATGGGTATAAGCTTTGAGTATTTTGTTGCATGTAGTTTTACGACTCTACCCTCCCTTCCTGGTAGTCATCTTCTGATTTCTATAATCCACCTTTTTTCCCTTTTCTTTTGCGACCCACCCCTTGTCGAGAACTCTCTCTTTTTCCCCCTTTCTTTTTCCGTCCGGTCCAACAAAAAGAACACAAACAAAACATAATAATAATAATAATTAGTAAAAAAAGTTTTGTTTAAATTACAAAAGGGGCTTATACTAATATACATTTTGTGTTCTCTATTATTCATAACCCCTGATTGTAAGAGTAAAATCTGTCTAATACAAGAGGCTCTCAGCTCATATCTGTTTGCTCAGCTGTTGGACATGACAAGTTTAAAAATATATATATCTTTTTATATAGCAAATGTCATGAATGAATCGACAAAATAATGGCATGAGTTTAGCAAGTACGAGTTCATATTTAATGGGATTTTTTTTGTTGGATTGTGATAGCCCTCCTATAAGCTGTACACACAACCATGCTCATGTGATTGGCTTTCCTTGAACACGACTTTGCATGCGTGGCATTGCGTATCTCCTGTCAGTAAATGACCGCCCCCACCATTCGCCCACCCACACCTCTAGATGCTCAGATTTATATGAGGTCAGTTTCTTCCATCACCCTCCTCTACCAGCTCCCTTTAACAAGCTGGACTGTGGAAGTGATTGAAGAGAATTAGGGAGCTGGGGTAATTGGGATGTGCTTCTGCTCTCCTCTGTGACGACAGCATGCTCGTTATTGCTGCAGGCGATGTATACTTGTTTCTAACCCTTGGATTAAGCAGTGGAATCTCACAAAGGATTGTGCTGAAAAGGCAAAGTGCTGGCCAGGCAGCGAGGGGAGTAGAGCAGAAATCTATTAAAAATATCGAGAGAAACTCCTCCACAAAAAACAAGGCAACTGTTTTTTTGTGAAATGGTTTGTTTGAGGCACAAGAATCACATCTGGTGAAAAAAACACACTTAATATAGAGAGCAGTATACTTTTCATGACAGTCTTACTTAAAGTGCAATTTTGTAACTAATACTACAGTACAGTTGGAAGAGGTTTGGTGTGAAATGTCGAAGCTGTGCAAATCTTGCGAATCTTGCTCCAGACTTTTTCTTTCACAGCTCAATTCCAATGAAAGACTGTTAGAAAATTCCATTATTAAATTAAATTTTAATTATTAATTTCTCCACAATTTTTTTTTACAATTTTCACTTCCATTAATTAAAGGGGACACCATCCGAACTTCACTACCAAATCTAATTCACTGATTTTGTTTGACCTGCTTGAACTTTCAATGCACATTCAATGCCTAAGCGTTGAGCCAAAAAACAGCCACAGAAACTTGTGTAGATTTGCATGAACGCAAGAGGCATGCCTGGACGCTGGTCTCCAATAAAAGCCGGGTCTTACAAGTGTTCGTTGTAATTATAATAGACGCCGGTTTCTAAAAGTGGCTGGGCTCCTTCAAGACCCCCCACCCCCCTCACCCCACCCCCCTGCTGTCTACTCAGTCAGGCAGAGGGTGGGGGTTGGGTGTCTGTGGAATTCAGCCTGTGTAGCATGGCTCACAACATTTTGGCTCATTCCATTTTGTTTAAACTTTTTGTGGTGGAATATATCAAAGAACATTCTGGTGAGAAATCTAAACCACATTTTGGGGTGAATCCTAAACATATCCGAGAATGGTGCAAGCAGATGGGTGAAAGGGTGGAGATGGCTGCAGAAGAAAAGGAGCAAACGAATTTCCTAGTGTTTATTGTTGATGAATTTGTCGTTCTCCTGATCTTCATTTGATTTCTTACCCAACTGGATCCCTTTTGGGGCAGCAAGATTTCTGGACCCCATCCAGACTGCTGCTGTTAGACTAAGGCGGGTGCACTTTGGAGCTGGAGCTCGCTATGCAGCTACTGGGAGAGGAGCTGGCAGCCAGACAGAGGGCCAGCGCGGGATAGGAAAACAATCTAAGTTTAAGTAAATTTAAGTTTAATTATCTTGAGTATCTTGGGGTCTTGTTCACGAGTGAGGGAAGATCGGAGCGTGAGATTGACAGGCGTATTGGTGCAGCGTCCACTGTTATGCGGTCACTGTTCCGGTCTGTTGTGGTAAAGAGAGAGCTAAGCCAAAAAGCAAAGCTCTCAATTTACCAGTCGATCTACGTTCCAATACTCAACTATGGTAATGAGCTCTGGGTCATGACTAAAAGAACAAGGTCCCAGGTACAAATGACTGAAATGAGATTCCTCCATAAGGTGGCTGGGCACTCCCTTAGAGATAGGGTGAGAAGCTCGGTCACCCGGGAGGAGCTTGGAGTAGAGCTGCTGCTCCTCGACATCGAGAGGAGCCAGTTGAGGTGGCTTGGGCATCTGGTCCGGGTGCCTCCTGGACACCTCCCTGGAGGGGTGTTCCAGGCATATCCCACTGAGCGGAGGCCCTGGGAAAGACCCAGGACGTGCTGGAGAGACTGGTCTCGACTGGCCTGGGAACACCTCGGGGTACCCCCAGAGGAGCTGGAGAAAGTGGCCGGGGGAGAGGGAAGTCTGGGCATTTTTGCTTAGACTGCTCTCCCCATGACCCAGTCCCGGATGAGTGATATATATATATATATATATATATATATATATATATATATATATATACACACATATGAAGCTGGATAGTTCAAAGCAAGTGCCTAAGAAATCCAGCCAGATGCCCATACCTAAAGCACTGGACACTGCCAAACAAAGGCTTATGGCCTTGAACAGCTGCCTAAAGAGGTACACAAGAGACAATGAAGCCAGACGGATAAACAGGCTGTACGCAACTCTACCGGTGAAAGTAATAATGTCAATCAGCCAAATAATTAACAAGACTGGCTAGGGATACCAACTCAGTAAGGGGACAAGCCCCAGTCACCTCCTCTACATGGATGACATCAAGCTATATGCTAAGAGCGAGCACGACATTGACTCCCTTGACTCCCCATTACACCACCAGGACCTACAGTACTGACATTGGGATGTCATTCAGGCTTGAGAAATGCAGTCGGATGGTGATAAAGAGAGGCAAGATAGTCCACACTGAAGGGGTCTTACTCCCAGAAGGAACAATAGCAGACATTGAGGACAGTTACAAGTACCTTGGAATTCTACAGGCAAATGACAACCTGGAGCAGATAACAAGAAAGACGCAACAGCTAAATACTCCAACGAGTAAGGCATGTCCTGAGAAGGCAGATCAATGGCAAGAACAAGAGTCGGGCAATAAACAGTTACACACTGCCAGTCATCATTTACCCTGCAGGAATAATCAGATGACCAAAGGAAGACATACAAACCATGGATGTAAAGACACAAAAACTTCTCACCATGCATGGAGGGTCCCATCCCAAATCCAGTGCCCTGAGACTGTATGCTAGCCACAAGGAAGGAGGCCGAGGACCAGTGATCGTGGAAGCCACTATCCAGGATGAAACATCCAAGATGCATGAATACATCAAGCTGAAGGCCTCAACTGACAGTGTGCTCAGTTCTTAGGCAATTGACAGCAGAGGATGTGGCGCTGGAGGACATATCCTCATGGGAGGACAAGCCCCTGGATGGGCTGTACCACCGAACCATAACTGAAGAGGCTGGTATCAAGAAGTCCTACCAATAGCTAGAAAGGGCTGGTAGACTGTGCAAAGAGGCACCTGAAACAATCCAGCACATAACTGCAGGGTGTGAGATGCTGGCCGGGAAAGCATACATGGAGTGCCACAACCAAGTGGCTAGAATGGTATACAGGAACATGTGTGCAGAGACTGGAAACTTCTACGTCAAAATGGGAAACACCTCAGAAAGTGGTAGAGAATGAGTGGTTCCAGTAGCCCTCGGCCCTGTAACCCCCAAACTGGAGGAGTGGCTACAGTAGATTTCTGGAAAGACCTCAAGACATCTCATGTCAGAAAAGTGCAGTGCTAGGACAGCTAAGATACTGCGCAGGACCCTTGAGCTCTCAGGCGAGAGGACCCAAGCTTTTTTGGCGAGCTAACAGGTGCAGATAGTACCAAGAAGACTGTAGTGGAAAAGCAGCCATTTAAAATGTTATTTTGATAATGTAGGGAGTCAGATGTGCCACTGCTGACAACATTTATATTTTATGCCTGTTACAGGTATGTTTATTTCATTTGTACGTGTAGAGCATTAACATTTTTGTAATTAACCTCTGTAATCAGCAAAGAGAGATGCATGAAGGGAGCTAGATGTGCCACTGCCAGTAGAAACAAATTGTATTTTTCTTTTATGCCTGTCACAGACCCAAGTATAAATGTTGAACTCTACCTGGTGTCTTGAGTTTCTGTACCTATGGAAAGAAATAGTCCACATCCGTAACATTTACATAGTATTTTCATTGGAAATAGTTGCTTGAACGTATGTTGCCGAGGGCAGTGTGAGCGTAATTTTAGTTGGGAAATCCGTCTTTTTGAACTGGGGACTATCATTTGCAAAGTCATGCAAAATCAGTTGCATAACTTTTTTACTTTATCAATATTAAGCTAAGAGGAAAGACAATCAATGTCAGAAGACATGTAAATGTTTGATAAGGAAAGACGTGGATAAGTAGTTGCTTGTTTTTTTTTATCATCTTAATTCAGATTTCAGTATATTTTGCAATTCTTCGCATCTGGATGCATTCTAAAAAAGAAAACTATCAGAGAGTAGAAGTTCTGTTGGATGAAGTCAGTGTTGCCTCAAAAGGGTCAAAGTAGAGTAGTTCAAGCTGCGCAACATCAATGTTAGTTTTATGTTGACATACTAACTACAGCTTAAAGTTATTTCAGTTTCTATATTCTTTTCTGTCTGAGTCTAACATTTTAAAGTGCAAAGCTGCAGCTTGAGAGGAGCCCGGAATGAGCAGTGTGGGCTGTTGTCACAAAGACAAAAGGTTGATGATGCTGCGGATGTGTTCTGTTCCACATCTCCCCTCTGTTTACTGGTTTCCTACACTTGCCTTCTTGGACAGGCCTACAGCTCTGAGACAGACAGCTTCTGTTTGTGCAAACTCAAGCGTGCCCTTTGCTGAACACGTGTGTGTGTGTTTGTTTGCATTCCGACCCCTGCACACCCATCCCAGGCCTCTGTTTAATGTCCAGGAAATCACAGGAAAAACAGAATTGAACATTGTGTAAACAGCTGATGACAAACTTCTGGAGGAGCCATCCAAGTGTGTATTGACATTATCAATTATGGTCTCTGTAGATAAGCTGGATTCTGTGTGTGTGTGTGTGTCTGGATGTGGGGGGCGGGGTGGCCTTCTGCAGGGTCTCTGAGAGAAATCGCTCATCTCTCCATCCAAATAAGCTAAATAAAAATATATTTTCTAATAAAAATTTTCAAATGACATTCTTTTGTTTTCATGTTAACAAAGAAGATGATGGTTGACTTCCCAATTTTAAGTGATTCCTTTCATCCGACGGCAGTTTTCTAAAGAAACTGCTTTTCCTTAAAAAAGATCCTAATCTGTGTCATTGTTTTACCTGAGTCATGCATGTGTGAAATATATAAGTATTACCAGATTCTAGTTTTAGCTTTTTCAAATGTTTTGTTTGTCTTATTTTGTTTTTTCTGGCCCTGTGCCAAAGAACTAAAGCATCTTTAAAAAAAGGGAAAAAAACAGTTTATGAAAATGTAGAAACATTAGGTTTTCTGCTATTAGGATATGTACCTTGTTAATACTATTGATATAAAAATAGTAGCTATGTTTTTTATTCTTCCTCCACATCACAGCTGGGATACTTCAGTGAGGCCCAGATAAAATGTCGCATTAGAAACCGCCTTCATGTCTGCTCTACACAAGACACATTCAGCTACAGTGTATTATTATAGGAGAGGAGAAACAGAAATAGCTTTCACAGATGTCTTCTGCACTTTACCGCAGAGACCAGAACAGCCAGGATCCCAATGTACAGAGTTACAAACCTTTGCAGGTCCCTGTGCACACATTTTTGAGATAAAGTTTTTTTTTTGTTCAATATAAAAACTTAGCCCCATATGTTCAGTACCAACACTGAAATCAAGTTCATATCCTTCAAAAAAGACCTTTTGTTAAAAAAAAATGTAAACGATTACCTCTTTTTAGCAATAGCTTAAAAGATATATATTTCTCACTTTGATTTAAAAAAATCAAAAGCAACTGAACATAAAAGAGCTTTGGATCTTCTTTTTTACTGGAACATCCATTCACAGAGTCATTCTGCAAACAAAATTCCTGTTTACAAACATTCCCAAAGTCTCCAAGTTCCCAAAAAAGGCAGAGCAGTCCTTGAGATTCAATGGGATGTTTTTCATTGGCATTCACTTTCCTGATTTGCCTTTGAAAAGTTTGACGTTATTTCTTTACACACCACTCTATTTAATAAGAAACGACTCCACACTTCTAATTTGATTTAGTCACTGCGGTAAAATTATAAAAATCCCAACAATATATTTAAAACTTCTTTTTCTAGTCCTCAAAGAGATTAAATCCATCTTCCAGAATGCTGTTCTTCATTTTCATACACCATGGCTTTTGATTTCTATGAGAGGCTGATTTTGAAAAACGTAATCTTGAAGAAAAGAAACTTACAATACAGATCTATTTGTACAGTGAGAATCGAAAGTTTGGGTACCCCAGCTAAAATGTTCTATTATTGTGCATAAAGAACCCAAGGAGAGATTGAAAAAATCTCCTAAACGTATAGGTTTACAGATGAGACAATATTTTATTATGTAAAAAAAAAATTTGCCTTTATTTCCATCATTTATCCTTTCAAAATAACAAAACAATATTGTGTGCAAATGTTTGGGCACCCTGCAGAGTTAGTCCCTTGTATTGCCTCCTTGGCAAGTATCACAGTCTGCAAGCACTTTTTGTAGCAGCCAATAGTCTCAATTCTTGTTTGAGGTTTCTTCATCCATCTTCCAGTTCTTTCAGATTTCTGGGATGTCTGTTCCACGCTGCTGTTTTCAGGTCTATCCATAGATTTTCAATGATTTTGTGGTCAGCTGATTGGGAAGGTCACTGTACAACCTTCAGTTTCTGCCTCTTAATGTAAGACAGCGTAGATTTGGAGGTGTGTTTAGAATCAATATCCATTTGTAGAAGCCATCCTCTCTTCAAACTTCAACTTTTTCACAGATGGCATCAAGTTAATGTCCAAAATTTGCTGAACCATCCATCCTTTTCCAAAGGGGCGGAGCATACTATAAATTTTGCAGGGTACCCAAACTTTTGCACACATCATTGTTTTGTTTTCTGTTATTTTGAAAGGGTAAATGATGGAAACAAAGCCTCGTTTTTTTTTTTTTACATATTAAAATAATCTCTCATCTGATGCCTTTACGAGATTTTTCAATCTTTCCTTGGGTTCTTTATGCACAATAATATGACATTTTACCTGGGGTGCCCACATTTTAAATCCCTACTGTTCATAAACCCTATTAGATTTACCAGAGCAGTGATCTTAAGGTTGATGCAAAAAAAAAAAAAAAATTTACAGAAGAAAAGGTCAACCTCGACAAATATGATGACTTCTTCAAGTTATTTTTAAAAAGTATTGTAGGCCCATCCAGGAGGATATTTTTCAAACATTCTAACAAAAATCAACTTCCCAACAAAGGATACTTTTTTCTGCTGAGCCAGCAGCAATAATAACTTTCTCAGGTACAAACCCACAGAACTTGAGGTGACATTTTGAATGACAAAAATCTGAACAGACCTAAAGAAAAGCTTCTGTATATATATATACATTCTTAGAACGGGGACTTCCTGAACACTTTCATGATTTAGAGACTGATTGTTAGAAGGTGCTGTGGTCAGATTAGACCAACATGGAGCTCTTTGGCATCAACTCAACTTGTCATGTTTGGAGGAAGAGAAATGCTGCCTATGACCAAATTAACACCATCCTCACTGTCAAGCACGGAGGTGGAAACATTATACTTTGGGGGTGTTTTTTCTTCACAGGGCTACTTCACCGTGTGGAAGGGTGGATGGGAGGAGTCATGTGCTGTTCAATCCTGAGCGAGAACCTCCTTCCCTCCTTAAAGCAGGAGGCTTCAAATGGTTGGTGGATGGGTCTTCCAATAGGATCATGACCCAAAACATTCAGCCAAGACAACCAAGGAATGGCTGAAGAAGAAGCAGATCAAGGTCATGGAGCAATCCAGTCAGTCTCCGGACATCAATCCTATATGAAAAATTCATGCAGAAGTACTCAGAGCTATGAAGAGAATGCAGCACATCCCCTCAGGACAGGGGAGAACGAGGCCAGGTTGAGTTTAAAGGGGCAAAAGTGGGGATGTGGAGAGTTTGTATTAATAGAACTATAATGCAATGAATCACGAATGTACTTTAGAAAATCGGGGTTAAACTATAAACATAACTGTAGTCAATAATTTTCACAGCTAAAACCTGACAGACTTTGAATACAAGCTAAGGGTTTTTGGGGAAAAGAAGAAAAAGTAGAAAGTAATTGCAAAGATGGAATGTCAAAAGGCAACAGGGTAATAAATAATTTTCAATTATTAGGAACAAGTTTTGTGGTTTGTGGTAAAAAGTGTTGACATTAAGTGAACAAACAGGACCATCAGTGCCAAAATACAAGACAGACGTTTACATAGAAATTATTACAAATGATGGAACCTTTGAGTGCTCCTGGTCTTTTGTGCCCTACAGATGTGCATGGCTTTGTGCTGCCTCCAACAAATGTGCTTCAAAATAAATAACTGCCCAAAGAGATATTTGGTCAAAAAGTCAACAGAAAAAGCAGAAAGAACCAATCAAGCAGCAGTTTTTCTGACAATGCTGCAGAGGCTGTGTTACAAACAACAGATCATCTCTGGGATCCCAAGACAAGAGGTAACTCCAGCTCCAGCTGTTGTTTTTTAGCAGTAATATGCAAGACTCCTCTGGTTCCTGAATGTGTTTAATTCACTCACCGAGTAAATTCACAGTTCAAAGACAGACCATTGTCTGTCTTGCATCGAGAGATTATCTGACAGGATTCTTTCACACATTTATGCCTCATGACCCTCACAAGAAAGATTTCCTAAGTAGATCTGCATTTCAGAGAGGATTGTGGTAGACCCACCAAAAACTCATCAGCATTGTAGAAACCCAACACATTTGCCGGGGGACACCAGCCTTAGTTCTTAAATTTTCTAGATGTTAAAAATTCCTTTTCAGTGGACAATTTTGATTGTTGGAGATCAGCTGGTCTTCACATCCTTCTAATGGAAAGAGACTTCTCAAAAAATCATGTTCTAGTCTGAAAGTGTGAAATGCTTTCCTTTGCATTTTGGTTAACTTATAGGTGAAGCTTTGGTGCAATTTTGATATGGAAGATATACCTCACTTAAAGGCAATCTGGGCTGATACGTCAGTCTACACAACATTACCAATTAGGCCTTCACTTTGAACCAGTAGTTAAATAGTCCTCCTTCTTTTAGATTCAAGAAGGGTTGTCTCTCACTTTGCTGACACACACACACCCCCTTTCCCACCTGAAGTGATGTTTTGGAATGGTCTAACCACCATCAGCCTCTGGGCTCTGGGGTTTATTCATCTATGGTCCCAGACCATCCCAAGCACACAAGACGTGATTGACCCAGAGCCTAACCACAATAGATTATTGACTTGTTTAATGGACATTTCCCTGTAAGAAATCTTTACTCACATTTCTTAGGATCTTTTCTTATTGAAATATAAAGAAGCCAAACATGTCAAATTTTAGCAAGTTGATATTGAACACAGATCACTGTCACTTACAGCTCTTGCAAATTATGCTTAGCCGTATTCAAACTATAAAACAACTCCACAAACTATGTTGAATCCCACTTCCTGCAGTGTATCCTACGTATTTCATTACTAGTTATTAGACATGTTGTTACAGGGGTGTGAGCCCAGCCACAGTCTTGACCCCATGAGGACACCACGAGCAGTCTCTGTCTATGAAAAGATAATAAAGAACTGCCACAAAACAGGAAGCAGACTTAGCATCAGCTAAGACCAGATGCTCTTATTTCAGTCTTCAGCAAACGGGAGACCAAACAAAAAAAAAAATCATGAACTTCCACAAACAAGAGAGACAACTAAATTCAGTAGCTGGGAGTCAGATTTATAACTATTTAGTGTTTAAAGTAGTGTCAGCAGAATCAAACATCATTTCAATGGGGCTTTTCTGGAGTCATTTTTATCAAGAACAAAAACATTGTAGCCTATTAGTTTTTGATGAGTTTTTTTTTACATCCATCTTCTATATCTCAAGTATCTAAACTTCTAAAGTCAGTTCAGTGAGAAATATTAACTTGGCCTTTAAACCTAACCTAAGAAAACAAGTCTGACGTGGAAGGTCATCGTCATTATTGAGTTGTGACATAAAGAGGGCATTCCAGTCATTTTTAATGCTCTATTGGGCCATTCCACTTTAAAAAGAAAACAAATCAAATATATTCTTACATAATACATCATTCCATTAACTTAGAAAAGTTCATCTAAAAGTTTTGAAGCAAAAAGACACATTTGTTGACTCCTAGAGAAATACTGCCCTCCTGAAAGTATTTCTTGATGGATAACTGGATAACTTTGATCAAAGATGAAAAAAACATAAATGTTATCCTCATTTTTAGTAACAGTTTTAAATTAAGAAGTTAAAGTATTTTCTTCACGTCATCCCTCCGTTCTGTAGGACACAAAAATGTACAGATAACAACTGCTAACAGACTGTAAAAATTGTTTTGTGTTGTTTATTCTTGTGTATCCTCATGAAGCTTATCCTTTAGTTTTGACAGACTGATTTCAGGTCAGAACAAAAGAAAGGACGGTTCATCTCAGAGTGAACTTCTTTTTTAACCAAACAAAGCCCAACAACACTTAAAGTGCGCAGCATCTCTTGTAGACTGGAGCTTATGTGAGGAACTAAAGGTTCAAATAAACTGTCAGGGATGAATTTATTCATGTTCAGGAACGTGTGTAAAGCTGCACAACTGCTCACAACTTGAACATTTAAAATGTCCATTCTCAAACTGATTCAGTTCTTTTTACTTTTAATATTTACACTTCGAGACCTAAAAATTAATCAAATTTAGTAAATGAAGCAGAAAGGCTTACCTGAGGTCTGAATATTCAGACGTTACGTGAAACACGTTTTGAATTTTCGCTGTAGATAAGCAGCAGTTTTGATGCTTATAAGCTTTAAAACAAGTGAAAAGTAATTATCAAACAATTTCTAAAAATAAGGCGTTTCTTATTGAAATGCTTCCAGATATGTTATTGTGGCTTAGATCGAGTGTGTCACATTCATTTATGAGAATGAAGTTGGTTAAAATAAAAGTTTTTGGAGCTCAGGCCTTTGGAAATGTAAGTTAAAATTTAAAGTCTATAAATCTCACCTCAGTTTCTCCAGCTGACAAGAGTTGTTGCTGGAAAAGAATGAGCCACGTCATCTGCCCCCCATGTCCTTTCCACATGTGCTCAGAAACACATTTGCTGTTTTGGTGCCGCAGCTCATGCAGACACCGTTCTACATCATTATTTTATGCAGGACGCACTTCATCAGTTTGACCCCACAGAGGAGCAGTCTTTGACTGAAGCAGTAGATTTATTCAGAACTTTATGCTTTAGCTAATATTTAATTCAGGCTTTGAATTAATCACTGGTTTAGTAAAAACTGTTGATTCTGTTCATCTTTTTTAAAATGACATGATTTGACAACAATGTGGAGCAGAGAACAAAATCTAAATGTTAAGAAAAACAGGAACAGTGGTGCTGATGTACTTTTCGTTATTTGAGGGCATCAGTCTGTGTGACAGACACATTATCTCAATTACCCAGCGATTTGCCAAACACTCACTTTCCCAGCATCCTATTTGTCCCCCACCTCCAGTTCTCCTGTGGCTCTTTTGCTGCCTGACTCTACCTGCCATCATCAGTCCATCCTTCGTCTCTTCAACTTCCTGTCTCTCCGTAGCTCTTGATGAGTGATGTGTTCTTGCATTAAAGAACTGTCTGAGACACGTGTCAGCTACGATTTCAGCTGCTGCTCTCTGTAGCCAGCATTGCCTGTGCTGCTCAGTGTGGTTGAAATGATTACTAAAGATGGGTCCCAAGGTCAACGGAGCTGTCAGGCTGAGATCCAAACTCCTCAAGCTCCCCTCCCACCCACCCCCCAGGCATGCACAATAAGGAGCACAGGCACAGGTGTTAATGGAGGGCGCTGAGCTGCACACAGACCTCCTGATACCCTCCTTCATGCAGTTTGCTTCCATCTCTCCTATTTTTCTTATTTTGCTCATTGGATGACTTGCTCCACATAAACATTTTTTAGAAGCACTGATCAAAACTGCTGCAAAATTTCCTAATCATCACCTTTGAGGGAACTTGACTTGCAGGCCCGAGCAGCTTTGATTGGTCATTTATCTAAGAATAAGGTATCAAGTATTTTTTTGTTTGATTTGTTTTGTGAGGAAAAAAAAGAACAAATTCCTGGACATTTCCTTGCAGTCTACAGGGGAAGATCGGTATGTACATGCTTCCCTTGATATATCTGTTTATTTTTGCAGCACATCCAAACAAAAGAGCGAGCAGGGAGGCCACTTCAGCTCGACAAAGGTCACATTTCCTAACGCAGGAAAACTGTTTCCTGGCCAGGCCAGAGCTCTGTTCGCCGAGGCAAAGGGCCGGGTGAGGCGCAGATGCATTTGTGCTGGTCTAATCATAACACATGGCACGCACACACACTACCGCAACCCTCTTAAGAGAACTTGGAAAAGAGAGAAGCTGCTTTCAGTTGCTTTGATCCATGCAGAATATTTTTAGGAAAAGACTAGTATTTGCATTGTTTATCCATGAGGACCACTTTAAAAGAAAAAAAATCTAGCTTTGTTTGTACCCACAGGCAACAAAAAGGTTTCTTTTTTGTCGAATGTTAAGAAGCCTTTAACCATCCTACACTTAGAGAAACTAACGTAGCCCTGCCCACCTGAATCTACCACCACTTCAGACAATTGCAGTGAGCAAAGTGCAACAATTAATCACCCATGATGGCAGTTAAACATGAATGGTCGTCAGCAGTGACTTGTCGTTCACATTTAGAATTGGCTTTTACACTTCAACAGCAGGAATCATGCTTCCAGAAATACTAAGAATTAATCTAGCTGTCAAAATCTGGACCCTTTGGGAGAAGGGGCAGAGCTCATGTTGGGAGTGATCAACCTTTTTGGAGTTTAACAGACTATTTCATGTCCGAACAGCCACAAATAAATGCTAACAGAGCTCTCCTGACATGTGAACACAGGGTTTGAATACCTTAGCATTCTTTGCAAACAATATCTCTTATGAGCAGGGCCAGTAAAGACAGTGATTTATGCAAATGTGGAAAGAACACCAGATGAAGCTAACATAACTCTGGAGCTGTCTCACACTGGACTTCTGATAGTCCCAAAGCTCACCAAGATATTTTTGCAAAAACTTTTTTAGGTACCAGCAGCTCAATAAGATGAACACTTTTAGGCACAGACAAGATAGAGAACATCAAGGTGTCCATTATCAGGAAATTAATGGACAACACATCTCAACGGTCCTCTGCTTTGGGTGTCACCTCATTTTTCTCGTCTCCCCCTTTTTATATTCTCTTCTCTCTTTCTCTTCTGCTGCAGCCTAATCTTCAAAATGATCAGATTCACCAAAGGAAACTAAAACCTTTCATGTCTTCTGTTTTATTGCTGCTGTGATATATAAACTGTGGATTTATGCATGTCATCTTCTATTCCAAGTTTCTGCCGCTCCGGTTACCAAAAGATAGTTTGCTCTCTCTGGGTGGGTGGAGTGCTCCTTCCCCAGTTGGAGGAGTTTAAGTATCTTGGGGTGTTGTTCACGAGTGAGGGAAGATCAGAGTGTGAGATTGACAAGCGGATTGGAGAGCCGTCTGCCATTATCTAGTCGCTGTACCGATAATAATAACCAATAATCCACTGTGGTGAAGAGAGAGCTGAGCCAGAAAGCAAAGCTCTCCAATATCGACCTATGGTCATGAGCTCTGGGCATGAGTGAAATGATCGAGGTCCCAGATACAAGCGGCCGAAATGAGCTTCCTCCGTAGGGTGGCTGGGCGCTCACTTAGAGATAGCGTGAGAAGCTCGGTGACCCGTGAGGAGCTTGGAGTAGAGCCGCTGCTCCTCCACATCGAGAGGAGTCAGTTAAGGTGGCTCAGGGTCCAGATGGTCCTCCTGGACGACTACTTGTGGAGGTGTTCCGAGCATTTCCCTCTAGGCAAAGGCAAATGGGGAAGACCTGGGACAACCACTAAGACAGGAGACCCTGGAGAGACTTGGCTGGCCTGGGAACGCCTTGAGGTCCCCACAGAGGAGCTGGAGGAAGTGGCCGGGGAGAGGGAAGTCTGGGCATCTTTGCTTTACTCTAGAGCACTGTCGCTGAGTGATTTTCACCCAAGCAAAAGTATTTAAATGATTTTCAGAGTGTTGCATTTTTGTCATGGGTCCTTGGGTAGCGTCAACATTGTTCTTGATATCTTTGAAGTTGTGTGTTTCCCTACCCCAAAGCCCACTTTTTTTCTACAGGCACGCGTTCGAGTGATTTTCACCCAACAATTGTGAAAGAGGGTAAAGTACTTTTTGAGTGTATTTCACCCAATGATACTGCTAATGTATAAATCAGGTGATCTTCCCACATGTCAAGGGTGACTTCATTTTGGCTTACCATATTTACTGTTCCTCTTCAACTTAGCAGTCATTCTGTTGAAGGATTAGTGTATTTGACATCTCAGCTAGTGAGTAACGCATGGGTAAGGTTAATTTAACTTGACAAGGGATTCGATCTCCTTTTTAGCCTAAAGCTCCACTATGTAGCTAGCTAGACAACTCTGCATTTTCTTCCTTTCAGCAAAGAGCTACATTAAAAAGCAAGATAGGTAGCAGGTGAAGTTCTAGAACAACTCTAGAAAAAAATGTCTCAATGGAAGCCAGTGAAGCATATGACCCAAAAGCAAACAGAAAAGATTCTGTTCAGGGAAAGCAGTGATGAAGTTGTTGATCAACTGGAAGCAGAGAAATGTACAATAGAAATTTTGATGTGGACTACATTCCAAAACAGGTGATGATGATCATGACAGTGTTAGCTATGGCATTAAGCTTAGTCGCCAAAGAAAAAAAGAGCGACTCCATGATTCCACTAGAATGACCACCAGACACAATGCCACCTCAGGACCTGTTACCTCTAGGTTTACTGCCCATCCTACTTCCCCTGCCATGCCTGATATGGTCCCTGCTACATCTGATGCTTTTCCTACCACACCTGATGCTGGTCACAAGAAGAGAGGACATTGCCATGAGATTTTTTTGTTCTCAAATTCCTAATTTTCTGTAGTTTTTGAGCATGTTTTTAGGAGCGTCCTATGTTTTTATTTTCCATTTTGTCACACATATCGCAGATGAAAATAAAAGAAAACCACTCTAATTTATCATGTGTTGTCATATATTCATCTATTTTTCATTACAGGTACTTTTTGTTGGGTATATTATATCAGGTGTCAATTGCCTGGCAAAAGTGATGGTGTAACGTTTTATAGAAAAAGTGTTCTGGGTTAAAATGCTGCCCCTGCGAACCGGTCCCAGATGAGCAGAAGAAGATTACCAACGGTTACAAACTGGTGTTTAGGCCAGTGCAATAATATTGAACATACAGTAAGCATTATCCAAGAACTTTAGATTCAATAAACCCAAATGCCAGTAACATTATTTATTTTATTAAGTCAATAAGTATTCAGTTGGGATCTAGTTTATTTGTTTTGGCACTTGACACTTCAAAACACTTGTTAAGTTGATACATGATACTGAATTGATTGAATTTAAGGTGTCGTTCGAAGGCTACCATTTGTTTTTTTCTGCTTGCAATGCACGTTTTCAAAATATTGATGTGAAGATTTTTGAATAAACATGTGAAAGTGGTTATTATTCATATATGTCACATTTGAAAAGCTGAATATGTCTGTGCTTTTAGTTTCCATGCTTTAATATTACATTTAATATCACAATAATGTAATGGCATCAGCTAACCATCAAGGTGATTATTCAGATAGATTCTCTGTAACAATGAGATTCAAATTAAGGTCATCAGCTCTGATCTGACTGATCTGGAACTAATTGTGCAGGAATTTAGCATTTGGAAATGCTGCACACCCGCTGCAGCAGAAACATGCATTTGGAACAGCAGTGTCTTCATTTAGAGGCTGCTTCATGTCAACAAGGCCTTACTGCTGCAACCATGAACACTTTTAAAATCTTTCAAAGAGCCAACACAAAGTGTTGGCTCTTATTTGTTTAACACTGGAACACATCAGTGTATCTTCATTAAAGACTACAATTCTGGATGCCAAAGTTTATGTTGCAGAGGGGAAATTAATTCAGTTTTTCTTTTTTTATTATGGTCTCTTTATTTAACTTCAAATGACATATAATACAGCTTTTTATGGTAAAGAAATATCCCAATACTTCTGTGATGTGCAATATTTTGAGGTTGTAAGAATACAATTAAATGATGTTCCACAGCTGCACATCTGGGGACTGATGTCAAACATTTTCATGTTTGGATTCATGGTCATTATTGTTTCTTTTGTTCACATCTTTTCTTTTGAACCATCTATGTTGCCTTATTTCCTAAATAGTTGATATTTTGAGAAGTGTAATGAAAGTCCAGTCTAAATATGTGATCACCTTTTTTAAGATAACATTTCTACAACATTTAGCATAACATCCTGAGAGTCAGATGAGGTGCACCCATAGAGCAAACTTATTATCTATGTTTTAAGATTTTTTTATGTTGTTTTACAATAAAATTAGTATAATTATTCATTCATTTTCCAATCCGCTTTATCCCTTTCGGGGTCACGGGGTTGCCGGAGCCTAACCCCGCTACTCATGGGCGAAGGCAGGGGATACCCCTGGACTGGTCGCCAGTCTGTGGCAGGGGCCACAATCACACACCCATGCACACCTAGGGACAATTTAGAATAACTAATTAACCTATGAAGCATGTTTTTGGATGATGGGAGGAAGCCGGAGTACCCGGAGAAAACCCACGCATGCACGGGGAGAACATGCAAACTCCACACAGAAAGGTCCCCCAGCCAGGACTTGAACCGGGAACCTTCTTGCTGTGAGGCAGGAGCGCTAACCACTGCGCCACCGTGCAGCCCTGTATAATTATTATCATTATCATTATTATTATTGTTGTTGCTGTTATTATCATTATTATAATGATTGTTATTATTATTCATATCATTATTATTATCATCAAGCCAGCATTTCTAGTGAGGCCCTCTTCCCCTGCAGGCTGCGCTCCCATGCTTTGTTACTCACAGAGAGCCCGTTCTGTTGGGCAGGGCGCTGACGGGCAGCGTGTCCATTAGGTCCACATCGTCGCACAGAACCCGGACTCGGACGCCCTGCCTGCTCGGATCCTTGGACCTGTGAGCCGAGCAGTGACAGCTGTCAGCGATCAGGTCTGGACAGGTCCTGCTGCTCTGGCTCCACGGCCACAGGAGGACTGTGAGGCTGAACACGCTGAGCGCTCTCATCGTGGACTCAAGGCTCGGGCTGCGTCATCCCAGCTTGTGCGTGCAGTCGGGATCATTGCGCATCGTCTTTCTTTGCAGTTCGGTCAGACTGAAGTGACACGGACAAATGTGCACCTGTTGGAACTTCGAACTTGTATAGAGGTATAGAAATCCCGCAATATGAGGACACGGATTCTTCTCAGTCCTGGTCCAAACTTTTCTCTGTTGAGCTGGATGTCAGATTCCCGCCGGCAGCGCTCCGATAGCTCACTCTGGAACCTCCTTTGACTTGGCAAAAACACCAGACGTCCAATGAAAGCTCCTTGTTCTTCATCTCAGCTGCGTTGGAGCCGGCAGGGCATGCGTTGTCATCCTGGATTTGTGCACATGGATTGTTGCGCATGAAGTGTCCAGAAAGTCCCTCCCCGTGGAGTCCAGACTGTGCTTTCCTTTTCAAAAACTTCTAATTCAGGCACAACACTAGACTGCGCCTCAGATTTGGTTTTGTCTTTTTCATTTCCTTATTTCTTCTTCTTTTTCTTCCAGTGCTTTCCAGCAGGCTGTAGGCCTACACTATATGTCCTTAGTTCTTGTCATGTTCTGGTTTCAAGTTAACTCACAGCAGTCAAGTTTAGGTTGATGATCATTACTTTCAGTGTATTTAAGTTTCTGGTTTTCAGTTCTTCATTGTCAGCTCATCTGTTTGTCACCTGTTCATTGTGCTTTTTTATTTGTTTGTATATTTTTGCCATTTTTAAGTTTACTTAATAAAAGTTGACATTTCAGCCACCAAGTCCGTTCTCCTGGATGCATTTCACCAAATCCTGACAATACCCATCAAAGCTGAGCATATGTGTGCTGTTTTCTACAGAAGAAGAGAATAGCAGAATCTGTGAAAGGGACGATTCCATGAGTTACAGTGATTCACCTGACCTGTATTCAATCAATAAAACCCCTAGGATTATAAGACAGAAATGTGCTGTAAAACTATTCTAGTTGCTCTATATTTGAAGCACTCCCAGTGGTCTTTTAATTATGATTCTGCTGTTTTTTAACCAACCAAAAAATTTTTCAAAAAGTGCAGTTTTCTAGGACAGATTTTGCAGAGCAGCAGGAGTTCATAGGAAATTCACCTCTGAGTTGTGGGCGGGACTGTTGGCATGGAGCAACCCTACCACCCTCACCCATGGCTAAAGGTGCTTATTGGCGGCGTCGAGTTTAAGTGGCCACTTTCAATGAAAAGTCAAACGCGCACAGAGCAGAATTCCAGCCTTCTGCGTCCAGAACGCTCGTGATCCTGTGCGGCTACACACGTTTTTAACTAATTTGCAGGCTCTACATACAATTTGGGCGTTCATTAATCAAGCGCTGAAAGTTCAACTAGTTGAGCTTTTTCACGCTTATTCTGGGCAACGCGGCACTGTGACCAATCAGGAACTCAGATTGGTTAGTGACACGTGGGTAGTCTCCTTTTCATGAAGGTGCTCACACACCGAACATGATTCGCGCGGCGGAGGTGGGCAGTTTCAATGTAAAGTCAATGGTTTAAATGCAAATTGAGGTTCTGAATTCAATTGAGGTTCACGAATTGAGTAACGCAGCGCAAATTTAACGGCGGCGCGGCGAGCCAGAGTAAAAAAATCTAAACTCTGGGGAGGTCACCACGTCTGTGTCAACCAATCAGGGACTCAACTTTGGACACGTGCTGGTTTCAGTGACAGCGGTACATCATCCAATACGGTGGATCGGATCTCCTGAACTTCCATTCATTCCTTAACCTGATGGATCCCTTTCAGGACAGCAGGGTTTCCTGAATCTTTCCCGCTACTGTTGGGCGACAGTCTGCTTCAAACACGGTCAGAGAGAGACGGAAACACCGTGGAAGCGGCCGTCATCCTGACACAGCGGGACTGAAGCTCACTGTACCAGAGAACCTCTAAATCAGGGGGGATCACACTTTTTTAACATGTGAGCTACTAAAAATGCATACAATAATGTGAAGTTTTGATTTAAATGCTCAAACAAACAACCAACATGCTGTTACAGCAGAAACACATGATTCCTGTTTACAGGAAAAATCCATGGATGAACAAATGCTTTGGTGATAACCAGAGCGAGCCCTTCACTCAGCATTGTGTACGTATCTCTTTGTACAGTGACAAATCCTGTTGCCTGTTAGCAGTTCTTGTGACAAATGTGGTTAGTACACATGCACTGTTCTTTTTATCATAGGAAAAACTCTGTGTTCAAATCTCACACCCGACTATCATAGTTCGTTGAATCTTTTTTTCTTTTTTTCAGTGGTTAGCGCTCTTGCCTCACAGCAAGAAGGTTCCCGGTTCTAGTCCCGGCTGGGGGACTTAAAACAGTGCCACCAATGGGGGACCTTTCTGTGTGGAGTTTGCATGTTCTCCCCGTGCATGAGTGGGTTTTCTCCGGGTACTCCGGCTTCCTCCCACTGTCCAAAAACATGGTTAATTGGTTGCTCTAAATTGTCCCTAGGTGTGGATGTGATTCTGCATGGGTGTGTGATTGTGGCCCCTGTGACAGACTGGCGACCAGTCCAGGGGTGTCCTCTGCCTTCGCCCATGAGTAGTCGGGTTAGGCTCAGGCAACCCCATGACCCCGAAAGGGATAAAACGGTTTAGGAAAAAAAAATGAATGAACAAAGTTAACACAAATAAATGTAATCTATGAAACCTTTAATTTAAATGTTCTTGTTTGTTTTTTTAAAAGATGTACAAAGAAATGCATATTTAAAAAAATTGATGTATTCTTAATGCTTAATAAAATGTGAATATATATTTAAAAAGTAAAACACAGCAATACTGAGATTTGAACCTGGTTATATCTTGAGTGGGAGTTCTACAACTGCACAACAAACTGCTGTCACCACAGGCACTGGTTCATCACAAGGAGTGTTTTCCATTTGATCACTGAATTTTTACTTTTTTCGTGGGTAGATGATTTATTTATTCATTCATTTGTTTTTCATGTCTGCGATCTCCATGAAGACGTGATCACTGATGTTTATGTAGAGCTCTTTGAAAGAGAAAAAACTGATCTCTAAACATCATTGTGTCTTTCATACACTTTAAATGAAATACAGACAAAGCTTCATGTAGTAATCAACAACATTAGCTGTTAGCTCCTCCCACACGCAAACGAGGCGGTGAGCTTAGAGAACACATTTTTGGCCACACGGTGAGCAGCAAAATAGCCGGGACACGTGAATTGGCGAATCGTGTTCAGTGTCAATGCATCTTAACACGGAAGTACCAACTGTTGTAAACATGATTACAAAGGAGAAATGTAAATTTGAGCTTTGTGCCCAGCCAGATTAATGAATATGCCACCAGAACAGACATTTATGGTAACAGAGCTGTAAAAACAAAAGCCTGGAGCACGATTTGCAGGATTTGAAGGTGAGGAAATTCTGATTAAATGTCTTTACCTCTGTGACCTGTTTGAGCCACCACATTTGTCAGAGAAGTGAAACAAAAGGCCCCATTTCGGTCCATATTGTTTTGCAGGTAGTGAAGCTTCCATTTTTTTGTGCACTAAGGAAAAACTAACAGACAACACTTCAATATTCTGAATTCACTAGAATGTCCCACCTGGAACACTCCATCTCTCTGGTTAAAATGGTCAAGAAAGATCATTTTGATCACTTTAATCACTGAAGCTCTGAGACAAAGAGCAGAATGATGAAGAACCCACCCAAAGTTTAGAAAAATACAAAACTCATCAAATAGTGTCAGAAATAATGCTCACAAGTTAACCAAAATACATGAATCCATTATCAGTTCTGTCTCTATCCTGAGCGGGGACACAGGGGTCAGTGGAGCCTATCCCAGCAATCACAGGATGAAGACACCTGGACAAGTTACAGGTCACCCTGTGTCCAAAGGTCAGAGCCAACATTCAACGCCTGAGGCAAATGTCTTCCTATGTGGGAGGAAGCGCCCAGAGAACAGGAAGAACATACAACTTCATGCAGGAAGGATCCAACTTGGATTTGAACCACCACCCCCACCATGTACCCGAGCAATTAATGCACAATATTATTTAACTGAAAAAGACTAAAAACACCTAGTTATAAAATGTCACAAAAAGACTATGCAAATATTACAGAAAAGGGCCACAATACTAAAGGCTGATAGATCTGATTCAATTTGATTTTATTCACTCATTAACTTTAACGTCACGAGTGGGAAGGGGACAATCTTGACACAAAAGTGCAACGTTAGACTCTCAGAGGGAATCCGGATTTTTTCTTTTATAGCCGAGTAAAATGCTTCAATTCTCTTCATGTCTTTTCTATGCCAGAAAAAAAGGAAGAAGTGAGAATTAAGTAGTGTTTCAGCTCTCATTAACTCTGCTTGTTAAAAGCTCTTTAAGTGTGCCTGTAAACCTACTAAACAAACAGCTCAGCATATTAGCTGTCTCACAGTCCAGAAAATTGGGCTTCTGTCATCAGGACCGCAGGTTTAAGCATCAAACATCTACTAATGTCCATCATGTCTGTTGATGAGAGCGAATAGATGCAAACATGAGAATCTTCATCGATATAACTGTTGATGGTGGATCATTGAAAGGTTTTGCCTCGCTAAAGTCGAAGTTGAAACATCTGCTTGGGGTCCTTGGGGCTAGGGTGAGGAATGTTCCTTGTCTGTGTGCGGCCCTTTGCACCAAATTCCTCCTTATCCATACTACTCCCACTGCAGGCTGTAGAGCACAAAGAAGGATTTGAAGCCTCTTCCACTGACCCGACAAGCAGTCCATGTTTCCTATTCTTCTCCCTGGCAGGCGAGCATAGATTCCCTTTTCTCCACAGTAACAGGCTGCACAGCGTAGGACACATCCCTCACCTCTGAGTTCATTCACACACGGAGAACTTTTTCCCTCTTTATTTAACTCCCAAAGCACTCCCTGGGACTGTCAGTCAGGCAGGCCTGTTTACACAGATGTAAGTTTTTATCGTGTCTCATGTAAGAGCAGACAGTTGTCCAACCATCTGACCTCTCAGGCTCCTGGAGGAAAGTCACTTGGTGAGTTGACATCACTATTTGAAGTGATCCATCTTTAATAGATCCTAAAGAAACACTTTTTTTCTTGGATCCCAGCCACAGCTGTTCACTGAGCTACTTGTATTCTCCTAATGGGAAACAGAAAGAAAGAAAAACTAGAGTTTAGACATCCCTGAAGTAATTGACACGACCTGTTGTATCGGTTTGAGAATAAACCCAAAATCAGGGCACAAGGAGAGGTCTTTGACTTTTCATACAGATGTCCTGTTTTTCTTTCCAGCTCTTCCCTTCAGGGGGCGTCACAGCAAATTAGTTTTCTTTCATTAGGCCTGGCTGTCTGGGTCTCGTTCTTTCACACCCACTAGCCACATGTCCTCTTTTCTGCATCCATAAATCTCCTCTCCAGTCTTCCTTTTCACCTTCTAACTGGAAGTTGTGTCTTTTACATCCTTCTACCATGCACTGTCCTTTCTTGACCCATCTAAACCTTTAGAATCCAGCCTCTGAGGCTCTGTCCTGAAAACATCTCGTCCTAGCTATGCTTCTGCCTTTTTCGTCCATCCTTGTCACAACAAAGTGAACCTCAGGCTTGTTGCAATGTGTTTACCCAGTGTTGGGTAAGTTATTTCTAAAAAGTAATTGATTACTTTATAGTGACTGAATCAAAATTGTAATTAAATTACTTTACTCATTACCTATTTGAAGAAGTAATTTACTACTCGTTACTTTACATTTTTCCATTCATATACAAATTCTCAGGAGAAAAACAGCTTCACACAAACAAGATCCTTTTGTCTTTCATTGAACAGAGCTCCTTTGAAAAAGATATTTTTAATCTCAATAAGACTTCTCTGGTTAAATAAAGATAAACAAATCAAGATAAAATAAAAAAAAAACTACATTTTTAAAGCAATAACCTTGTGCAAAGTATGAACATGGTTCAAGACATAACCTGGCTTCATTTGAATTCAGACAACAGTGTGAAAAATGACACAAAATATGTTCCAACATATTTGTGGTCGATGCTACAGCTCAGAGTCAGATGTGGAAAATCCTGTTATATTCATATTCATCTCTATCAAATCTGCAATCAAGCCAGTTTTTGAAAACATAAAGAATTATTAAATGTCTCCATGTTTATTTTGGCGAGTTGATGTATTCCATTACAATGAGTTGCACCCAATGCATTAGTGTCTCTCTCTCTCTCTACATTTGTCTTTTGTGCACCGTTCTGCACGGCTGCAGGTCTACCAAAGTATGTACCCCACCCCTACGGAGTGTGAGCGTAAACTCATATTGATCAGTCTCGTGCAGCTTAGAGAGAAAAACAAATAAAGAAAGGGTGAATTAATATAGAAACAATCGTTTCAGAGTCCCAGGAAGGAGCGGACTCTTGTCTTTCACACCAAAGAGCGTCTTTAGAATGGTTTCATTCATAACAAACATCAGTTCACGGGGAGGATCTCTGCTCTGCTGCTCACCGGCTGCTCTGTGGAGATGACAGCACTCCTTTCAGAACAGAGTCTCTTTTTGTTTCATCTTTAATCCAGTTTGGAAAGCACCTTGACTGCAGCAGAGAGTGCATGTCTGTACTTTGACCGATCCCTGACTCTGTTTTACCTGTGTTTTCTTTTCATCTCACCGAGGGAAAATGTCAGTCTACAAAACCTAAGTAACAAGGCTTTCTATGGTCCAGAAATTGTAATTAATTACTGAATGTTGCTCTTCAATTTGTTACTTTACTCTGTTACTGACAAAAGTAATTAAATTACAGTAATTCATTACTTTATACACCGTTACCCCAACACTGGTCTTATCAGGCTGTTGTAGCTTGCAACTAATCTGAGACACAAAATTGTGAGATGTCATACAAATCTGTGGCATCTTTTCCACTCAGTCTAACTTAACTTGAATTGGACAAATATTGCAAATCTTTCTGACCCATGAAACTAAACCAATAAAAAAAACAATTTGAGGTTAGAGGTTTGCACATGTCTAAAGCTATTTCTAGACAACATCTTACATGGAGTTTGTGCCATTAATCCAGCACAGAAGTCTGCTTGTGATTCTCTGTGTTAGTTTGGGTCAAAAGTTAATCAGGATATTGTGACTCAACCATTTTAATATGTCCTGTTTGTGCATGAAGCTTGAATTCTGTAGGGTTTGACCTGTTGTAGAAGATTGTTTTATCCAACAATTTAACAAATTTAACTTCTTAAAAACGTGACAAATGCGCAACTTTCAGCACCACAACAAGTCAAAAATGATGACAAAACTCATTTCATGCTTTTGGTTTGACATACTAATCATTCTAGTTGTACAAGGTAGCAATTAATCTGCAATCCCTAGATATCTGAACAGAAATAAATGAAAGGTTTGAAGATCACAAAGGATGTCAGTCATTGCTGACCTGGTGACATTTATATGTTAAAAACAGCTGCAGTTTGAACTCCAGAAACCAAATAACTGCTTGCATTTGTGCAAACTCAATCGCAGGCATTCTTATGTAGGATGTGCACTACGTCTATGTCAATGTATGAATTTTTGTGCATCTCCTTTGCACTTCCCTATAGTTTTAGATTGACACCATACAGTCCTGCTCAGTATTTCTATATGTAAATACATGTTTTGACCCTGTTTAACCCTGTGTAAACAGGCTTCTGAAATGTTGCCACCAATAACAGAGAACTCTTTAGAAAGAAGGCTCCTTGGAGTTTGGGAAACCACTGCTACTTTTAAACTTGAGAAAGGAGGGCAATGTGGTGCTGGTCAGCATTGCAGTGTTTCAGTTACTGGGTGGACCCACTGACCACCAACCACCATGTCAGGACACATGACTTCCAAAAGGGTTTGGAGCCTTTCTAATGATTTAAAAAAAGACTGGTGAAAATGATTCACTTGACTTACCTCGCCTATGTCCTGGTTTTAGGGACAGGGAATTTTCAAACTTGGAAGCCAGCAGTGAGCTTGATTTGTAGTTCCTTTCCTCTCAGTGACAAAGCAGACACATGCAATTTGCTTCAGCTTTTTCATTTTGAAAGGAGTTAGAGGCCAAAGTTTGAGCACAGCAATGTTTCCCTGGAGCCTAATAAAAATGCTGTTCCTAAATTCCATTTTTCTCATTTTAATATAAGCGAGTGAAAATGCCATCAGACCGGTTCTTTGTTATTCATTAACGTTATTGGAAGGGGCTCTGCTCCCGTCGGTTGATCCCCAATAATAAGGCTGCATGCCGTCAATATGCGTTGACACTTATTTTGCTGTTTTTGGGAAAAGACAGGTGTTTTTGGGGCCTCAAAGAGAAGCATTATCTAATATATTCTTTATAAGCTGGACAGTGGGAGCTGTGTCTCTGTGAGGAGATGATTTGCTGTGGGAATATTCTTCAGGGAGGGGACACAAGGGAAAAGGGGCACTGATTGAAGGAGTCACAGTGTTAACTTTCCTTGTGGAGTTTTTCTCTTCTCTTAAAAACATTGGAGAACATTTTGATACTTGTCATGCTGATCCTAAAAACATATTCTCCAGGGAGAGCATCTGCTTTTTCAAGACGTTTCAAAAGAATATTTACTTTACCAGTATTTTTTTCATTTTTGTGGCTTTATTTGCACATGCCTTTTAAGTTATTCTGGGATTGAGGGTGATTTCTTGTCTTTCACAAGTAAGGAGGCAGTGCAGTGTGCCACAAACAGTCCCAATGTTGTGACCTAATGGTGGCTATAGTCTTAAAATACTGTATTTTCTGGAATAAAGGGTACACTGGATTGTAAGGCACACTGTCAATGCATGGTATATTCCCGAACTTCTCTTCTAATATACAAGGCGCACTGAACTACAAGGCAAATTGAGCGAGACAAAAGAGTCAGAGATAAGTCCATCAGTCAGTCAGACTTTATTAACTGCATTCACAGGAACTTGAACTTGTTTGTAACACACTGCGCATTAGCAGCATTAGAAGAGTTAGCATATTCACAATACCTACCTGTATCTTACCATCTTGTTTGCAACAGGTAAAAAAACAAACTGATATCGCTAAAATACAAACATTACAGTAACATTAACTCTCAACCTTGTTTGTAGCATGTTAAAAAAACCCAGTCCAACACCGTTTCATGCTGGCCCCTTTAGTGTATTCGCAAAATCAGCCAACCTTCTTTGGAACTCGTAAAAACATTTTGACAGAGTACATTTCAAAGTCACTGCAACATTACTAAGCACAAACTGGAATAATCAATGTATAAGCTGCTCCGGATCTTAAAGTGTACTGTATTTATTTGAAAAAAACAATTAAGGCTTTTAAGTGCAGCTTGAGGAAAATATGGTAGCTGGTTTTTCCAGGGAAGCACATTTGTTACTATCCTTATAAGTCCAGTTAAAAAAATGGAGCCCAGTTTCCTGCTTGGATTTTATTTTTTTAAAAATCTGTTTAGTTTCCTCATCCACTGTTAGGAATAATTCTAGAATAGAATACGCTTCAAAGATGTATATTGTGGTCGGACAAATGTAAAAACAGCCTTCAGGGGTATCTGCATGTTGACATTTGCCCTTCGTGGCTGTAAAAAGATAAGCATGGGGTAATAAGAAGGGCTTCGGAATCCTGCCCTGTGATGCCCCTTTCTGTGGAATAATTGCTGCTTGTTCTGTTTGGTGAGATGGGTCATCTCAGAGCTGAATCTCTCCCACGGCAGACATTTCACGCCTGTTAGTAGATCTCTCTTTATCTCTTCCTACTTCACTTTGGTTGGTTGTGATGTCTTCCTTTTGCTGCTGCACTACAGCTGGACACTTAAGCGCGAGTGAAGCTTGACGCCATTCCTGCTGCAAGTCTGCGCACACAGAAACTCCTCTTTAAAAAATCCCCAATTCATTGTAGAGCTGCTCATCCTTCGCCTTCAAACATGACACGTCTTTTCTGTTTTCTGTCTTTATCAAAAAATGTATACAGGAGAAAATCAAAAAAGTACTCAATTTTTAGCTGCTAAAGTTCCCAGCCAATCCCTGAGGGAATGTGCAGTGTATCTAGAAAGGAAGTTTTTTTTTTTATTATTTGCTAGTGAAATGTTTTAAGAGACATTTTAAGGTCAGCCTGTGCTGGTGGCCCACTGCTTTTAGCTGCTCCCGTGCCTTCACATTAACATCCAACTCTGATCATATTTTGATCTACAGTGTTGTAAAATTGTTCTCAGGGCTCTTTTAATTATGTCGTTATTAGCCAAAGTAATGTTGTTTTCTAGGACATAGTTTTGTTACAGAGTGGCAGGAGTTCATTAGAAATGCACCCCTGAGATGTGAGTGGAACTGGAGAAAAGCCAACCCCACACTCTCTCCCACTAGCTTACAGCCCCTCACACCTCCAAGCTAACATTAGCAGTGCAACAAAACTGGTGAGCAAAATTGGAGCTATCCAGCTGTAGAGTTCTGAGCCAGATTCCAGCTCAGACGAGGAAAACCACAACGTTCATGGATCTAGATATCTACAAGTGGATGCATCGGAATGGAGCGGAGCAGGGAGCTTGTATCCTGCCGGTTGTAGTTTGTGTGCAGCAACTACAAGCTTTTCCAAACAGCATTTTTTCATCTGCTGCTGATTCACAACAATTTAAACAAAGATTTAGAAATGCAATCTTAAACTTAATTTTCTTTATATATGTGGACCATCAATAAAAAAATGCTACAAGAAGATGTTTCATTGGAGTGGGTATTTAAACTGGAATGCCTTATTTAGGCTGATCATGAAGAACTACCTGTCTTTTTTTTATTTTATGATGACATGTTTTTTCAGAAAACTGGAAAACATTTGTAAAACTCATTCTACCAAAGAACTTGTATACCATAATCTCAAATAACTTTTTGGATTTAAAACAAAAACTGGACTCCAGAGACACTCAGTCAGTTTAACCACTGTTCTCTGATCAGTTCTTCATCAGTTCATGTTTTCTTCATAACCGTCTTGCTCTCCTCTGATTTTTTTTAGAGCATATTGGTTCACATTTGCTCTGACAGAAGATGTCAATCGGCTGTGAGGCAATCAAGAGGCTACAGCTGAATCAACAGCTCCCTCAATCCCACACATATGAACCACATGTCTGTCTCATTTGTTTATGTATGTGGGGAAAAGAAAGCAGTGTAACTGCTAGAAAATAGACCCTGAGGTATTTACCACTCCTAGTAGATAATCTGGATCCATAATGTGAGGTAAAGGGCATGCAGTGAGCCAAACAAGAAGGTGATGCTTTCAGGATATTTTTTCCTTCAGGACGCTGTTCCCCTCAGCAGATGGGCCCACTCGTGCTCGTGTGACGCACTGCAGAAGTTATAAATATGAGCTGCCTTTCCTGGTCTCTCTTTTTCTCATTCCATTCCCTTCCTTTGCACTCCCCACAGTTCATGGCTCTGGACACATGCCAAGAAAAATGTTGTTTCCTGGCGTCACTCATGAAGCCGATTCTGAGGAACCAAACACAGTCCAGAGGCAGTACAGACAAACCACTGGACGTCAAATGATCACAATGCAGCTTGATGTTGAAGAAAAGGATTCTCTTGACTTGAAAACAGAAAAACAATCTTCCTTATTGGTTGTCACTGAGTGCCTAGGGAGAGTGTGATGGGATTTATTGCCACATTCATTTTGAGCAGGATGGCCAGTAACCAAAGGGGTATGCACGTTTTTATTTTATGAGACAAAAACATAGCTCATCCAAGACAAAATAAGCACTTTTAACCCCAAAAAAAATGTACGTCAAAAGTTTCTCAAGAACTCTAAAACATAAACAGGCAGGTCAGTTGTAGCCAGCATATTCACACACTCTAAATATGGAGTGAAATGCATCCTTCTTCCTCTCCATCTGCTTTTGCATGAGGCTGAACTCTTCTTATGGTATTATTAATAGTGCATTTTCACATGCAATCATCTGTTGGTGCAGCAGCATCAGAGGTAGTGACTCACAGAACGCTGGCTGCAGAGTGGGACCAGTTCTGGAGGCCTTGGAGCTGAGAGTGCGCACAAGAAGGTTGCATAAGCGGCCAAATTTCATCCCTGCCTTTCGCAGTTAATTGTTCAGTGCAAACCACATACCAGAGAAGCTTTATCTGTCTACTTTAGAGTGAAGCCAAATGTGGAATATTAAAAGATATTGATCCCGCAACACAAATCCACACAGCTGCTAAAGTTACTGCCCTGCTCAGTTTTAACATGATTCAGTTACCTGCTGTGGTGCACGGCTAAATATTATTGGAGTTTTTGTTTGATTGTTTTTACTTTCATTTGGTTTGTTTTCCAAAGCTTTAGTGTTGCTGATCTTCTGCACCATTCAGTGATGACACTGACAGGCTCCAATCGTCAGGGTTGATTCTGGCAGATCTTAGAAAGTTGTACAGTGAGGAGCTGCAGGCTCTTCTTCTCTCTGTTTCTCATTGAGGTCAGAGCAACAACACTACCCCCCAAAGAGCAGCTGCAGAACCTGTGTGATTTTTTTTTTTTCAAGCGGTTTGCTCTAGTAGCCTACACCCTTAGCCTACAGCCTCTATTGTGTAGGCTAGCCTCCAGCCTACACTTAAAGGGCCTATATCATGCAAAATCAACTTTTTTGAGCTTTCAAGTGTATGATGATGTTAATTCCTCACGAAAAAAAATCCTCATGCTCCATTCACGCATCTCTGAGTGTCCTCTCCAACCCTGCTCTCTGAGCACCAGCCCCTCCCCTAGAATGACTGTTCATTGACTTGAGTTTGTTCAGCCTTCCCAAAGAGCCTACTCGTCAGAAATGGCTGCAGTTTATCTCGCAACTATTTCAGGACACGTAACAGACCAGCCAGCAACTTTTTGTTTTTATGGGCAAATTGCAGACACGCTTCTGAGGCTGGACGTCATGAAATGGGTGGCACCCACAAGGAGCAAAAGGTGGTGCCTA
Source organism: Adrianichthys oophorus (assembly GCA_036245035.1). Classification (NCBI taxonomy): domain Eukaryota; kingdom Metazoa; phylum Chordata; class Actinopteri; order Beloniformes; family Adrianichthyidae; genus Adrianichthys; species Adrianichthys oophorus. Next base: position 172,303 of record BSAI01000187.1, on the reverse strand, counting down.
AGAGATCGAAGCGTTCTACTTCTGGGTGGAAGGAGCTTGTGAAAATAACTAATATCAAAAAAATATTCTTTACTGTGCAAAAAGGTAATATATTATGAAATATGGATTTAGTTTACTCTGAAAGTCTTAAGAATTGCATGATAGGCTCTTTACTGACTCACATTGAGACTCATTTTTGCTTCAAGTTTCTGGATTGTAACATATATATATATATATAGATATATATATCCTGCAGCAATAGCAAGGACTATTGAGGAGATGGAGATTGTCTGGAGTTTGAAGTTGGGACATGGTGACACCTCAGTCCAGAAAAGTGCACTGGACTAGCTAAGATACTGTTCAGGACCCCTCAAGCTCCCAGGGCTCTGGAAGGATATCTGTCTGTCCAGTGATCTGCTGTAGCCACTCCTCCAGTTTGGGAGCTACAGCCCCGAGTGCTCCAATAACCACGGGCACCACTGTCACCTTCCAAGTTTTCTCCAGTTCTTCTCTGAGTCTCTGGTATTTCTCCAGTTTCTCATGTTCCTTCTTCTTGATGTTATCATCACTTGGTACATCCATCACAACAGCTTTCCTCTGTTCTTTATCCACCACTACAATGTCTGGTTGGTTCTCCATTACAATCCTGTCGGTCTGTCCTCCAGCACCTGATCCTCTACTCCCCAGTTCCTAAGAAATTCACTGAGGAAACTGTCAGTTAGGTGCTTGAGATTGTTGTAGATAATGGATATCTGCTTGCTCTGGAATCTTGGGCATTTCATAAATATATGAAGTAATTTAATGTTGGTGCATCTGAGCTGTTTAGTTCTATGGCAAGTGAGAATTCCTTTAAGGGCTTTCATGGAAACATTTTTCCAGTCCAATTATTACCATTTTGATTAAAGTGGCTTTAAGGACCTTTTTTATGGTTTTATGGCGAAAGCAGCTATGTGTGTCTGCTCATGTTTGACTTGCCTCAGCAAAGAGAAGCTGATGAGGGGCTGCATTAGAAGGAACGGCATGCAGGCCAATCTGCTAATGAAAAGGACAGGCCTGGAGCACTCAATGTTTGCATGTGAGGTGTTAATCTGTGTCCAACTGGTCTTCATTTTGCTTGTCAAAAAGTTTCTGCACCATGTAATTGTGACCATGAAACATGTGTGTTGCACTACAAGCTTTGACAGAGAAATCATAGCTCTCACCACTTTCTCATCAGCCCTTAAAGATATGCATTAGAGTGGCCAGACGTTTACTGTTCCAGGACGCCTACATTCCCCTTAGTAATGAAGTGCATATGCAGGAGGTGAAATTAACTGAGAGGAAATATACTACAGATTTTTTATTGATAAGTGACTTCACATAATGTGTTCTTGGGGGGAATAGCACCTGGGGAGATGTCTGTCAGATCAACATTTTTTGAGGTACTTAAATTTTACACTTTGTGTTCGCCAAGTCTAACATCCACCTTTCCTTCGGCGACAGAAATATGAGTAATAAAATATGCCATGTGATTGAATGTTGATGTATTTTCTGCAGCTGTGCATAGAGCAGCGCCTCTTGCCTCATGAGCCTGTGTGTGTGTGTGTTAATCCAGAGAGTTTTTTGTGTGTGGTTGCGCCTGTGTTTATGTCTGCTTGCTCTTAATTAGGGGAAGCAGTGAGCATTTCACCTCTGGAGGGGATTTTATGGCTATATAAACATCATACATCATGATTCAGCGAGGTGAGGCAAGCAGAGCCCAGCAGCTGCCAAATCTCACTGAGATCATGGTCTAGATGGCAACAGTGAAGAGTGACAGAGCCAGAGAGGAAATAATAATTCATTTTTCTGCATCAGAACCAGCAGCGGTGCAGACATGAATGCAATATTTGTCTTACAGCTGATTCTCCAAAGCAGAACATAAAAGACCAGTTATTAGTCTCGTCCCAAATGTATTAAGGGAGAGATTTAATTATAACTGAAAAAAATGTCAGTTTATTTTAGTCTAAAAATGTTGTTTATATTTCTGTGCACCTCAGTGCTCGTTTTGTTTAGACCTTCACTGCAGTGAATGGAAATGTTGAACCTGCTGTAGCAACACTTCCAAACACTGTGAAGGGTTTGTCATCCCAGACTCTACTTTGTTTCTGCAATGAAGCTTTCACACAACTCAGCATTTGTACCACAGACAGTGGGGATAATAAGTATGTTTGTACTTATTACATCAGTTTACAGTAAATTTATGATGTAGTTTTGCCTTTTTTTTGTCTCCTAAGCGAAAACCACATTTTCCCTTTTTAGGCAAAATAATGCAAACTGCATGAGGGGATGTTCAGTGATTTATATCACAGAAGCAAGTTCCAGGTGTTCTTGCAGGGATCAGAAAAAACAGTGGTTCCAAAGATTTTTAAGTTGGATCCCTTTCTTATGTCTGCAGAGTTAGTGTGGAGGCACAAACAAGAAAAAAATGACACTGGAATTCAGGCGAAAGTACAATTCAGGGAATATACCTTGTACATTGCAATGACTGTATGAAGAGAAGTAGTTTCTTGTAACACATTTTTTTCAATGCCATTTTTATTCACACAAACCTGCTGAACTATTGATATAGCGATGTAACTTCTGTAGGAAATGGAGGCCAGAAGTTCAAACACATCAAGGTAAAAAAAAAAAAAAAAAGCAACTTCATTTGTCAAAGAGATAAAAGGTTTTTAAAAGAGGATGAAGAAAAAAACGTAATTTTTCTTTTGTAAATTTGGCTGCAATGTCATGTAGTCTGTGTCCTCTTAGAACACAACCGTACAGGATCCATTTACGGACACACAAACACCTCCTGTCACACACCCTTCCTTTATTTTTCCCATATTTCTGCTGTGCTTTTAAATCACTTTACAGTGAATTTATTTACAAATCATTTCTTACCAATCAGTAAACACTGCAAAAAACAGAGTCTTAAGAAAACAAGAAGACTTGTCATAAAGAATCTCATCAAGAAAGTTTTTCAAAAGTAAAATAATGTTAGCTTAAGAACCTATGTCTTAGTGACCTTTCTTTTCTTAACTCAATTCGGACGATTTTTTTTGGCTATTTAAACAAATTTTTGCAAATGTAATTTTTTTTTTTTTTTTTTTTTTTTACAGTCTGTCGCCAGTCTGTCGCAGGGGCCAGAATTATTTTATATTTAAAACAAATGCATGCAGGGTATAGTTATTTTGTATGTCTAACCATCCACTAATTCAAACCTGCTTAATCCCATTCAGGGTCACAGCGTTGCTGGAGCCTATCCCAGCTATTGTTGAGTCAAGGTGGGGTTCACCTCAGACATATCACCTGTCTGTCATAGTACCACACACCCAAAGTCACGTTCACATTCACAGCTAGAATCACCAATCAACCAATGAAGCAAGTTACTGGACCGTGGGAGGAAGCTGGAGAAAACCCATACACGCACGAGGAGAACATGAAAACTTCACACAGAAAGAACCCAGCTGGGATTTGAACCAGTGAAGTGAGAACACTGAAAGTTAAAAGACTGCAAGTTAAAGACTCAGTCATTGCAAAGTACAATTAGTACATTTCTTCTTCTCCTGGTAAAAGTCTACTCTGACAAACTGACTCCTCGTTATCCAGCTATGATACCAAAAAAAAAAAAAAAAAAATCCACAAAAGTAGTCACAATGTTCAGTTTCCAAACATGCCTTAGAAATTCTGGTGATGTAGCAGAACCCCTGGGAGATTTTCTGTCCCAGCATTCAGATGTTCCCACACATTTCTGATCAGTGGGATCCTGGAGCCCGGTTTGATACATCTCAAAGCCGTCATCTGAGTGAGCAATAAAGCACTCATTAAAACTCTGCAATTACTATGCGACTCTGTGCATCACACTGGAAGGAAACCCCACTTCCATGTTGCCATAAATAAGCTAAAAATCTGTGTGTCGCAAATTGCACCCAAAATTTGTGGCAAGTAATGAATGATGAATAAGCAGATTTTAAGTCAGCTGTAAATTATGGATTCTTAGCCCTGTTTGAAATCTTCCTTTGATCACTGACTAATCAAACATGGGATCAGAAGAGGAGGAAGAGTTGATGCAATCTGAAAGTGAAGAAGGAAGTCACAGGATTCAGCTTCATCCTACACAGCATCTCTGAATCCTGAATCACTTAACAGAAAAAGATTAACTAAATCCAGTCCATCAGTCAGAATGAAATGCAGGCTTTTCTAGATCAGTTAACATAGTACTAAGCCAGTCATAGCAGTTAAAAATAAAGAAATCCTTGTTTTTAAAACAAAAAAAATTACAAATATCATTTTTTGACATAACAGCAATAAGCTCTTAATCCAACTATACATTTTTGTCTGCTCCTAATTTACAACGATTTGAAAAAAGAAATATTCAGAAACACAATTTTTGATCCTAATTTTTTTTATATGTCCTCCAGCATTGAAAAAATGCCACAAGAACATGTTAAAAACACCAAAAGACAGTATTTTCATTGAAGTGGGTCTCTCATTGTGGGCCGTTAAAATGGTACAAGCATGTGTAATTTATGGGGGATCTGGTAACTGCCCTGTTCAGCACTTACCAGTGTTTCTTTAACAACTAACTAGTTCATTCATTCATTCATTTTCCAATCCGCTTTATCCCTTTCGGGGTCACGGGGTTGCCAGAGCCTAACCCGGCTACTCATGGGCGAAGGCAGGGTACACCCCTGGACTGGTCGCCAGTCCGTCGCAGGGGCCACAATCACACCTAGGGACTATTTAGAGTAACCAATTAACCTGTGAAGCATGTTTTTGGACGGTGGGAGGAAGCCGGAGTACCCGGAGAAAACCCACACATGCATGGGGAGAACATGCAAACTCCACACAGAAAGGTCCCCCAGCCAGGACTTGAACCGGGAACATTCTTGCTGTGAGGCAGGAGCGCTAACCACTGCGCCACCGTGCAGCCCAACTAACTAGTTGTGTTAGTAAAAATGTGGATTGATGAAGAAAGAAAACGTAATTGGTTTAAATAGCACTTCAGCTTTGGAACCATGAACAGATAAAATATCAGCTGAATAGAAATGAGTACAAAAACTGAAAGATCAGTTCAACAAATGATACACAAATGATTCTGTGGAGATACAAACAATGTCTTAGAGCAAAAAGAAAACTACATCACAGAAAACTTTAACCTCTATAACTCGTGACTTGACTTGGACTTTAGCCCTCTGACTCGAAAAGACTTGCTATTTTCCCCAAAAATCCAAAGATTAAAAAGCATTTTGACAAAGTCTGCGCTGCTGTCTCTCTGTCTCAGTTTGTTTAAATTCGTGTGGGATGTAGGCACTGCATCCAATCAAATTAGGGCCACGTTGGTTTGATTTGACAATTCAACCAATCAAACTGGAGATAAGTAGGGTTCTGATACAGCCTTTGCTTTAATACGCACTGCTATGACACCTGCTTATTAACATGGCCCAGCACACGAGTCTGACTCGTACCATGCCTGTTTCTGGGCGAGTGGGTGCGTAATCTGCCATGGCTGCACATGTGTTATCTGTGATCTGTGCAGGAGAGCACTTTGTGGTTTTACCCAGGCTCCTGGGCTGTCCCCATGCCAGCTGGCCTCTGCAAAAGGACACACACTTCCTCCCCTCGAGTTCTGTGTCCTCATCAGCAGTGAGCTCTTTGCTGTTGACAACAATCCCAAACCACTGCTGTCACTGCTTCATAGCCAGCACTGCTAATCAGTCTTATCACATTAATGCCGATCAGAGGCAAAATCTTACACTGGTGGCTCTTTTAAGTGTTGGAAGAATGCGTGTCTTAAAAAAAAAAAACCTTCAAGTCCCACTCCAATCATCCTGTAATCTATTTTAGAAGCAATCCCAGTGGTCTTTTAATTATCATTATGCTGTATTTAGACAAACTCAAAAAGCCTGTGTCATTTTCTAGGACAGTTTCTCTAGAGTGGCAGGAGAGCTCTCTGTTTACACTCTCTTCTATGGGGCGCCGTTTGTAAACTGGGGTAGTAAAATTTTAACAGCAATATTTTTGGTTATTTAGCCTCTTTTATGAGAAAAAAAAATAGGTTTGATTTTTCAAATGTGTTTTTTCACCTTTTAATTCATGTATTTATAAATGTTACATTTACTTGCTAAATATTTAATTAGCAAGCTAAGTATTTCTTTTTTAAGCTAAATATGTATTTTATAATTACATATTTAACTTGCAAACTAAATATTTAATTTTAAGTTAAATATTTATTTTATAATTATATATTTATTTTATAATTATATATTTATT
>BSAI01000187.1:136210-166041 GCA_036245035.1 Adrianichthys oophorus | reverse complement strand
ATATTTATTTTATAATTATATATTTATTTTATAATTATATATTTATTTTATAATTATATATTTAGTTTACAAACTAAATATTTAGATCTGACCTACATTTTTTGTTTCCAAAATTTATATATTTAAGTTTTGTAACTAAATCTTTGTTTGATTGATAAATGTTAAAGTCTAATTTAAATGTTTAGTTTGGAGTAAATATTCAGTTTGGAGCTAAATGTTTAGTTTATATGCAAATTAACTTGCCGATAAGCGGAAGTGGCCTACCAAAATAAAAGTTGGATTTTGTTCGATCTCTGAACTGATTTGTGCCACAGTTGTCGCCCATCTTTTTGTACTGGTTCAAGGTTTGTCCCACTTTCTGGCCAAAAACATTGGATGAGATGTTCTCATGGCTATCCAGACATTTGAGACTGGATCATCAGCAACAGCCTCCGCCACAGAGCCACAATCAGCGGTAAGTTTATGGTCCCTAGCTAGCCCGATAAGCTGTACATTGCTAGCTTGGCTAATGCAGATGTAGTAGAATGCTAATGTTTGATTGTTAGTAGTGTAATGGGCGGCCTTATAACTATAAGTTTTATATTTCTTGTGAATAAGCTTCTTAGTGCTCCATTACACTTTGAAAACTCGTTGGTACAGTTTGATACTGTCTATGGTACAGTCCACTTTGCTGGAACAAGGAGCTGCTCGGACATTAGCGCCCCCCTCCCCTCCTCACCTCAAACGTTTCCTTTTCTTTATTTTATTTGTTTGACACCAGAGGTGGACTGGAGAGCTGTTTATTTCTGTAGAGTCCACAACCGTCCCGTTTGGGTCCACAGCCTTCTGTCTGCTTCATTAATCAGAATAGTTGACCACACATTCTAAAGTTAGGATTTTCCATTCAACAGCAGGGGGCGCTAATCGAGTGATGCCAGCTGCTACTTGGAGTGAAGCTGAACCATAAAACAAATCATTTTGCTTTTTCTAGTCATGAAATTCTCATTTTGAAAGTATTTCCACCTTTTACCCATGAGAAATTACTGTGATTTAATATGTTTTAACCCAAATTTCTGCAACAAATACTTTTTTGATGTTCTGGTCTTTTATACTCCTTCAAGCCAGAACTGAACTCATTTCCAGCTTCTAAAATTTAAATCAAAATTCTGTTTAGGTATCTTTCAGGGATTGATCTTCACCATGACCCACAGAAACTATAAAGGAACAAGAGGTTCAAACATTTAGCTCCAAACTAAACATTTAAATTAGGCTTTAATATTTATCAATCAAACAAAGATTTAGTTACAAAACTTAAATATATAAATTGTGGAAGCTAAAAATTTAGGTCAGATCTAAATAATTAGTTTGGAAACCAAATATATACTTATAAAATACATATTTAATTTAAAATTAAATATTTAGTTTGTAAGTTAAATATATATTATAAAATACATATTTAACTTAAAAATTAAATATTTAGTTTGCAAGTTAAATATATATTTATAAAATAAACATTTAACTTAAAAATTAAATATTTAGCTTTCTAACTAAATATTTAGCAAGTAAATGTAACATTTATAAATACATGAATTAAAAGGTGAAAAAACACATTTGAAAAACCAAACCTATTCTTTTTCTCATAAAAGAGGCAAAATAATCAAAAATATTGCTGTTAAAATTTTACTACACCGGTTTACAAACGGCGCCCCATACTCTTCCTCTAACTTACAGCCCTTCACAACCCCAAGCTAACATTAGAGGTGCAACAAAAATGGCGAGAACTAATTCAATTACATTTTATTTACAATGACCAATATCGCAACACATATGTCTCGATGGGCTCTAGTAATTGTCTAAAAACATCAATCCTAAAATATAAACAATAGCTGGTTGATAAACCAAACAGAATAAGCAAAGCGGGGCATCCCTGCCCTCAGACCTTTTCCAAACCTTCTTTATCAAACCTTTCTCCATCAAGAAATATGTATATCGGATGTAATGATAATTATAAGTATTTCCCCAAACTTTGTTGCAGTAGGTGAGGTGGGGAAGCAAGTTAAATATTCTCTGATTACTAGCTAGCCTGGCAATAAGTCTGTCCAAAGAGGAATGTTTTAGCCTAACTTTGAATGTAGAAACTGTGTCAGCCTCTATTACATGAGCCAGAAGCTTATTCCATAAAACAGGAGCTTGGTGGCTAAAGGCTCTACCTCCAACTGTGCTTTTAGAGATTCATTGAACCACAAGCAGTCCGGTGGTTTCATTCATAACAGACACATCCGTTCATGGGGAGGATCTCTGCTCTGCTGCTCACCTGCTGCTCTGTGGAGATGACAGGACTCCTTTCAGAACAGAGTCTCTTTTTGGTTCATCTGTAATCCAGTTTGGAAAGCACCTTGACTGCAGCAGAGAGTGCATGTCTGTACTTTGACCGATCCCTGACTCTGTTTTACCTGTGTTTTCTTTTCATCTCACCGAGGGAAAATGTCAGTCTACAAAACCTAAGTAACAAGGGTTTCTATGGTCCAGAAATTGTAATTAATTACTGAATGTTGCTCTTCAATTTGTTACTTTACTCTGTTACTGACAAAAGTAATTAAATTACAGTAATTCGTTACTTTATACACCGTTACCCCAACACTGGTCTTATCAGGCTGTTGTAGCTTGCAACTAATCTGAGACACAAAATTGTGAGATGTCACACAAATCTGTGGCATCTTTTCCACTCAGTCTAACTTAACTTGAATTGGACAAATATTGCTCAGAGTCGATCCCCGACTCTGTGCGCACATGCGTGTGAGCCAGTTACTCCATTCTGAATTAAATTGATCTGCGTTTTCATTTCATTTAACTGAGAGAAAATGTCAGTCTGTAAAACCTAAGTAATGAAGAAAATCATCTCCAGAAGTTCTCAGATGACTCTGCGGTTGTCGGCTGTATAAATGGTGGACAGGATGAGGAATACAGGAAACTGGTGTGATGTGGGCTGGAGTAAATCACCTTCTGCTCAATATGGACAAGACTAAAGAGATGGTGATCGACTTCAGAAGGAAAGCCATTTTTATGTTATTAGAACAGATTTTTAGAATATTTTCTTTTCATTTGGCAGACGGGGGGGATCCATCAGAACTTCTAACTTTATTTAGTCCAAATTCCAGTTTAAATATAAACAACATAAACCTGTTTTGTCCCTTTCGAGGTCCCTTTCCCCAGCACGGGGGTGCTGGAGCCTCACTTGACCACTTGTGGGCGAAGGCAGGATACAGACAGACTGGTCGCCAGTCTGTTGCAGGGCCACAACCATACATCCATACACACTCACATTCACACCTAGGGGCGATTTAGAAAAACCAATTAACCTATGAAGCATATTTTGGGGCGGTGGGAGGAAGCCGGAGTTCCCGGAGAAAATCCAGTATGCATGGGGAGAACATGCAAGAAAGGTCCCCCACTGGTGGTGGTGTTTCAGCAGCCCCAGCTGGGACTTGAACCAGGGGTCTTCTTGCTGTCAGGCAAGAGCACTAACCACTGCTCCACCATGCAGCCATCATTCATATCATTTGTTATGTTTATTAAAAACAAATTTTACATTTTTTTAAGCTTCATTTCATGCAAGACCAATGGTGATTTCAGAATTTCAGAAAGGTCCAGACATACATTTTTGTCCTGGCTTTATACCTCTCTTCACAACAGTTGACTCTGTTAAGTTCTTGAGAATGACTATAGCATGACCCCCACCACCACTGCCACCCACACACACACCCACACGCACGTGCATAAGGTTAGAATAGCATTGTTTGGTTTGTAAGCCTCTAGGAACAAACAAAAAGAAGATGTGAAAACTCTGTTCCATGTTTTATCCATTCGTGTAGTTAACGTTGAGCAGAAATGACCTCTAACGCTAACCTGACATGTAAACATTCATGCTCCAGAGCCTCATTAACCAGCTGTGCAGCTTCCTTAAAGAGAATCACTGCTGATAAAGCAGGAGCATCTTAGCTTATGGGAGTCCACCCTTACCTGGTGAGTTTGGAAAAAGAATACCAGCTGCTTAACATTACTTTAGTATTTGCAGTTTCCCAGTAGAAGGAGAGATTTCTGCTTTTCATGAATTAGAAAATGTTTTAACCATGACTCATTTATAGCTTTTCTAATGTCAAACTCCCACCAGGAATCGCAAAAGACTTCAGGGACATTTTCCATTATGTACTACTTATTCAACCTGTAATGTGTGGTTTCAATCAGCTTTTACTTAAGTCACTGATCAGGAAACAGTTGAACTCTTTTTAGGATAGAATAAAATGGCTGTTGAAAAAGGTTCTTCCAAACTCACATTTTCCAGGGTCCATGTCATGACTGCATAAGCACTGCAACATGATGGAATATAGACAAGAGACTGGGAAGAAAAGAAAAAGAGGGCTTTAAGAAGGGGTTTGCTGAAGCAAGCCGATGAAATATACATCACAGAATGCTTTTCTTTTGAGATCCCAGTGCAGTCTCAGGAGGTGCAGGGGTGGGATAATGGAAATCATGCTCTTTAGTCACACAGAGAATACACTCAAACAAAGTGCTGTAAGAAACGGCAAGGATACAAATGCGGAAGCTGTGTTTAAAGAGGAGCGTGCTTTGTAGGAACATGAATTTCAGACGCTGGACTGGGTAATAATAATCAGGGATTCAAAGGGCTCCTGATGATTTTAGCAAACGTGAAGAAGAACACAGGAATGTCACAGTGATGCATATTACTGGATCAGGGACAGACATTTAGATAATCTGCTGCTGGGGATGAGGTATTATGATGAATAACAATGTCAGGGAGTGTGACCGCTCACGTTTCCACAAATAAGCTCTTTTGTTGTTTGTAGAATATGTCTTGTAAAAACACTCTGGCCACATACATTACATGCACAGTCATGCTCTCTTTGTGTAACCGTCGTCTATGATTCTTGTTTCCCTCTGTGTCTATCTCTGTAGTTGTCCTAATGTATCTGATGGTAGAGCAGCAGGAGTATGAATCTGCAGGCTCGGAGAACCAACAGTACTCCCAGGACAACGGTCTCAGGACTCTCGTTTTTTCAAACAGCGCCTCCTTGCTTCTGGGCACCGTTTAACTTTTTTTATTTTTATTTTTTTAGGATAAATGTTACTGCCGTTGAAAAGTGGGTATGTTTCATGCACCATGAACTTCATTAGTTATGACTGATTATTGGTAACGTCTTTCTTATTGATGAATAATGCATTTTTAAACCTTTAGGCGCCAGGGTTTTTGTCAGTGGAAATATAATCCAGAAAATATCATCTTTTGCCTGGAGAATCCAAAATGATTTCTCTTTGTTATTTTATTATAGTGCTGCTGATAGAGAATTGAGTCTGGAATTTTCAAAGCACCTGAAACTTATCAGAAATTGAGGATATTGGGATCTGAAGACAGGGAGCATGAAATGACATGCTGCAGAATCACTACATTGGTGCTTAAAGAGTTAAAATGAATTTGCCTTTACATTTTTTCTCATTCTGTAGCACAAAATTTACTAAATTTACGATAAAATAAAATATAAAAAAATTAAACATGCCAGAAAACCAAACCGAAACATTTGGAAAATGAATCAGTATCTGTTGAGGTGGGTGGAATAACTTACATTTATTAGAAGTTACATTAAACTTAAACAAACAAAACTCGTAAATGGTTTATACTTGTATAGCACTTTTCTATCTTTTCTAGCGCTTTCCAGTCACAGTTCCATTCACACATTCACACACTGATAGCGGCTCCGCTGCTGAACGCTGGCGCCAATCTTCCACCAGAGGAAATGCGGGGTTCAGTGTTATGACCAAGGACACTTGAAACCACCTAACAGCTGGTTTCTGTCCAATAAATCACAGCTGTACATAGAAAAGGAAAAACATATTTGTACAATTCATTATAAGATAAAAAAATACAGACTTTCTGGTTGGGGAGTATTTTTTCAATTCTATACCAATCCTGCTGTCACATTCCTTTACCTAATTCAAAGAAATATTTTGCTTTTAGAAATGTTTTGTAACACTTTGAAGATGAATTTGAACTTTGAATAATTGTGTTGGTTGGAAATACTTTGTAGAACCAAATGGGCAGTGGTGATTGCTGCAGCATTCAACACACTGTTTTATCTCTGGAAGAGACTTTCCCTTTTTGATTTAGATCCATAAGGAAAAACATACACAAGTCAAATGTGTAGACCTAGAGTATAAAGAGTAATTCAGGTATGAACTATACAGTATAAATGCTTAATTTTATTAGTATCACAAGAAGTAATATTATTGAGGGATAGCAATGAATCAAGTTTGTTTATTTCACTACAAAATAGTAAGATATGTATCAACATATAGTTGGTTTTGCCTGTAAACATTTAGTTTTCCCCTGTTTTATTAAAAACCACTTCTGGGTTATAATGAGACAATAATTATGAATCACACAACAGAAAATGATTACATGTACACACAAAAAGATGGACAGATACAAAACTATATATGCAGTAAAATGGTAAAGGATGTATTGCTGATAAACCATCATGAATTTTAGATTTGCACAAACAACATGAAAAACATTTATGTAAAAAGTAGTTTATTGGTAATTTACTGTTTATACTTTAAGATTCATGTGATAAATTACCAATTTGTTTATATTTTTGCAGCGCTTTGATACATTTTTTTTAGATTCTTACCACGTGTGCGATGTGCTGCAAACGGTCTGCAAAAAACAATAAAACAAACTTCACCCTGTAGACCCATGGCGCTGTTTAAAAAATCCTCAGTCCTGAGAGTGTTGTTGGGCCTCTGGGCCTGCAGATACACCCTTCCCAGGGCAGATGTGTGTGGTGGTGAAATCCTCTGAATCCTCTGCTCCCCGTTGCTGTGACTCATCATGGACTCCCAGTGAGATATATGCTCATGCTCAAAACAGGCAGACACCAGGAAGAAGCACTTGGGAAATAATGACCTTAAATGAAATGTGGCCATAGGAATTCAGCAGTTTTAACATCAACTCAGACTGTCATCCTGCTTTGAATCTGTTTGTCTTAAAGAGACTGCACCTCTGCTAATATGGTCGCTGCAGCACTTCAAACACCTTCAGTTCAGCCACAGAGTGGTGTTGATCTGTGATTTTTTTCTCCCTGTGGATCCAAATCTGCAGACAGAGAAGGGCAGCAGTTAGTTAAAGCTAACAGACAGCAAGGTGCTGTTTTCACGCAAAACGCTTGTTACAAAAACAAGCTCAGATCCTGCTTCCAATTTGAGACCAATTACATGGTGCTCACAGGCCAAAGGCAGACACGCAGATCTCAGGGCAGATTAGGGATTAGTCCAGCATGCAGTGCAGGGCTCTCGATAGATGCTAAATGCTGCCTGTGATCAAACAGATGGGCAAAATGGGTGACAAATGGTGGTGTATGAGTTTCTGCAGATGGCAAAGCCATTGATGATGAAGGTTTGATCAGGAGCTACAACTGCACTTGACAAGGGGCAGGAAAAACATCTGACAAGATTTTGTGCTAAAGAGCTTAATCTGTTCTGACTGTGTAAAACGAAATAAACAAAGGTGCCATGACAACGGATCAGCTACTGCCGTACCCTTTTCATAGCCTGCATGCAGTAACCTGGATACTGGCCATATTCCCACTCATTGTTGGTTACTGTGGTGACACGAAGAGCTACAACAGAGCCTCTAACGGTTTCTCATCAGCAAACAAGTAGAAATTGACTTTTTGAAAAAAGAAAAAAAAAGAAGACATTGCCAATGATTTTCTATAAGATTTTCCTAATTTCTTCTCCAGTAAAATTAAAGTTATGCTGTGCTAGAAAGGAAAGAATTGCTGCAGAAATACACTGAAACTGTTTTGTTTTTTTTCTTAAGTAAATGAAATGTAACCCAGTAGCAGAATTTTTTCTCCTGCACATAAGCATGAATGTCCAGTTCAGTTACTGAGAAAGGATAATTCAAGCATTCATGAGTAGGTTTGGTCATCCAATCAAGAAACAGATCATGAAGACGTCGCAGAAAAAAAGTGATGATGGTGTGCTGAGAGACTGGAACCCTCAGAGGTTTGCTTAGTGTTTCTCAGTTCACAACTGGAAATGTGCACAGCACAGGTATGTGTGTGTACATGTGCTACAATTATAGGGTGCTGCTTTTTTTCAGGAATGAAGTTAAAGATCCATTAGCTGTCACGTGTATGAAATTTGTTCTCTGCATTTGACCCATCCCCTGGGGGAGCAGTGAGCTGCAGATACAGCCGTGCTCAGAAACCATTTGGTGGTTTAAGCCCCCAGTCCAACCTCTTAATGCTGATTGTCAAAGAAGGAGGCGTCAGGTCTTTCCATATCTTTGGTTTGACCTTAACTCACAACCTCTCAGTCTTAAGGCAGACACTCTCCCACCAGGCCACTGAGCTGGAAAAAGCTGAAGAGGAGACCGTTGCTCAAGCAGTAAAAATCCCAATTCAGGACATCCCTCATCATTGTGCTCTCAGACCAGCATCGTAGTTTTAGGCACTGATGCTGTAACAGTCTAACAATAGAAATTTGAAATGATATCATAGTTTTGTTATCTGATGTATTCAAAGAAACCTAACGGTGTTTTGTTCATTCACAGCTGCTCTTTACTGTCACCCCTTCAGGTTTTAAAAAATCAAACCATCATGTCTGTCTGTGTAAGATACACATTGATATATTTTCAATTGTTTTTTTCTTTGTGTATTGAAGCCTTCCTAAATGGGCCTTGGAATAGCATCAAAAACCTGGACAAAAAGAAAGAAGAGCCAATATCTCTCTTTTGCGTCACTGGTGCATGACACTAATGTGAATTCTCCACCAGTTAACACTCTCAGCTGTTCATGGTGCACAGAGGACAGGAATTGTTGGCTGCTGTCATTTCTTCTCCAAAGGAGTGATGTTGCTAACCATCCACAGATGCTTTTTAATAAATTACATAATCAAATGCAGCAAAACAGAAGACCAAGAAAAGCCTGTTTAACATACAAATAACAAATCAGTCTGGCTGAGATGAAGAAAACTTGTGATCACCGTGAACGCTTTCATCCGACTTGACATAGTCTGTGTGAACATGAGCACATATAATGGTTTGTAAAAACACCCAGTTAAGAAAGCAGAAAGACATCTGCCACAGATAGACAATTATAATGAAAGGCAAACAGCTCCTGTTTATCTGATTTGGTTGTTGTATGTCCTAAATTCAGAAACTGAAGTAAAGCAAATGACAGAGATCAAAAGTCTAAGTCAGAAATACCCCATTTCCACTCATCTTCATGAGCGTGCTGCCTCTACCACCAACATTACTACTTGGTGAGCTACCTGTATTGAACCTAACTCATACCCCCTACCCCTCCTCGTTCCTGCTGTATCTAATGCTAATTAGCTCCAGCAGGATCTCTAAAGGTGCTTACACACTGAACGCGATTCGCACAGCAGAGGTGGCCAGTTTAATGTAAAGTCAATGGTTTAGACGCAAATTCAGGTTCGCAAATTGAGCGGCCGGCATTGCGCCAAGGTCTGGAAACAGCGCGAATTGAGCGACGTGGCGCAAATTGACTACTGATTGATTGCTTATTGATTGCTGGCCAGAGTTAAAATAAATCTGAACTCTGGGGAGGTGGTTGAGTCTCCTCAACCAATCAGGGACTCAACTTCAGGCACATGACGTTTTCAGTGACAGCAATATAGTGTAACAATCCATAGCTCTCCTGAACTTTCATTCATTTTCTTAACCCGCTGGATCCCTTTCTGGGCAACAGGGTTTCCAGATCCCGTCCTGGTTACTGTTGGGTGAAGGCGGGTTCACTCTAGAGAGTCTGTCACAGGACCTATGGAGCTGTAGTGGACACGCTCACTATGTCGGATCCCGGGAGAGGAGCTCGCGGCCAGACAGAGGGCCGCTGCTGAATGGATAGAAGTCTGCTCAGACCTCCTGAACTTTAGGATGTCAGGCTAAAAACATTAGCTGCTTAGCTCCTCCCGCATGCGAACGAGGCGGCGAGTTTAGGGAACACATTTTTTGCCACACAGCAAGCAGCAAATTCTCCGCGTGGTGAAAAAAGGGGCGGGCCACGCGACTTATTCGCGTTCAGTTTGAATGCACCTTTAGAGACACTTGGAGAACAATGGTCTGTCTGGCCCAGACTTTGACGTCATCAAACACTTGGGAAAAATAAAGGGGAAGTTCTTATAAGCCCCCTCACCTTACTGCACACCCAAAGAAAATGAATGAATTATTTTGTCATGTCTCAGTTTTTTATTTTTTCTTCTTAATTATCTTAGTTTCTGCCACCAAGCCTGGTTTCCTACATTTTAGGTCCTTCGCCATCATTTCCTGACGCTAGCAGCAGGGTCAGGTCAACTGCTGCAATCATCATGTTACAGCAACTTTAATAAATTATGTTGCACCAACATAATTGGATTCAGATCTCCCAACACAAATGTTTATTGCTATATTAACACTTTTGGTTTATGTGGAAATTCTTTCCACAATTATATTATGTTCACCCAACAAATGATTTTTTTGAGTGCATCTCTCATACACATAATAAAAGCAGGGAAGGGAAACGCTTGTTTGTCATATGCTCTTACTGTAGTGCCAAAATAGATTAAAGAGAAAGAAAGACAGTGTGAACATTTGGGGGAGTTTTGCTTTTTTTTCCATTTTGCAGTTGAATGATTTGAAAATGAGCTTGATGTAAAAGAATTAGTCCTAGTTCTGATCATCATCTTGAACTTCTGAAACTGTCGAGTTTTTTCCGTTTGGGCTGAAAGAACACTGAAATGCTAGTCTTTGAACCTCTGTCACTGTCTGAAGGTAGACCACTATCAAAGTCTTCCCCGGGATTCTTTCACGTCTTTCATCTGGAACAGCCAGACCACACAGCCTGAGAGGGGGCACCCAAAGCAGACTGCAAATGCATTACGGGCACCTGTATTTTAACAATGCATTCGTCCTGTATTAACCCAGAATGTTTTTCCCAAGCATCCTGCAGTCAGGCTGTTGTAGTTTGAGTCAGTGCTTCCTTGTTGGGTCACAGTAGAGTATTTTTACTTAAAACCTATTCAGGGCTGAGATGAACAAACTTCCATCAAAACCTTTCATGGACAATGAAAATTCAACATAAACTCTTTCTGTCACTTGTTTGACAGGTGACATACAAACCACAGAAATCTACACAGCTTTCAATACCTGGCTGCAAACACAATGCATTTTATGAAGGAGATTCTTGCATGCCTGTCATACCTGGACAAAATCAGGTTTTGGTTGATTATGTCCAGCCTTCTGAATAATGTCCATATCACTGTGTTTGGCAGGAAGACCTGAACACAGACAGCCGGTTGGAGACTTTGGACTAAAATACTAAAAGTCTAACGAAACAGAAAAGAGAAAAAAGAATCACTGCAAAGCGGAAAATCCAACAAAACCTAAGCAATTGCCTGAAAGTGCAGAAACCAAGCCTGCCAAAAAGGAAAAACAAACCAAGGACAGACAATGAGAAGATGTCAAAGGCAAACAGAAAAACAAGGTGTAACAATAGCAGGTGAGTGGTAGGAAGCAGATGTGTTGGGAAAAGAACAGAAAGATTATTAACAGGACTGGAAACAGGCTTACAGCAGGAGAAACATGGAAAAAAGCTAACAAAAACTCACAAGGAAAGGCTTCTTCCATCTAAAACTGGTAGTTAAATGTATCAAAAAGGAATTCAAATCCCTTCACAAAAACGATTTTACTGAAAGAGCAGCACTGATGTTAATCATAGAAAAGTGAAACTATTTTTTCTTCAGAGTATTTTAGAAAAAAAAAGCTGCTTAAAACATAAAAAAGAGTTGGGTTTAACTTTACTGCAGGTTTGAGAAGTTCAAAATACCTCCTTTCTATCAGGACAGAATCTCCAAGTTTGAAGAAAAGTGGCTTCACTTTCACTCCAACCAACCAGACAGAATTCCGTAAAACGTTTGGAGAAAAAACATCGATTTGGTGTAAATTGTAAGAGAATGATGTGTAATTACTGTAGAGAGGTGACACTTCCTTTGGTGATTGGCACTCAATCTACCATGTAACGGATTGCTTTTAAAAACGTCCTTCCTATCTTTATGTTAAAAGAGGAAGTGCTTCACATGATCTTCCTCCATCATCCATGCAGTTATGAAGAAAGCCACACAGCCATGTTTTTCATGGGTTTATCTGCACATGCCGCTCAAATGAGAACAGAAGAATTACAGTCAAAACCATCAGCGCACTATGTACTGGGTACTATTGCATCACCATAAATTTGAAACTTGAAATACATTAAAACTGTAGCTCCATAACAAGCTTTGGCAGAGTTGACTAAACTTAGACTAAAAGAAAATTTAAAACAGCCTCTATTGTGTTATTAGACTCTATAAAACACGTAATGTAATGTAAAAGAAAATCTGCAAAAGCGTGTCGATTTCAGATCTTATGTGATAACCTTAGGTATTTATGAGATGTTTAGATGAAATTCACCTGAGCAGATCTAGTGGGGGCAGCACTTTTGGTATAGTTGCATATTAAGAAGACACATAAAAAACACAAAGTCACCTTTATAGTTCAGCTTTAATACCCAGCTCAGCATTTCTTTAGGCTTTAGATTATCATTGAAGGTGCTTTTTTTGCTTTATGGTCTTTATTTTTTGTCACTCAAGCTTCATTTTAAAATTCTTAACGTGCAAAAAAATCAACAACTTTTCTCACATTAACATGCATAACAATGTTTAAAAATGTACTGGCAACACATTTCTAAAGCAGTCATTTCTCAGTGCATCATGGGTAAATCTCATTCCTCCCCTCTCTGTTGCACTGCAGAGGGTCACTGTTGAAGTCTGATGCCGTACTGCTACCTTGTGGTGACTTAGAGAAGATTATCACTGCCATGAAAGAAAGCGTTTTTCAAAGCTAAAAGGTTTGAGATTTGAGGTCCAATCATCTGAATGAATAGAACTTCAGATTGCCAGACCTTCTCTCTGACCCAAACAGGAAAATTCTTTTGAAAATTATAAATTTAAGCAATTAACAGGTAAACAGGAAAGAGCATTTTAGGTACGAAAGCTTTAGAAATTCGGTACGAACGGATGTTCTGCTTGCTTGCCATTTTGCAGAAGTATAAATGTACAACACTTCCTAGTAAAATCCGACTGACACAACACACTATTCATTGAGTGCAGACTTTTATCAAGGAAGAAGGTTTTCAGTTCAGTTGCCATGACTTAACTAAAGATGTCACCTGGAAAAATAAGAACCTCCACCGATGAGTGCCTACTTTCATGTATGCTTGGATTTACTGGACGTATTTTTTATAACTTACTTTATTCGTGTTGTTATGAAGAAAAGGCTTGTAAATGAGATTCTAAAAAGCAGAAGTTCTTGTGGCAAAAATAAACTAAAAAGTCCCCCAAACACCACTCATAAACATACCATTTTAAATTCTTAAAAAGAGAGTAGATTGAACTAAAAACATAGCTGCTGTGTTAATGGTATCTTGATAAGCTTTGTCTCTCCTTGTTGTTCCCTCCTGGGTTCAATGCCAAATCGCCCAGATGTTTCTGCTTCCGGTAGAACTTCCCTCTGTGTGTTAAAGACCATGGTTTCAGTTGTTTTGACAGACCCACCTGTTTGCAAATCTTTTACTGTTTTATTCTTTAGTCATCATCAATACATCAATTACATAATATTGTCAATAAATTTAGGTCAAGTTGGAATTAGGGCCAACTCATTTTTATACTAAAAATGTCAATTTTTTCTTACTTTACACAGTTTCCACCCATCATTTTATGACACATGAATAGTGACACAAAGTCAATATGTGTTTTAAGATCAATGACAGCAGAATGTTTTTTAGTGGGCTGTGTAGACATTACTACAGCGTCATCTGGTGGTCATTTTACATTTTTTCGGAATAAAGTTGATTGAAAATACAGCTGTCTGAATGGAGGGGCTGCAGTGTTTGGACTCTTTGAAAATTGTTTGGTCTGGCATGTGTCTCCAAATTGTTGTAGTATTTTTGTAAAGTGATTCCAGACAGATGACCTGGGACCATTTCTGCTTCCTCCTAGGAATACTTTGTTTTAACTTCCTCCAAAGCTCTCTTCCTAACATCATGATTTCCATCAGAAACATAAAGCCTGACTCAGCAGTGGACTCTCAATAGTTACATTTTTTAAAGCAAAGTACAGTTGAAATGTCAATTCATTATCCAATAATGTTTTTTTCACAAAGATCACAGACAAGATGTTGACATTTGTTGGATAAGACTTGCTTCCAGTGTTTACAGGAGACCAATCGCATTCAGAAACCTGACAGTGGAGGGGATCTTCCATCACTCTCTGGGAAATACAGTTATCAGCCAAATGTGTTATTTTAGTACAAATTAATTTCCTTCACAGTGACAGGCCACTCATGTGAGCACAAAGACATCAGTGGAACAAAAACACAGCTTTTCAGCATCAACAGAATGGTGGACCATTGTAAACATTTAGTGTTTTTTTAACGGAAAAAACATCTAGTTGCAGATGAGTTTGTTGTTACCATGACAACATTTTCTCTCAGAGACCCTCTGAAGGGAGGAAGTGCTTTGTGTTTCTGTCCCCAGTAGAGGTGCGCTCTTGCACTGAATCATGGAAGGCTGCTTTACTTAAGCTTAAATCAGAGAAGTGAAGAAAGCTTCCTTTGGACCACAGAAACGTCAGCCTGATGTTGTCTATGCTCCAGATTCTGCAAACACTGAGTTGGTGACTTCTGCATGCTGTTTGTGTCATCTGGAATTTTTATTTCCCAATCAGCTTTAAATGGTTTTTTTTATATTTAACTTTAGCAATATATGCTTTTTGCAACTACTTTAATACATTTTTTTGAAATTTCCTTCATACTTTTTCTTTGTACTTCAGAGTTCCATGTACGCATGCGTGAGACAGGTGTCTTTACAACACATAAACCTGTCTTACTCTGGGACAACCCATCCATCTTCTGTGGAAATGCAGATCAAACGATTGGAAGGATGGGTGCCTGAGAGGATCCATGTCCTCAGCTTTCATGTGTCCCTCCTCCGACTTGCGATCTCTTCCTTTCTTTTGGATGCAGTGGTGGATCCTCTTGAGATGTCTTGGTTTCATTCTGAGAGCACACTGGTTTTACTTAGTCAGGGCTTTACATTTTCTGATTCCCACAATAAAATGTATCTAATTACACTGAGTGGAACTGAGATGAATATGTTACAACAAGTTTAGCACAAGTAGTTAACGAGTTCTTCCGTTCTTTATAGTTAATAGATGCAAGAAATAAAGCAGTGATTCATTGTTAGAGGAGCCTTAAAGCCTTTAAGTCCAGCTCACGAAAGAGTTCAATTCTGCTTTAACAAGAACTTAGCTTGATCATTAACTTCACTTGGAAATGAAATTCTTACAGAGGATGCTGTCCATAAAGTAATATTTATGAAAGTATACTTTTGTGTATTTGTGTCTGTCACAAACTTAAAATGACATGCTTTGTTTCTATAAGAGAACACTTCAACAAAGTTGAGATCATAAAATCATGTTGGAAATACCCCAATGTGATGCATATGCTTTGCTGACTCAGTATCACACACTTGCAAAACATCTGCAGGGATCCTAAGTTGTGTCCCGTTGAACTGAAATGCAACAATGTGCTGCAAGCAGACGACAAGAAACACATCAAAACTTGTTTTATTGCTATCATTCATATTCACACACCAAATAATCATGCATAGTGTTCATGTTCAGTGTTCATGTATGTACAGAGTATAAACATGTTACTGTAGTGTATAAATACATTTCACATGAATTGCATTTGAAGCTTAAACCGATAACAACAAGAACCTTTCTAACAGTTTCTAATATTTTCTGTCACCAAACAGAACAGTTTGTGTCCTGGCAATGTCCTGTCTTCCCCGTCGTTGGATAACTTTTCTAAGCCCTGCCTGTTTATGACAACGACTGTGGAAGCAATGGAAGTAAGCTGAAAGACAGTGAAGACTCTCAGGTCAGATTCAAATTAAACTGAAGTGCATGACTGTAGCATAAACAAAACTTTGCTGTCACTGTTTAACCGTGGCACTCTGAAACAGTGACAGTGGTCCTTCATAGGTCCAGGTTGTCACTGAATGAGACTTAAATCTCAGTCGACTTACCTGGGTATATCACATGATTAACTCTTTAAAATATCAGTGGTCACTAGGGGTGTAACAATTAATCAATTCAATCAATTTCTATTCCAATGATCCAGCCAGATCAATCTGTCTGAGGAAAGTTGTTAATCAAATAAAATTATACCATAAACGTGTTAAAAATTAGATAAATTGATTATAATAAATAATTTTACCATTTACCATAATAAATATTGAAAAATACCATTTGGATTGAGACATTGTAGGTTTATTTTGCTATGATGTTAAAACGAAGAAGTGCATCTCAGCAGACAACACACATGCGATGCAGTAAAAACAATGTGTGGAAACACTTTGAATTTACAAAGTCATGTGACCACACAGTGTCCCAGAATGTTCTAATAATGTTCCTTTGGATTATTCTGATGTGGAAAAACAACAGTGGAATGAACTTTATCAAACTAAAATATGAATGGATTTGACATTCATTCTTGTTTACTTGTTTGTTTGGACACAGATTTCATTTACACTTGATTATCTTGAAGAAATACAAGAATCTGGAAAACTTCACTGTTCAGTAGCAGGAATTTATCTCTGAGTAACACTGTTGTAGGATAAAGATATCCTAGATCCATCTTAGGTCAGTGAATCAGATAAATTGGATAGTTGAAAATGAACCAATAATGAACCAAAAAAAAAAAAAGAAAATGAACCAATATCGACAATATTGACAACCACAAAAAACGAATCGATTCAATGTTAAAATGAATTGTTCACCCCTAGTGGTCGCCAGCATCCACATAGAAAAAAAGTTCAGGTGAAGGCTAAATGAACGCTCACTGATCAAAGTTCAAAAGTTTCAAATGAGAAGGTGGGCGAGTAAAGCACTTTCAGCTCTGGGTCAAACCCAATTCCAAACATGACATTGGATTAAGCTTCAGCTTAGCATTTGGACAGTTAGTCTACATCAAAATAAAATCAAACTAAAAGTTTTACTTGATCATGCAGAATATAACTTTGCTAACATCAGGCAACGGTGCACATTTGTTAGTAGATGGTATTTTAATAAAATGAGAAACAATAAAGCTAAGATAAATCAGAGGAACAGTTATATTGTACATAGTAAGAGTTAAGTCAGGAACCCTGTGAAAGCTGCTGATTCCATGTAAAAGAGTGAAAATGCACAGCAATAGTTAACAGCAATAAATAAACATGCATCTGTGTTGCAAAAACTTAACCACGTTTCCAGTCTGAGGTGTCATGTTTCTCTGCTCAGCGACGGCATGCTCTTTCTGAATTCCCCCACGTATGGAGTCAAAAACTAAACTAAACAATGAAAAACATTTAAAATGAACAAAACATCTCCTGGTGACAAAAAAAAAGCAAATATGAGATATTTCTTTTGAGTCTTTGGTACATCACTGCCAGCAACCACATTGCAGCAGCTAAACTGACATGCTGAGTGCTGACAAAGCACAAGGTTCAAAAATCTCAAGCATAGCACATCCAGAATATTTTCTATCCGGATGATGCACACAGGATGACATCCTGTTGAAATATTTGGGTCACTTCATTTATATTCAAATCCCACTGCAAAGTGTAACTCATCAAAATCTGGATCCAGCTTCAGTGTTAGAGAATCGAATCAGAAAATCTACAGCTTGTAAAGTCCAGTTCTGAGTGTATTTAGCAGCCATAATAAAGTCTATTACAGTTACACTAATCTTCATTACAACTAACATGGAGATTAGACCAGCAGGCAGAGCAGCTCCAATCCAATGATCCACAACGGTTCTGAAGGGACAACATGAACAGATAACAAAAGCCTTACTCCTAAAATGTAAACTTAGAAAAAAAATGTTTTGTTGTGGTGACAAATATTTTGATTTAGTAAAGAAAAGAAGCCCTCTAATTGCAGCTTTACTTCATCTTTCATTTTAACCTTAAGTCATAAAAATTCAACAATATTTGAAGCCTCCAGCTGTGCTCCATGTGTAAACCCCATAAACCACAAACGTTTGTTTGGTGACATCTTTGTTTTGTTTCGTTTCTTTGTAGTTGTTGTTTTAGTTGCTCTGTCACTAGAAGTGGGGGAAACACTTGTCAGAGGTTGGATGCTAAAGGCCCTGTCACACTGCTGCATTTGTACATTTTGCACATGTATGCAGTTTTAGTTAATCCTAATACATGCGCAATATGCGTAAGTCATAAGAATGCCATGTGTCCCTCAATCATCAATGTGTGCAGATGTCCGTCAAGAGTCATTGAAGTATGAACAAGTACAAATAAACCAGGCGAAGATGGATAAACCCACTCTTCTCTGAATTTCATTATTTTGACATTCCGGACACGAGGAGGAAATCACATTGCGTCAGCTCCATGGACAGTAACACTTGCACTCATGATGCTTTGTTTTAAATTAGGCGCTGCATGCAGCTCCATTCTACTTCTGTGGAGATTTTGTGCCATAAATTGAGCGTCGGAGCACCTTTTGACGTGGTGGATTAATTTTGCCCCATCACATTATACGGTAGCTCTCAGTAGTGTGATAGTGTGAGTTGTGTTGTTAAATGAGCACATATGTGGCAGAAGTGGCACTGAGCGCTGAATTCTTGAAAGGCTGTCACTCTGCAGGTGCTCCTTTCCCGGAGTAGAATCCAAGAGTGAGGTGAGCCCGGGACGTTTAAATTCAGAGTCATTCGATTTTATTCAGGTCTACAATTGAAATTAATTGAAATTAAAGATGGCCTACAAAGTTGCGATAGTTTCTGATCGAGTTCCGCTCTTCCATTTCTCCCTATGAGTATTTTTTTTGAATAAAACTTTTCCTTTTTCGTCAAGACTGCTGCACAGCCTTGGGAAAATGTATATTTTTTGGTTATTTAAAACTCTTGTCGCTGATTTTCATGTGGTTTTTGCAGTTCCCTGAAATGCTAAAGCCTGTTTGCATCAAAGGGTTAATTTCTGGGAATGCCTCAAAGCACATTGACCTGCTTAAATGATATTCATCCAACATGGAAAAAGAAAAAATGTAATCAAATATTAGTAAGCTACTTTATTTTTTTACCTTTAAATAGTTTGGCACAAAAGCAGACTACCTTTTTGATATGCAGTGCATATGTTGTCATGGTAACACAGGACGCCCCAAAATCAAACTGCAGCAGAAGATAGGCCTGGGCCTATGTTTTTTTACTTTTTAACTTTAAAGAACTAATATTTAATATTTATATCTTTGTTGGGTAAATACTGTATAGCGTCATCAAGTCAATGTCCTCTGAAGCGTTCATTAAAATGAACGGACTTCACGCAAATCAACCTTTTGACGCGATCAGACCTTCGCGTTGTCACTTTAAGAACACACAAAGGAAAGACAGACGAGGACTTTGGAAAACAGGTCATGGTCCTTTTGTGACAGACACTTTAAACCGTAAAACTGTGCAAAGCAGAAGCCTTCGGATGGGAAGGGGAAAAGTGCAGCTACAGCTTTACACAAAGTGTGTGAAAGACATGAAAATCGGCTACAAGAGTTTTAAACACAGAAAAAATGTTTTTCTCATGGTTGTGGAGGTCAGACTTGATGAGGAAGGAAAAGATTTATTTAGTAAAAGAGAACCATTCGCAGATTTTGTTTCACTGGCAGAGTTATGTCACAACACATCAAACTTTCTGTTGTATTTCAAATCTAAAGATGATTGAGGCATATGCCTGACGAAAGCTGAAAAAAAACAAGAGGAAAACAGCCCTATCGTAAATAGACCTGAGGCATAAATAACATCCATGACAAAAAAGCCACCAAGTGAGAAATGGAAGACTGGAACTCTGGATCAGAAACGATCTAAATTCTGTGTTGTTTCTTTAGTTAAACTCCAACCCTTTTTCGATTATTGAATAAAATCTTATGACCCTGAGTTTAAGCATCCCGGGCTCACCTCGCTTGTGGATTCAGCGCACTACAGAACCTGCATGAGTTAGGCACAGTTGCGTATGATTGGCATATGAAATCCGTAATCTGCTCATGAACTGCGTAATTCCCAAACGCCCCAAAATTTTGAACAGCTAAAGGCGAATTCATGTAAAGACACGTCACCCAAGACTCTGGATGGACATCAGTGCACATCAGCGATGGGGAGTGTGAGGAAAACCTACAAATTACGTATGTAACGAGAACCAACGACATTTGTACAAATTGGTAGTGCATTGCATATAACAGCACAACAATCCGGCAGGGTTCACACATGATTTGCTTGTTATGTGAAAAAAATTGCCCCCCCCCCCCAGCAGTCTATACTAAGTGGGGGTTTATTTGTACTTCTTCCATTGTTTTGACGTGGTTCAGTCGTGAAAGATCTGTGAATATTTCACACATAAAAACCACAACTTTTTCAACGTACATCCACGTATGACCAATTTTCTTATGTGGCACATGCGCAAAATGTACGTATGCGGTAGTGTGACGCGGCCTTAAGGGGATGATGGCCTTTAAATGAAAAAGGCTCAATTGTATTTGAAAATCATGTCCATCTCAAATATTAAAAAAACTATTTCAGTTCAGAAAATATACTTCAAATACAAACATTTTGGGTTATTGAAGGGACAACAGGCTGCAGCATTTTATATAAAATATAGTCAAAGGAAATGTATGAAACTAAACCAACCATCAAAAAAAAACTGAGTGACAGTTGAAAGATCTGGTATGAGTCTCCTTCGTTGAAGCCATGCTTGTCCGAATGCTTTTAACTTTCTCAGTGTGTGGGCTTATTCCACCCTACATCTGTCAATTCTTCCTGGTTTTTCCTCTAACTGTTCTATGTGCAGGCAGTGATGAAAGACTGAAAAATCCAATTTTGATCAAGTAGAAACAAAATGAAACAGTACTTTTGTTGTCACTAGCAGTGCTGGTCATAATCCTTAAAGTTCATCATCAAATTAGAATGAAGTTAGAATTGAGTCTGAATCTCTAAAATCCAATTTTCGCTGGACCACAAAGGCCGCTCTATAGGGCAAAGACGATGTAAGAGAGAATATTAATCTAGCATGAAAATATCTATGAATATGCTGAGATCACAACAAAACTACCTTATATTATTATGTTACTTTGGACACAAATCTAAGCGCAGAAAGTGTTGATGTTTAGACCATGCTGAGGCAATGACATATGTACAGTGAAAAACACTTCTGGTCTTTGTCTCACACTCTCCAGGTCACATGATGATCTCCAGCAAATACTAAAAGTAAAGATAATATGTCCAATAGAGGAGGTTGACAATGACAAAAGACAAAGGAAAGGTGATTCTGGAGTAGTTGTCTATTTGGTGGGGGTTCTCCACATGACAGCAGTATATAACACGGAGGATTTTGCGAAGCAAAGCCAGAGCAGTGAGGCACCAGTGGGTGGGCTCTGGAGGGGTGGGTTCAGACTTAGGCTCACTGCCTGAAGGACTGGGGGGGCTGACAGTGAGCTCTGTTGTAGTAGGAGCTGGGGGAGATGTGACCGCAGCCTCCTTGCGTCTCTTGGCCCTATGGGGGTGGCTTGAAATGGTTGTGATGATCCCATTCATCTCATCGTCCATGTCGTGCAGGTGGTGGCCATACTGCAAGAGAGGGATTGTCCAAAGAACATGAATGGACTCAAACTGAAGCATTAAAATGCATATTTTCCTCTGTTGGGTAAAAGACAATATGTGGATGAGACTATGACAAGCAACCACCACAAAGGTCAGAAAGACAAGAATCACAAAAACAATGAGCACAACACTGAGGAGCTTTGTGGAACAATATGTGAGAGGGCTTTACCATGAGCATGTGGGCATCAGCGTGAGTTAAGGTACAGAAGTGTGCCACGGCGTACTCAATGAGGGCTCCAAAAATAAAGCTGAAGCAGATTCCCAAGTAGACATCGATGGCTTTGATGAAACAGTTGGCGTTGGGGAGGGACGTCCGGGCTCCCATCATCAAAGTGGTCATGGTAAGAACAGTGGTCACTCCTGGTTCACCATCAACGGACATGCAGGGAGGAAAATACATCAAGGATAATCCTACCAACAGACTTGATGCAATGATAACAGAAGTATTTTGAGAGTTCTTTCAACAAGACCGATAGGGCCATAATCCTTCTCTTCTGTCAGAAACTGCTGCATTCCAACCATTTTGTCTTGTAAAGAAAAAACAAATGGACTCCAGAAAGGGAGTGAGCTGCATTTACAAATTCCTCTTTGAAAAAATAAAATGTAGTTGTCTTTCAGTTGACACCACTCAACCAATCCATCAGTTTTGGGGTGACAATCAATCAGTTGTTTGTCCCACAACCCACCAGTTAGACAGCCCTTAATTGTGATGGTCCACAGGTTCTAGTGAATTGTTTTATGTTCTGGTAAGTTGCATCACACAAGTTCTAGTGAGTTGTATAAAACAGGTTCTAGTGAATTGTATCACGTAGGTTCTAGTCAGTTGCATTACATAGGTTCTAGTGAGTTGTATAAAACAGATTCTATAGTGAGTTGCATTACATAGGTTCTAGTGAGTTGTATAAAACAGATTCTAGTCAGTTGTATCACAGAGGTTCTAGTGAGTTGGATTACAGCTTTTAGATGCTGGCAATCATTAGGATTGTAATGAATTACAAGTGTTTTGTTTGCTGTATAATATAGTTAGAAATGCAGATAATCTTTTTTTAAGCTTAATGAAAGTAAAAACAAACTGCATGATGTGTAAATCCATAGATAAGCAATAGCAGCTTACAATACAAATTCAAATATATTATTATTTATACATCTATGAATGCAAACTGCACTTTGTTTGTCATGGTAATTTTGAGCCCTGTGACAGACTAGCAAACTGTCTAGGGTGTACCCTGCCTTTGCCCATTAGTGGCCAGGTTTGGCTCCAGCAGCCCTGTGACTCCAAAAGGGACAAAATGGTTAAAGAAAATTGATTGATGGATGGATGGATGGATGGATGGATGGATGGATAGATGGATGGATGGTAATTTAGGATTCATTTCTGTAGCCTAATTTGATAGCTCAAAAATGACCTATACTATGGCATAAATATTTGTATTAATGCTTTCGTTCTTATAAGGTCAAAAGTTCTTTTCACTCGCAGTCTCATTTGCACATATTCACACACATTAACACTTTTACACTCAAGGACCCACATTCCCATACACTAACACATTCATGCACACCCACACATTGTAAGGAACTGGTGTAGAATCCAAAACACGGAGGACAAGGCTTGTGAAAAATTAAAATGTTCAATACATGAACCTATATATGAAGAAACTGTGAAAAAAGGGAGAAATAAATAGGGTGACAACAGCAGATGACCTAGTGATAAACAACTGAAAGCCACACAATTAAATACTCTGAGGATGATTAACTGAAATGAAGATAGCGGTGGATAATAATCAAGTCAAACCAAGTGAGACTGTAACAGGGAGAAAATAAAACCGATAAAGTAACATTGCAGAAACCAAAAATCCCAACTGAAAACAAACCAAACAAAGAATACAATCATTCTGACACACATATCACACAACACAAATGAAGGCAGATGTGCCATGCAAGGCATTGACCAGGGAACCAGGAACACTGTGGAGTTTAATGTTTTGCCTACACACAACTCAACATCGAACAAAAAGAACCAAGTGAACGTTCTACCCCTGCACCAAGGCTGCCCCACAATACTGCAAAAAATATGGTCAGGGCAAAGTGGCTGAATTGAAGAGACCGTTTGAATTGAAGAGAATGTTTGAATTGAAGAGAATGTTTGAATTGAAGAGGATGTTTACAAAATATTCACAGATAAACATTATCAGGTGGAAAACATACATAGCAATCAGCATTATAGGACCGAATCGGGAAAATGGACTAGGGGTGTCCCAATCAGAATTCTTTGAGGCTGATCCAATTCCGAGTCATTTGATTTTCAGTACCTGCTGATAGAGAGTCTCAATCTTATTATTTCATGACACATTTTAAAAAAAAAACACATTTATGAAACACTTCAACTTTTTTATTATTCAACCCTTAAACAAAGAGCTTCTGTGAAGTAGTTTTAACAATCAGGTAAAAATAGTGCAAGGATCAACTAGTAAAAATAGTTGGTAACGCTTTATAATAAGTTACCTTAATAAACAACTTATAAGACATGAACAAGCATTTGTAAAGTGTTACTAAACTGCTCATGAAGACATTTATTAGCATTTGTTATTCCTTTATAAAATACGCATTAACATTTGTAATATTCTGCAAATGCTTTGTAAATTAAAAATAAATGTACTAATTGTGTCTTTGTTAACAGCTTATCGAGTGTTTTGCAGTTCCCCATTCTATAGCATGATCAAATAGGGGTTCATCTCCACAAACCATTTATAAATTACTAGTAAGGGATTAACCCCTTAACACCAGGATTACTTACAATTGTGATTTTTTTTCCGTCATATTTTTAAGTAAGTAAATATTTATTTCTATAGCACCTTTCCCAGATAAAAATCACAAAGATCTTCACAAAAATAAAAACACATATAATTACAGCCAATAAAACACAAATTGCATACAAACAAAATAGAGGGAAGTAAAAGCAAGATAAAACACATTAAAAGGCAAAAATAGATTAACTAAAAGTTTTTCTGAATAAAAACGTCTTGAGTTGACTTTTAAAACCTGCAACGGAGTCTATCTGTTGTACTGACAAAGGGAGGTCATTCCAAAGACGAGGAGCAACAGCTTGAAAGGCGAGGTCTCCTCTGGTTTTATAGCGGGTTTTTGGAATTTGTAACAGATTTTGGTTTGAAGACCTCAAAGACCGGACAGAAGACTAGGGGGTTAAAAGGTCAGCAATGTACTTAGGAGTTTGTCGGTGCAAGGCTCTAAAAACTAGAAGTAGAATTTTAAATCCAATTCTAAATTTAACTGGGAGCCAGTGCAAGGAGGAGAGTAGTGGTCAAGATGTTAAAGTCTGTTTCAGGGAAGGAGCAGTATAGTTGAATGTCGTCTGCATACAGATGGTAAGAAATGTGGATGAAATTACTGATTAGTTTGCCAAGAGGGATCATGCATAGAGTGAATAAAATAGGGCCTAGAACTGAACCCTGAGGAACACCACAAGAAACCTGTTGCATTTCAGAGGTTATTGAACCTACACTGATGTTGAAAGTTCTTCCACTGAGATATGAGACAAACCAATCAATAACAGACCCAGACAGACGATAATCATCTTGAAGACGCGCGATCATAATGTTGTGATCAACAGTGTCAAATGTAGATTAGAGGTCCAGAACCACCAAGACAGCGAACTGGTCAGAATCTGCTGCCATGAGCACATCATTAGAGACCTTTAAAAGAGCTGTTTCTGTGGAATGATTCTTCTTAAAACCTGACTGGAAGATATCTAAGATGTTTTGTTGTTCCAAATAAAAATTTAGTTGCTCCATAACTACTTTCTGCAAAATTTTGGAGATAAAAGGGAGCTTTGAGATGGGTCTGTAATGTTTTGGTGATCAAGGTAAGGCTTTTTTAGGGTGGGAGTGATGAGGGCATGCTTTGAAAAAGAAGGCACAGATCCTGACTCCAGTGAGAGGTTGATGAGTTTGACAATAGTCACACCAATACTTTGAAATGCTTCTATAAAAACAGGAGTGGGAATTACATCAAGAGGGCAGGAAGAGGGCTTGCTCTTCTTCAGTATAGAATGGACATCCTCCACAGTTACTGGAGAAAAGCTAGACCATGATGGTGGATACTGAGAGTCTAGGGAGGCTGGAACACTGACTAAATGAAGGATGTTTGCTCCAACATCCAGGACCTTTGCCAGAAAACCCTGAAAAAATGTGCTACCATCAGCTTGAGACTGTTTGGGAAATTGAGAGGTAGGGGGAGAAACAAGTGTGTTCTTCTCCAGGTTGTCATATGCATGTGCAATTCTAAGTGCAATTCCATGGTTGTAATTGTCCTCAATGTCTACCATTGTTGCTTCTGGGAGTTAGACCCCTTCAGTGTGGACTACCTTGCCTCTCTTTGTCACCATCCAACTGCATTTCTCAAGCCCGAATGACATCCCAATTTCAGTACTGTAGACCCTTCCTGATGGTGTGGATCAGGGAGTCAATATCATTCTCATTCTTAGCGTATAGCTTGATGTCATCCATGTAGAGGAGGTGACTGACATTTGCTCCATTCCTGAGTTGGAATCCATAGCCAGTCTTGTTGATTAATTGTTCAGACCTATGCAGAATAGTAGTGGGGGGAGTGTCTCCTTGGTATATGCCACATTTGATGCACACTTGTGCAATTGGCTCACCATTGGTTTCAAGGGTAGTTTTCTACAACTTCATTAGGTTTCCTATGAAGGCTCTTAGAGTCCTGTTGATGTTGTACAGCTTCAAGCATTCAGTGATCCAGGTGTGTGACATTGAGTCACATTGAGACTGTTCTGTCAAACAGGAGTTAGTGTTTGGCTCCTCTGGAATCTCTACCAATGCCCTTCTGTGCGTTGCTCATGAATTGATCCATGTGTTGATGTATTTTGGTTGCAATGATGCCTGACATGAGCTTCCATGTTGTGGAGAGACAGGTTAGTGGCCAGTAGTTGGTGTACTGCACCCTTTGAGACATCCTTCTGACTCAGGATCGTTCGTGCTTCTGTTAGCCATTCAGGGTGAGTCTCATCTCTTAGCAGCTGGTTCATTTGTGCTGCTAGACACTCATGGAGTGCAGTGAGTTTCTTAAGCCAGTAGACATGTATCATGTCAGGGCCCGGTGCTGTCCAGTTTTTCATACCTGAAGCTCTTCCTTGGATCTCTGCCAGTGTGATGATTACTGGATTCTGTTCAGGGAGGTTGATGTGCTATTTTCTCAGAGAGTCCAGCCATTGAAGATTGCTGTTATGGGCTGTCTCTTTCTCCCATATACTTTTCCAGTACTGTTCAGTTTCCATCCTTGGTTGGTCTGATCTGCTGTTTTGACAGGAACCTTGTTCTCACATCTAGTCAATTTCTGTCTTGTTCCAGTAGCCTATGTTCCAGTAGCCTACCTTCCATCAAGGTGCTCTGGTTCACCAGCACCCGATGCAGACCTTATATGGCCGGGAGATGTCTGAGCCGGCTTGATTTGTTTTATTGTCTCTCATGGGTTATGAGGTAGGCAGTAGCGTTAAGGGTTTTGCCAAAGGAACCCACTGCATTATGTTAATAGCTCACCATTGGTATGTTAATTGTCCAATCAATTGCTCATCATGCCCTCTGGGTATTACCTGAGAATTGAACCTTGGTTTCCTGCGTGCCAGTGGTTTATGTCAATAGTTCACAATTGTTATGTTAACTACAACATCAAAAGCCCCATTGATTGCTCTAGGGCAGGGATGGGCAACTCCAGGCCTGGAGTTGCCCATCCCTGCTCTAGGGTTATGCTCTATTTCTTTATTCTTCACTTTGTTTTCATTCTATGCAACATATGTTTTTGTTGTTTTCCTTCCCCAAATGTAGTTTACTTTCCTGTTTTGTTTTTTTTTTGCTTTTTTTTATCAATGCTCCCGTTAGCCCCACAGCAGTCTCAGTGCACAGGGCATCCAGCAGGTAAAATAAAACAAGGAAAGAACTCGATAAAAAAAGAAAACAACGTCATACCAGAATAAAGGAAAGCAAAATTTAACATTGCTGCCCGGTTTTCCCTCCGTGTCTGCCCCATAGCAATTGAATAATGTAGCAAAAGAAAGAAAAGTTAACATAATCATCCATGAAAAATAGAGCAAACCTTAATCAGTTCCCAGACAGCGCACATTAGCGTGTTTAAAGTGGCTAATAAAAACATAAGGCAACACAAACTATGGAAAATCGACACTGAACAATCTAAAATTTTTGTCAGTTCTATTTGTAACAAACTAAAAACCAATTTCACGATTGATATGATCACATAATTTTGTTTGTTTTCTTTTTATTGGACTGGACGGAAAAAGAAAGGGGGGAAAAAAAGAGAAAGTTGGGGGGTGGGGGGGTGGATTATAGAAGTTACAGGATGACTACTGGGAAGGGAAGGTAGAGTTGTAAATCTACAGGCAACAAAATGCTGGAGCTTATACCCATTAGAATAGTGAGTGTTGGTCTAAAATGTCCACACACTCAGCTGTTACAAACATACCTGCCAGCTCCAAGAGTGTTCACAAACTTGTCCACATCCAGTTCACACGCGCACACTTGTGCATACCAACCAACACATGTAAAGCATTACATTTTGTCACGCACACTATTTGAAGGTGCAAAGGTGAGCCGACGCCTGTGCTCAGGTAAATGTTATGTTAACCTGAAGTGCATGATGGAATGCAAAAAAAAAAATAAGGAGGGAGAACTCTCAGCCATCCCCACACCAAGACCTGAGGCCGCAGCGCCAACCAGGGCCCGCCCCCGCACCCATACTGTGGACTCGACGGAGGAGATCCACCCGCCAGGCAGCCCGGCCAAGCACCCAGACCAGGGCCCACAGGACTGTCACACGGGCCCCCAACACACGAGCGCAGTGAGGTACAGAAGCAAAGGGCGCAAGGCCCAGCCCAGTCAGGAGAGCAGCCCTCCCACTGTGCCAAGTGGCCCCGAGCGGGGCCCCACTCCCGAGAGCCCCACCACCCCAAACAAGCCGCCCACCACCACCCAGGAGTTCTGAGCATCCCCCACTCCAGCCCCGGGTATGAGCCAAGGCCCCCCAAGGGAGACCCGCTCCAAAGCTCCAGGCAGCTGCGGAGATCCAGAAGGGAGCACGGCGGGGGTCAGCTACCCCCACCTAGAGGAGGGATGACCAAGAGAAAGTGGGGGTCCCCGAAGGAGTACATAGCCTGACCAGGCTCTCCTAATGTTGTGATTTAGAAGGGGCCCGGCATCCGAGGGCAAGGACCAGAACTCGCACCACAAGGACACAGACACCCTCCAGGCTCAGATGGAATATGATCCCCCGCTCATGGACTTGCCAGAGGACTAAGGGATCTCTCTCCCTGTGTGGGGAGGGGGCCCCCAGGCCCAGGAGGCCGACACCCAAGAGACAAGGCCGCCGCTGTTGAAGGCCCTGTTCCCTCCACCTGGGATGGGCTAGGGGACATAAGATCAGTAGTCCCACCTTCCTTGTGTAATGTATTTGTGTGTGTTGAGGTGTGTTTCTTGTGGTTTGAAGGGTGTGTGTAACAAAGGGTGCAGTTAAAATTGGCAAACAGGGCACTGAGGACATCTCCTGATTGCTTACAGGAATGTCCAATCACCCTCTCACCAAGGAGCCCTAAATGTCTATGGTGCAGTTAAAATTGGAGGGTAGAGCACTTTGAGGACATCTCCTGCTTGCTGGCAGTAATGTCCTGGCACCCCCCACCAAAGGTCCTACGTGTCTAAAGTGCATTTAAAAAAAAAACAAGAGAAGGGCGCGAAACTGTGCGGAGACCATGGGAGGGGGGACCACTGCCAAGTGGATCGGCCCCTCGAGGTATTCCGCAAGCACGCCCCCCCTTCCAGCCTAACAAATGGTCGTATGAGGAAGGAGGGGAGGTCAGGGACAGCTACCAAACTGACCCCCGATGGTGAAACAACCGTCCCCCAGCCCCCCCCAGAATTGGGCTTAAGTCTCCCCAGGGAAGAGGCCCCACCGCCCGAAAGCGACCCCCCCAGGCCCCCCACCACACACAAAGAGAGAGGAGCCCAGAGGG
>BSAI01000187.1:88044-136110 GCA_036245035.1 Adrianichthys oophorus | reverse complement strand
CCCCCCCCCCCCCCCCAGCACCGCCCCTGTAGCTACCTGGTCAGGTATCAGCGGGCCCGAGGAAGCCTGCAGGGTCCCATACTGGTAGTGCCCCCCCCCTCTTACCCACAGACATCCCCTCTCCCTGGCCCGCTCCCCCCAGACCCGGCCATGGTAGGCTTTCCCTGGAGCAAACGCAGGCCCCAAGAGGGTTGCCCCACCCTGTCCCAGGGACGGAGAAGGAGTGATCCCAGCCCCCAGGCGCAGACAGGCCGCCCACCCAGCGCAGGCAGACCCCTCAGGGCCACGGCCTCGCGCAAGCCCCCCCCGCCAATCCACCCAGGCCCCTGCGCTTGCCCCACCCAGGTGCCGGACCAGACTCCCCGACCAACGGAGCAGCCCCCCGCCCCCACCAGGCACCAGGGAGGCTCCGACCCCGGCACCAAAGCCCCGGCAGACAGTCAAGGCGTGGCGACACCTAAGAATCAAGCCCCCTAAGTTATGGCATTACCTATGGGAGACCAGAGAGCCCGAATTCCTTCCAAGTTATTTGAACTCTTAGTTGACATTTTTTCCAAGCTGATATTATCCAATAGCAGATTCCTGTAATGACTTACACTAATATTTTTCTTGTTTTTCCAGTTTAATAAAATTGTTTTTTTTTTGCTATACAAAGAGTTATGAAGATTATAGATGCTAATCTTCCCTCTGTGTCGTTTGTGTTAGTCTCATTACCTAATTCTGCTTGACTGACTCTGTCAGAGAGATAAAAATGGATCGGGTCTTGAGGGTTTAAATCCCCTTCTCCCACAGCTGCAGTTTCACTGCCGTCTGTCTCTGTCGGCAACAGGAGAGTGCCACTCTCGTTAAAAAGAAACAAAACCCAATCGCTCTTCTGTTAAAATGCATTTATAGGCTGTTGTTTGCATTAAGACAGACAGACAGAGACACTTGCCATCAGTTTTCAATTTTTTGTAAAAGAGTTATTTATCTTGGATGTCTGAATCTGTGAACATCTCACTAGCTTAGCTTAGCTGAACTGTTTTTGTGGGCCTCCTGTTTAAACTTGTGCTGCAATAAAGTGTATTGATCAGTTCATGACACACTTATATACAGTTGAGTTTATGTATGGAATAATACGCTTTAAATATGAAGCTCTAATCATAATAAAAACAAATTAAATATCCAATACTCATCGGGTGACAACATCCGATGTTCAATCGAGTTCTCAACCGACCTCAACTCAAGCTCGATTTCCAATCATTTGATCGGATCGAGACATCCCCAACATGAACTTTATGAAAAACTAACCCACATGAACTAAAAGAAATAAAAAAGCAGTTGGCTCATATGTCCAATCCCACAAACAGAGAGAGAAGCCAACTAGGCACCACCGCAGGGGCTAACCTAGTTGGCAGTTGGTGCCCCAAACTGCCAATCCCCCAGACTGTCCTGCCAGAAGAGCCTTCCCATCTCATGACAAATACCCCATGCAGGTCAAGACATACTGCCCCTCTGAACTTGCCACACCAGACCTCTGCATGTGTGTACCAGATGGAGTTCAAGATGTTAAAACATTTTTAAATTTCACCAGAATATGAACAAAGATTTACTATTGAGCCAAAGTTTGTCCAATTTCAGACGAATAAAAAAAGCTTTGAAAGTTAGGGTGAAAGTTGGACAAGAGATGCTAAGGTTTTTAAAGGCACAAACTAAAGGGCATGAAGAATGGATGTGCGATCAGCTGTGTAGGCAGAGTTTGTTTTAAACCTCAACCTAAACCTGTCTGTTAACAGTGTTTTTCATCTCGTGGTATCAGGGGAAAAGACAAGTTCAGCAAGACAAGATCAGGTGGTGAGCCAAACCTTCAACAGCAGAGTCAAAATTTGATTGGGTTTTAATTTTCATTTGGATAATATGCAGTATAAATATAGTTCTTCATGTTGATCTTGGCAGGTTTTTATCATGTTGGTGATGGTGGATAGTCATGCGATTCTCCATTTGCATAGGGAAAACCTGCTTACCTATACAAATACGTGCTGGAACAGAAGACAGAGAAATCCAAAAGGAAACCCATGAGAGGACCACCAGCAGGCTTGAGGGGACGTACGTCTCCAGGATGAAATATAGTATGCTTCTCTTCAGCTCAAAGTGGAAGACCAGTTTGGGATAACGCCCTGTGGGATAAAGCACAGAAATACAAATCAGAAACTGTTGGTAGAGATAAACCAACGTGGCAGCAATAAATCAAGAATATTATAACATTTTTGAAGTACTAACAGCAGAAGTAAAGGAAGAGTAGTGTAAAAAATGTTACATGTTAAAGACAATGAACACAGATAAAACAAGAGCTCATCAGAAGTTGTTTTAAAAGGGTCTGTAATGATGTCAATGCAAATTTTGTGTTTATCATTGTCATGAAGATAAGTGTTCTGATAACATTGTTCTTTTTTAATTACTTTCCAAAAAAAAAAAAATAGCTGCACTTTCACTTCTACCACTGCATTAGGCTTTAGCTTGAAGTACCAATCACAATACTGTTCAGAACACTGTGTGAATCATTTATTGTTTTTCTTGTCCTGTTGCAAAGTAACCGACCTCCAACTTGCAGAAAAAATGCCAACTTCACTGTGAATCTATTGAGTGACCCCGGACAACAAATCAAACTCAATTACTCATTATTATTATGATGATGATGATGATTATTATTATTATTATTATTATTTTTATTTTTATAACGTTTAATCAGGGATCACATATAACTAGAAGACAGTCACACAGAATAGCAGCAAGACAAAGAGCATTCACCACATTTTAAAAACAGGACAAACAGTTTGAGAGTCCAAAGAAGGAGAATTCCAGTTTCAGCCTGGAACGAACATTACAGGTCCATACGGAAACTGCATCATCAAAGGTTCGCCTGCTATTTTGGCTTCTCCAACAATAAAGTTAAGCAGTTGCCACTTCTCTTTGTCCACCTTTGAAGCAACAGCTCTGTGTAAGATCCGCCATTGGAGGTCTCCAGTTCTCTTCCATATGGGAGCTTTGTAAAGCACTCTCCAATGCAGTCCCCCCTCTCCTCCACTCAGTTTTTCAGTCCACACGCTGGGAAGGCAGTCCTGCTGTTTAGTCCTGTTCAAAACCTTCACACAGTTAAGGTACAGGGTCCTCCTGTTCAAACAGTGAAGAGTCAAGCTGTTAGGATTGAAGGGACAAAGCAGCTGTCACAAGATCACCTTGATCAAGACTCAACTACACCTCTGGATAGAGTCCATCACTGACTGGGGCAGTGGTCCCGCTGCAGTAATCAACCAAGAGCCTCTTTTCCCATCCAACCTGTCTTTCCAGCAGTCCAGGAGATGACATGCCATCTTGGCAGACTGGTGACTCAGTGAAGCACACAGAGATGGCACATCCAACAGATCCGGTGCTGTTGCACCTGTTCTAGAGTCAAAACTCCAGACCTGCAAAGGGTCAACTGAAGTCCAGGGATGGTGTCATCAGAAAAAATATCCAACCATGCCCAAGGATCAAAGGCTCCTTCAAGAGCCAAAACAGGGAGGGCGAGTTTTTTTGTTTTACAACATTAAAAAGGTGCTAAGACTTAAAAACACCCTGATAAAACTGAGGCAACCCACGTAAATTTAAAAGCTTAGTGTTCAACCTAAATAGAGCATCATCTAGCCTCAGGCCATTCAAACGCTTTAAGATGCAGCTAGTCAGCTCCCTCCACATCAAATCTGTTGGGCCAATCAAAAACCTCTGCAGAAACTGAATCCTGAAGAAGAAGAACAGATCAAATGTACCCTGTAACACGTGCATGATCAATGTGTTTGTTTAGTGAAGCAACAGAATTAGCAAATAACATGAGAGGAGAGAGGAATGTAATTTGCATTTTGTAGCGATGCTAAGAGAATAAAGACCACAGAAAAAAATTATTAGTCAAAGCGCTATTTGGTTCACACTTTTAGCTGCAGCTGTTTTTGTTAGTGGTAAAGCAGCAAAGAGCGAACACACAACTGACTTCCAGCCAGTACTGTGTACCCCATCAGATCTTATACCGGTATGCAGTATGGGACCATATCGATCTACTTTCAGCCCTGATTATGGCCAGTACAATAAAAATCACTATATAACCTTATGAAGTCACTTTTAGTTCAGTGCATTTTAGCATAGTCGACCAGCCAATGGCAAGAACCACAGTCAAGTGTCAACAAATGCTGTGACTCTTAATGAGAGAGTTTTCAGAAATGAGATGTTCACATGCAACAGTACTCTAAACAACAGTTAAATCCCATTAAATATCTCCAAAGTTCTTATTCTACCTCTGATATGACAGTATTTTGGTAGAATACGAGGTTATCCAGGAAACAAGCATAGATATAAACTTAGTCATGTATGTTACAATGATTTTACATTTTGATGAACTTTTAAAAATGTCTAAAAAAATCATGTTTTTCTGCTTTCTGTATTTTTCAGACAATCCATCTTCTAAGTTTAACTTCTAAAGCCAATGTGACATTGTGCTCTTCAAACTTTTAAGAGAGGAGCCACTGCCATTTGAGCGACCACAACCTAGAGCTGGTTACCAGTTTCATAGATGGCTTCTGACACAGATGTGTAGTGGTCCTCCACGGTGTACTGAGCCAACTGGAGAGTGTCTAAACCACTGACGGACTCGTTTCCTCTGGTCCAGTAGAACATCACATCATTGATGTTGTAGCCCCCTGCACACATTAAATTCAGGTTAAAAAGGCACAGTTTCAAATGAAGACAGATGTTCTTTGTGTGCTTGATGTATTTAACATCCATTTTTTATCTTTAAACTCCCTCCAAATAGACATTTTAAATCTGAATGGAAACATACACAGACACACCCATGACTTTTGAGACATATAGCAGTGCACTATTTTATTTGTATTTGTGCATTTCAAGCCCAAACTGATCATTAAACACCAAAAGTGGTCCCCCCTCTCCTCTGTTAAGAAGAAGGGGCTTTTAAAAAGCTGAGAATCCTGATAAGATATTTTACCCTGCAGCGCCCTGAAAAGATACTTTTGGGAATAGCTGGCCCTTCTTAAAGTTTGAGGCTTGTAAGAGTCATAAAATATCAAAACTAGAAGTGTTTTTTTTTTCTTTTGTTTAGCAGATATCTGATTGCTATGCACTCTCCTCTGCTCTGACATTGTTCACTCAAAACTAAATAAATATCTGATGTCCAAAAGTTCTTGGCTTGTTGAGATTTCAGTCTTTAAACTTCTTTAAAATGCTGTTTGATTTGGTGTTACTGGCAAAACAGAATAGTTCTAATTGCAATTGTTCCTTCTAGTACAATGAACAAACAATTTGGTTTTAATCTTGTGGAGTGGTTGGACTGGAAGCTTGCTTCTGCCTTCACTCAGTGCTCCTGCTGCCCTCCACAGATACTGTGACACATTTGTTAGTTCACTTCATGTGTTTCTGATAAACTGTTTGTGTTAGTCTACTTTAACTTGTGAGGTAGCTTTTCTTTAGGGTGACTCATAACAAGGCATGGTCACTCTTTAAAAAGAACCAGTACAGTGTTTGGAAATCCATCTGGGCTGGAGCCTCAGCATTCTGTTTGCTGTTTGGGCTTATTCAT
This sequence comes from Adrianichthys oophorus, assembly GCA_036245035.1. Lineage (NCBI taxonomy): Eukaryota > Metazoa > Chordata > Actinopteri > Beloniformes > Adrianichthyidae > Adrianichthys > Adrianichthys oophorus. The sequence goes on along the minus strand of BSAI01000187.1, from coordinate 130,508 downwards.
TTTTTACCGTAACATACAAACATTACTTTAGACATTGATATATTTCACTGAAACTTTATTTGAAAGAGATTAGAATACATTTGCTTCTAAAAATACCAAAATGTGAACAAATTCATAAAAAAAAACATATATAGAATGGCAAACGTGTACAGTGCTACAGATTAAAATCAAATAGACAACTTATCGCAAAATGAGTATAAAAACTTAAAACGGACAGTTTTGCTCAACAAACTGCCAGTTCAATCAAGTTTTTATCTTCCCACATACAATGAAGAGTTTTAATACTTAAGTCAAAATGTATTTAACTTGACCACAGCAAAGGTTTGCCATAGCACTTCACTTTCTTAACCAATAGATGAAGAGTAAATCAATGAATGTGTGAAAACTTTTCAAAACCGCACGAAAATGTTTTTACAATGATCAATTCTTATCTTCAGCATTAACAACAACATTTTCAAAGGCTTTGAATTTTCACGTTTTACATGTGATGGGATTGCAAAAAGCTGGTTCGATTTTGACCTTTTCTAAAAAGGATTTCGGACTCAAGCCATCCCCAAATACCTAACATCATCCTGTTTCATGAGGCATTCTGAGAATGAACACATAAGAAGAACTTATGATTTTGAAAGTTTTAGATTCAGGTTTTACAGTCCTTCTTTTTATTGATGATTTTTTCACAGCCTAATCCTCTTCCAAACTCAACACAGCAGAGTGAGGACACTGGTTATTTTGTATTTTCAGCTGAATCCCCGTTCACCCACTCAGTCAAATCTGTAAATCAGTAGAAGCTACATACTGAAGAAAAAAGGGGGAAGCAGCCCATGTTTTCTTTAAATGACTGACATACCACAGGTCACTGTGGTAGTAATCATTATGTAGTTATAGAAAAAAAAATCAATAGAACTGGAGACAGAAAATCCTGCAGTGGAAATGGTGGAAACAACAGGGACTGTTAATTGCTTGAGCCGATGCTGCGCTCTGATCCCGTTACAGCTGAGTTGTTTGGTATTGCAGCTCTTTGTGGGTGGGAACAAGACAAAAGAGGCAAGAATCAAGGAGGATGTTAATAAAAAGCTTCTTCAGAACCTCTTTGTAGAAATATTTGAAATCTATAATTCCTCAAGAACGTTCTACTATTCACTTTCCCAGTGTGACAGATTTCCATCAGGCACTGTTAAATGTGTTTCTGGTGTTCAGTGGGAAAAAGGAGGGAAAAGAAGGAAGGGGAGTCCTGGTGAAGTTCTCCTCACTCCTGATTCATAACATAACAGACTAGTCATGCATATATTACACTCAGCCCTGGAGAGCTAAGATAACCCAAATAACACTTAAACAAGAAGGGATGCAAATTTAATATGATCCAGGATGCCAGCATTATCTAGTGCTTTTGATGCACTGATTCACCAATTCATATACTAATGCAAAGCAAAATAACCAGGATCTCTGGAGCAAATAGGAAAACGAACAATTGATGAGGCGCATTTTCCTAATATTTTATCTGCAGAGGGGGTAAGAGAACAGGGATAGTGCAAATAGCTGCTTGCTGTAGGCACTTTTTTAAGCAAATCACTTTTTACATTTTTATTAAGCCCATGAAAACTGCGTGTGAAATTCTCATACATTTGCTGTTGCTCACTTAAACCCGTATGGATTCATGAATTCATATCTAGTGCAGAGATGCTGCAGGCAAAGTTACAGGAAGAAGGAAATCCCTACTTTTAGTACTGAAACCTTCAATGAATTTCTGTCTTTTTCTTTGCTGGAGAAGAACTTATTATTCTTCTGACGTGAAACTGCCAAAAGACGACACAGATTAGAGACACAGATGGATGGTGACATGCAAAAAAAGAAGCCATGGGGTTACATACAGCTCCACTCTGAAGTGTGGCCCATTCCGAAACAAATAGACAGATCTACAAGGCATATTTTTTAAATGTGAAGCACAAAAAACTTAGTTTAAAAAAATTAAGCCTACTTCTGACTCCTTTTGCTGTCAGAACACTGTAAATATTTTACTGCAATCCTGGTTTAAACACCCCACACACTCCCACCACATGGCTCCTCTTAAAGCTCCCTCCTGTGCAGAGGATCCAGTTTTGGCACAACATAAAAAGAAATAAATCCTTGAATATACATCTTTATAAAGAGTCACAGGGACAGAGCATGAGGGAGATGGAGACTGAGTTGTACAGGCTGAAGAACAAATAGAGCAGCAGCAGGAGAGAAACCAATTTTTTGGGAGGAGCACGGGGCACATGGCCATGAAGGTGGTGGAGTGGTGATGGGTGGGGGGTGGAGGCTGCCTTCTCCCATCCCCCAAATGCCAAATCAAGACACTGAAATCAATCTAAGCAATTTGCTGTATCATAAATTCACCAGAAACATGCCATCTCCTCCAGCGCATGAAAAGATCAATTCTTTAGGTTTTGAGCCTGCATGGTAGAACGAGGCGATATGGCCAAAAAATAAAATCTCTGATTTTTTCATACCAAATTTATTTTCAATTTTAATCTATTTTTTTCTCCCTCCTTTTACTTTCTTTAAAAAAATGACAAATGATGAAACATATTTAACAAAAACTATCTTATTTTAATTTGTCCTTTGGAAATATGCTAAAACACAAAGTCCAAATGAATCCAAGCTGTAAACATGTTTGCAGATCAATGCAGCAGAAACACTTCTTGTCCGTTTCAGCTGTTAAAACTAATTTGTTGTACTCTCACTTCTGACAACTACGACCTTCAAACAGGTTTTGCTGCGTGTGGTTTGATGCTCCAAGTTTAAAGTCACAACACCACAGGTCAACATCTCATTGTTGACTCACCAGCCAAGTTGGCTACCAGTCAGGCATTTTTTACCAGACAAATAATTGCAATATTTTACAAAGAAAACTATGGGTGTTGTTTAAAAAATGATATTATTGAATGCAGAGAGGAAGTCACAACATAATGAAAACGTAAGATAAAAACAACAGCTTTAAGTGACTCAGATTTCTAATCAGCCTTTGCTCTCGTGCTTTTTTCATTTTCACACGGTCTATAAAGTGGTTTATTTTCTATCACAAATGAGTTTTTTCTTCTCTTTTGCACTGCTAAAAAAACCCTCCTGTACCCCTGGTGAGAAGAGGTGTCAATCTTTAGTCTAAACCATTGACATAGATAGAGAGAATGACAATTATTTTCTTATTTTTTTAAGAAAATGAAATCACATTAAAATAATTTATACATAGTATGAATATATATTTAATGTCATCTAACTGTAAACTCAAATTAAAACCTATTGAGAAAACATGGACAGATTTATAACTCCTTTGAAAACATCATATTGTCTATAAATCATTCAAAGAGGAAGACTCAAAAAGCTGTTTTATTCCTAATTATTTCAGAGACTAGAGCATGACAGGGATCAGAGGATCTGCTCTCCAGTGGTTTGAATCCTATTTATCTGATAGGTACCAGTTTGTTAATGAAAATGGACATTCCTCTCATTGCACTTGAGTTATCTACGGAGTACCACGGGGGTCAGTTCTAGGATCCATCCTGTTTATGCTTTATATGGTGCCCTTAGGAAACATAATCAGGAAACACTATTCATTCTCACTGTTATGCAGATGATACACAGTTGTATTTGTCCATTAAACCTGACCAGAATGACCATATAGAGAAACCTAATGCCTGCATAAGAGACATCAAGACATGGATGACAATTATTTATCTCCTCCCAAACCCAGGTCATTATACTATGTCCTAAATACCTGAGAGATGCTCTATCTGATCAGACAGTATCCCTGGATGAAATAAATATAGCCTCCAATTCCACAGTTAGAAACCTAGGGGTTTTACTTGACCAGGATTTATTATTTGAGGCTCACAAATCATAGGCTTGTAAGACTTAATTTCTTCACCTACGCAATATTTCTAGGATCAGAAACATATTATAAAGAAGTGATGCTGAAAAACTCATCCATGCATTTGGTACGTCTAGACTGGATTACTGTAACTCTTTGCTAGCAGTTTGTCCTAAAAGTTCTTTAAAAAGTCAAATCAGCTCAGTGGTAAAATCCAACTTCTTCAATTTGAGGCAGTTGGTGAAGGTGAAACCATTTTTACCAAAACATCATTTTGAGTAAACAGTAATCCATGCTTTCATTACATCTCGGCTGGATTACTGTAACTCCCTTTATTTTGGAGTTAGCCAGTCATCCCTCTCAGGTCTCCAATTGGTCCAGAACGCTGCTGCTCGGGTTCTGGTCCGAGCGTGTAAGAGGGACCACATCACCCCCATCCTGACTACCCTTCACTGGCTGCCTGTGAATTTTAAAGTTCATTTTAAGATTCTTTTATATGTTTTTAAATCTTTAAACAATTGTGCACCGCTGTATCTCTCTGAGCTTCTCCATCCTGACCCCGACCCGATGCCTCAGGTCTGCTGATCATCTTCTTCTGAGGTCTAAGAGGAAGCTCAGAGGGGAACGAGCATTTTCAGTCTGTGCACCAAAGCTGTGGGATGCGTTACCACTGAGCCTTCAGCAGGCATTTTCACTGTCCATTTTTAAAAAAACTTCTTAAAACCCTGTTTTATTGCCAGTCTTTTGATACGACATGAGACTCTGCTCTGCTGGTGTATTTTTACTGTTTTGTTGTTCACTTTTGTTTTTATCTTGTGTTTTTTCTCATTTGCTACACTATTCAAACATATAGATGTTATTGTGTGAATGCTGTGTAGCTTCCGTAGCCATTTTGGACATTCGTGGGTGGGGGGGGCATCTGAGTGAAAAGCTTTAATAAACCTGGTTTTCTTGCACTCCTGAGTTCGTCGTATTTTGGGTCCCTGAAGCAAAACCTGACAATTTTGGCATTATGGTGACTCTTTTGATTATTTTAGCCTTTAGCTAATATTTTGGCCAAATACTAGCTTTTTTTGGTTTTTTTTTGCCAAATTTGTAACAACTGGAGTTTTTTAGAATAATTTGGCAGTTGGCTATTTTTGCCAACATGCTATCTGCTTTGGCTAAATTAGCCATTTTCTCAGTTTTTAAGCTAATTTGAAATTTACCAAATATTTTAGCATTCTGCTAGCTGTTTTGGTTAATTAGACATGTTTTCAGTTTTTTAACCTAATTTGGAGATTAGCTAATATGTTATCACTATGCTAACTATTTTGGGTAAAAATATACATTTTTCCAGTTTTTTTAGGCTAATTTGGTTTTTAGCTAATATTTTAGCAAGCAATCAGTTTTCAGTTTTTTTCAGCAATGTGCACTAACATTTTTAATGACCACATTTAGTTTACAGCATTCACACTTGCATTATCATAGTTAATGCTAAATATCTAGTTCAAACGTAGTCGTTGTTTAAACATGTAGCTGTTAGCCAAACGTAGTCGTGGACTTGGATAAGCTAATTCTTTAACAGTTCTAGCACATAGTCTGTCCGTCCTGGGAGAGGATTCCTCCTTTATGCGGACATCCCTGAAGTTTCTCATTTGATTTTTCCCAAAAAAAAAAAAAATATATATATATATATATTTTTTTTTTCTTTTTTTTTTTTTTTTTTTTTAATTTTGAGATCCTCACCAAGAAGAAGGGTCTATGGGCAGGTATCGTAGTTTAGCTTAGTTTTTTTTTTTTTTTAATTGAGTTTAGCAACCAGCTATTGTTTATGTTATGATTGACTTTATGTTCCTTGCATGAATAACAATGTGACGCCCATTGAGATGGTTATGGTTGTGATATTGGGCTATATAAATAAAAGTGAATTGAACTCTGTAATGTTAGACATTGCTGATAAAGTATCCTTCAATGTGGATTCGTGTTTGTTGTATTTAGAAAATACAGTTTTTATGAATGTCCCATGAAGTTTGTTGTATTTAAACGCCATGTCTTAAAGTCCGCTCCGTTGAAATATTCTGTCTTTGAACCAGTTTGTGGTCACAAACTGACAGCTAGCAGTACAGCTTGATAGCATAGCATTGGTTGTAGTATGATAGCATCAGTGTGTAACAAAATTACTGTCTCCAAATCAACACTTTTTTATTAAACTCTGTTGTTGCTGTGAGTTCCAGCTAGTTTATCCTCCATTTCTGTCTGGATCCTGTTAAAAACTGCCACATCCTGCTGCACCATCAGCCTAGGCTACGGCAGTGGGGGTAAGGTGGTGCTTAACGTTTTGTGTTTCCCTTTAAATATTGTGCAACAAGCTTTTTTTTTCTCTGCCTCATGGAAGAAGCTCCTTGAAGAGTGAGAGAAGCTCTCTTTTCAGAGAGCTGGGAAAATAAAATCGCAATTTAATGAAAAATAAATCATGTAAAACAACAAATTAGAATTAATCGATTAAATAGATTATTCGGTCCAGCCCTACTCCATGGTGCCAAAACAATCCAGAATTAATATTAAAGAGGTCTAATTATCCTTTATGCTGATGAAAATATTCTCAGAGTGTACACTGCTGTAAAGAGAAAACGTGTCTGCTGTGGCATTTTGCATAAAAGTTTTCTTGATGATACTTTCAGTCCCAGCACACTTTTCTAGGAACTTAAATAAGAATAATGAAGACTTTCCTGCCCCCTTTTTTTTTTATAGTAGATAGCTTTGATCAATTTTAGACCAGGCCAGAAAAATGGAGCACGGATTTTCTGAGTTAGCCACACCCACTGAATTTGATGGGACAGTTTGACAGATAATGTAATGAGATGGTGTGACCCAGAACATGAACTATGTCATTAAATAATGAAACAAATACATGTTTCTTAAATCATTAATTTGAATTGAATTTTAATGAAATATTGACACATTTAATTATTTAATGCCAATTTTAAATTATTAATTACACTTTTATTTAACAATTTAATGGCGTGTATATTTATTTAATATTGCCTCTTCCATCCCACACTGGCTATAAAACAAATAAATATGTCATTAAATGTTTAATTATGCCTTTTAATGGCAATTTTGATACATTAATGCGACGTATATTTGAGCATTTATTAATTGATTTCTAATTTTAAATAATCAAACATTTATTTAATGATTTCATGGCAAAGACAATATTGTCTCTTCTGAACCTCCATATAAAAAGTCCCTTAAACAAGTCTAAGATTACTCAAAAAACATTATAAGAAAATTAAATAAACTACATAAATTATGTAAACAAATTTTAGACAAATATATCCGTACAGTTTTAATAACAAAATGGGAACTATAATTGACTTCAGTGTCTGAAATTAGTTTACATACAACAAACATATAATAAATCCAGCATAAAAGCCTTCATGGAATTCACGATACTGATAGGAAAATATATTCAAATGAGACGAGCTCAAACAGACACTTTCACACAAAGCATTTCAGGTCAAACAGTTGCCTATTAGCCACATGGACTAGGAACACACCTGGACACAGAAACCGACTACAATACAGAACTTTTCAATCCCCGCACCTTCCTTCCTCTGTCAACTTGGAAATATAACAAGATGTAATAAGCTTTTAAATGAAGTCCAAAAACCCAATTTTGATTTGTCTTGATATCACCAAGAAGATTTTCTTTGTAAACTATTTAAAGTAAGCGATTAATTTAAATCAAAGGTCTGATCCAATTATAGAAAATATGAAAGAAAACATTTCATAGCAGAAGCCAATTATCTTTTCTTCTGATAATTTTTCATTGATTTATTTGTCTTTGTCAGCATTCTTGTTCTAAAATATACACTAAGTAGGATCAACTACACTCACTAACACACAAACACTTTACTGTTTCCCTGTCACCTGAACAAAACATACATCATAAGAAAATACCAGAAAAGATAAGTGAACCCAATGTTATAAATCCTGTTTCTGTTCTTTAGTTTACTTTAAGTATTACTTTGTTGTTTTTATTTCAGGTCAGAAACTCTCCTGACCTGAAATGACCCAGCTTATGACTGCTGGGAGACATAATCGGTCTTTAAAGACACACGCACGCATGCAGGCGGTGCAGAAGATGAGAGGAAGTCTTGTGTTTGATCCCTGAGTTTGATCAGATTCACTTGAGATCAAACCTGTACAGCACTCTCCTGCCACAACACTTTACATTTTCTTTATTAGGTATAAAATGTTCTTACAGCTTTCCAGTTGTAGTGTGCACGTCTGCTTGTCCATTGGATATTTTGTCAGGTCCATGTTGCAAGCCACAGTGGTTGTAATCCTAAAAACAGAAGGAAGCAGCATTTTATTCAAGGAGAATGTTAAGAAAAAAGTATGTTCTTAAGTTTAGTTTTAGCTGAATTGCTTCCTGATTATTATTTGAGGATAAAACTGTCTATATAATGCAAATGTTTGCCTAACTAATATTTTTTATACTTGTTTTCTGAAATGTAAAAGCATTTGGGTAGAAATATCATGCCTTGGGGCTACTTTTCATCAAAGGGGACAGGACGATTTGTACGTATAAAAAAACAATGAATGGAGCCATGTAAAGTGAGATTTTGTTTAAAAAAAAACCCTTCCATCAGTGAGAGCATTGTAGATAAAACATGGCTGGATCTTCCAGCATAACAATGATCCCAAACACATCGCCTGGACACCCTAGGAGTGGCTACGTAAAACGCATTTGAGGGTTCTGGAATGTTCTAGCCAGTCTCTGCACCTCATTACAATAGATAATGTGTGGAGGGAGTTGAAGGTCTATGCTTTCCTGCAACAGCCCCAAAACATCACAGCTCTGGAGAAGAACTGCATGAAGAATAGACAATAATACCAGCTAAAATGTGTAAAAACCTGCTGAAAATCAACAGGAAACCTTTGACATTGACAATCAGGGTTACATTAGAAAATATTAATCTGTACTTCTGTTATTAACCAAATTATTATTTGTTGCTCCATTATACAACTAAATATAAAAATGTAATCCTACAATGTCATTTACTGGATTCTTTGTTTACATTCTGTCTCACTGCTGATATGTATCTATGATGAACGTTACAGACTTCTCATCTTTTTAAGACAGGTAACTTGCAGAATCAATGACTAAATAATACTTAGACAAACCTCAGGAAATATATGAAGAAAAACTAAACTAACCAGCATGTTGACTCATGGGCTCATTGTTCACAAGACTTAGACCAGTGGTGTCCAACTTAAATATTGAGTGGGTCAAAAGTAAAAAAAAAAATATGTATAAATTGATGTACAGGTTTATTGAGGACTTACAAATGACCTTATCCCTGAATTCGACCTGAAACAAACAAAAAGCCAGCAAAATAAACTAAACAGAAAATACATCTTTAAAATGAAAAATCACTTCTTATCCAGAACTTTCCATTGTAATTTCTAATAAAAACTTTCCCCTCTGACTATTAACTGTGAGAAAAATAGTATTAAAATAAAATAGAAGTGTATGTAACAGCGAGAAGAAAGGTAAAAAAGAAGAAGTTTGAATTAAAGCTCAGTTTATACAGCAGCTGATGAATGAAACTAGAACAGAAAAATCTTGTAAGGCAGATTCTTCCTAACACCTGTGGTGCTGAGTGGTCGACCACTGATTGAAAAGTTGAAGGTATTGCCCATGTATTTTAAGTGCTCTTGGACAAGACAACAAACCCCACATTGCTCCTGGTGGTACTAAGTTAGCACGTATCAAGGCAACAGAGAAACTATCAGATTGTGAATGCGTGAGTGCACAAGTGAATGGTACTGTAAAGGATTTTAGGTCTTAACGAAGGTAGAAAGTGTTAAATAAGTATATTTACCATTAAAAAACAACACAATACAAGGAAAATCTGTTGCATTTTTTTCACTGGGCAAGAACAGCCAAAATCTACATTCTTTTACAAAAATAAAACAATGTTCAAAACGTTCTGTAGCAGCAACAAAAAAAAAGATGCTAGCTCATTTTACTGCAAGAATGCAAACCCACAAGATTGATGGAAGGTTGTTGTTCACCTTTGTGCATATCCTGTCAGGGGTCGTCACAGTGAATCAGCTTTCACTGACCCACACATTGGGTTTGACAGAAAGTTTTACACCGGATGCCATGCCTGACACAACCCTGTATTTTGTCCGGATTGGGGACCAGCAAAAGGAGACCCAGATTCAGGCCTCCCTGTTACTAAATAGTTAGGCAGTAGCATGAAGGTCCTTGCCTTGGGACCCACACAAGCTCATCACACCCCCAAGAAACAAACCCTGATTTCCAATGCACTATTGCACCAGTCTTGAAGGCACCCAGCTGAGCCATCCAGCCACTCCCCAGGATTGACTGATGATATTTCTCATAAAGATGTGTGTGACGATTTGTTAATCATTGTAGAAGAAGCAAGGACTCAAACTTGCTGGCTTTAAATGTTGCCAGTGATGTGTTGTTTTGTAGTGTATTTGCAGTGCATGAGATATTATCAGGCAGGCCAAACATTATTAATATCCACCTCTGTAACTACTCAGCTTTTGACCACAATGACCTCAGTAATTTGTTATTTTCCACTTTTATTCCCCCCACCCCTCAGGCAAAGCAAAGAAACAATCTCCATAGTCCCCTAGCTCCAGATATTTTCCCAACCACTAGTTAGAGTCACTAATGACTTGTTACTGGCCACAGAAAAGGGACTAATCTCTATTCTGGTCCTGTTAGATCTTAGTGCAGCCTTTGACACTATAGACCACAGCATCTTACTCCAGAGACTAGAGCATGGCATAAGGATCAGAGGATCTGCCCTTCAGTGGTTTAAATCCTATTTATCTGATAGGTACCAGTTTGTTCATGTAAATGGAAATTCCTCCCATTATAGTCGAGTTAGCCACGGAGTCCCTCAGGGCTCAGTTCTAGGATCCATCCTGTTTATGCTTTACATGCTGCCTCTAGGGAATATAATCAGGAAACACGGGATTAATTTTCACTGTTATGCAGATGATACACAGTTGTATCTATCCATTAAACCCGACCAGAATGACCGCTTAGAAAAACTTAATGCCTGCATTAGTGACATAAAGATTTGGATGACAGTTAATGACCTCCTCCTAAACCCTGAAAAAACTGAGGTCATTATACTAGGCCCAAAATACCTCAGAGATACCCTACCTGTTCAGATGGTCTCCCTGGATGGTGTAAATATAGCCTCCAATCCCACAGTTAGAAACCTGGGGTGTTTATTTGACCAGGATTTATCATTTAAGGCTCACATATCACAGGCTTGTAAAACTGCATTTTTTCACCTACGCAACATTTCTAGGATTAGAAACATATTATCTAGAAGCGATGCTGAAAAACTCATCCATGCATTTGTTACATCTAGGCTGGATTACTGTAACTCTTTGCTAGCAGCGTGTCCAAAAAGTTCTTTAAAAAGTCTTCAGCTTGTTCAAAAGGCAGCAGCTAGATTGTTAGCAGGAACCAGCAGAAGAGAACACATTACTCCTGTGTTAGCTTCACTTCACTGGCTCCCAGTTCAATCTAGAATCAAGTTCAAAATCCTCCTGCTAACCTATAAGGCCTTGAATGGTATGGCCCCATCCTATATTAAAGATCTCATAGAGCCTTACCAACCAAACAGAACACTTCACTCACAAAATGCAGGATTGCTTGTGGTTCCTAGAATCTATAAAAGTACAGTTGGAGGTAGAGCCTTTAGCCACCAAGCTCCTGTTTTATGGAATAAACTCCCAGCTCATGTAAGAGAGGCAACCACAGTTTCTACATTCAAAGTTAGGCTTAAAACATTCCTCTTTGGACAGGCTTATTGCCAGGCTAGCTAGCAATCAGACATTATTTAACTTACTGCTCCTCTGCCTCACCTGCTGTGATGGGGTTTGCCGCGCTGGCTCTGCTCGCTCCTGCTCAGTCTCACCCCCCCCCCCCTCCTCTCATCTCCCTCCACCTCAAAACTTCCTCTTATTTTCCACCCTTCCCTCACACTACATACACGTTAAGAGACTCTATGTCCTATGGCACTCACTTTAATTTCAAGGGACCACCAAATCCCAACTGCACAACATTACATAACACCTTTATTTCAAGGGATCACTGGATCCCACTGCACTCACTCAGACTCCAAGGGACCCCCAAGTCCCATCTGCATTACACAACATACTCAAGTCCACAACCCCCTCTCCTTCATCTCTCTCTTTCCTTTTCTACTAACCTTCTACCTATCTCACAATAAACCCTACCCTAACCCGGGTCTGCACCCCCCCTCTCTCCACCTGCAATCTTCATTACATCACTTGCCATCTGCAATTGCTTTATTTTATTTGGTTTATCATGCCTCTGTTTGGTGCAGTGCGATTCACATGTTGTCCCTCTTTCCCACTTCCCTCCGGTGGAGTGGGAGAGATTTCTGATTCCAGGTGGATCATCTGTGCTCCTGTCCTTGGCTGTGACCTCGCCTTTGGCCCCTCCCACTCCTGTCCTTGGCTGTGACCTCGCCTCACCTGTGCTCCTGTCCTTGGCTGTGACCTCGCCTTTGGCTCTTCCCACCCCTGTCTTTGGCCGTGACCTCGCCTTGGCTCTTCTCACCCCTGTCTTTGGCCGTGACCTCGCCTGGCTCTTCCAGCAACCCCAGCTGTTACCACAACTCCTACTGGATGAAGCCCATCTGATAGACTATTCAAACATGTCTTTGTTTATTTAATACTTAGCTGTTACCTTAACTTGTAGCTGTTTATCTAGACGTGTTTGTTTATTAGACATATACTTGTTATTCAACCATGTAGTTATAGAATTAATTAAGCTCCCTTTTCTTTAATAGTTTTAGCACATCACCTGTCCGTCCGGGGTTGAGGATCTCTCCTTCAAGTGGGCAACCCTGAGGTTTCTTAGTTTTTTTTCCCCCCAAAAAAAAGATAGGGTTTGTTTTTTTTATGAGTTTTTCCTCACCGCGAAGGAGGGTGTAAGGGCAGAGATGTTTGTTCAGCTTAGTCTGTTTAACAACCAGCTATTGTTTACTTTTACATGTTTAATAATAATTTTTGCGTCTTGCAATATATTGATAATCAGTCCAATGAGACGGCTATGGCTGTGATATTGGGCTATATAAATACAATTGAATTGAATTGAATTTAATTGAACCATCTCTGTCCCTTTTCACAGCCTCAGCTCGCCATACCTCTTCCCACTGGATCTCTTTGACTGCTGAGCCTCCTCTCCTCTACATTTTCTGTCACAACAAGAGTCTTTGTTTCCCCATGTAGAAGCATCAGTCCATAAAGATGTACAGAGGGTACAGAAAGTATTCAGACCCTCTTTTTCACATTTTTCTCTCTTTGTTATATTGCAGCCATTTGCTAAAATCATTTAAGTTCATTTTTCCCTCATTAATGTGCACAGAGAACCCCATATTGACAAACACAGAATTTCTGACATTTTTGCAGATTTATTAAAAAAGAAAAACTGAAATATGGTCCTAAGTATTCAGTCCCTTTGCTGTGACACTCATATATTGAACTCAGGTGCTGTCCATTTCTTCTGACCACTTTTGGGATGGTTCTACAACTTCATTTTAGTCCAGCTTTGTTTGATTCTACTGATTGGACTTGATTAGGAAAGCAACACACCTGTCTATAGAAGACCTTACAGCTCACAGTGCATGTCAGAGCAAATGAGAATCATGAGGTCACAGGAACTGCCTTGAAGAGCTCATAGACAGAATTGTGGCAAAACACAGATCTGGCCAAGGTTACAAAAAATATCTGCTGCACTTAAGGTTCCTAAGAGCACAGTGGCCTCCATAATCTTTAAATGGAAGATGTTCGGGATGACCAGAACCCTTCCTAGAGCTGGACGTCCAGCCAAACTGAGCTATCGGGGGAGAAGAGCATTGGTGAGAGAGGTAAAGAAGAACCCAAAGATCACTGTGGCTGAGCTCCAGAGATGCAGTCAGGAGAAAGTTGTAGAAAGTCAACCATCACTGCAGCCCTCCACCAGTCGGGGCTTTATGGCAGAGTGGTCCGACAGAAGCCTCTCCTCAGTGAAAGACACATGAAAGCCTGAATGGAGTTTGCTAAAAAAAAAAACACCTGAAGGACTCCAAGATGGTGAGAAATAAGATCCTCTGGTCTGATGAGACCAAGATAAAACTTTTTGGCCTTAATTCTAATAATTCTAAGTGGTATGTGTGGAGAAAAGCAGGCACAGCTCATCACCTGTCCAATACAGTCCCAACAGTGAAGCATGGTGGTGGCAGCATCATGCTGTGGGGGTGTGACGACTGGTTGCAATGGAGGGAAAGATGAATGCGGCCAAGTACAGGGATATCCTGGACCAAAACCTTCTCCAGAGTGTTCAGGACCTCAGACTGGTCTGAAGGTTCACTTTCCAGCAAGACAATGACCCTAAACACACAGCTAAAAAAACTAAGGAGTGGCTTCACAACAACTCTGTGACTGTTCTTGAATGGTCCAGCCAGAGCCCTGACTTAAACCCAATTGAGCATCTCTGGAGAGACCTGAAAATGGCTGTTCACCAACGTTTACCATCCAACCTGACAGAACTGGAGAGGGTCTGCAAGGAGGAATGGCAGAGGATCCCCAATTTCAGGAGTGAAAAACTTGTTGCATCTTTCCCAAAAAGACTCATGGCTGGATTAGATCAAGAAGGTGCAGCTGCTAAATACTGAGCAAAGGGTCTGAATACTTAGGACCATGTGATATTTCACTTTTTTCTTTTTTAATTAATTTGCAAAAATGTCAAAAAAATCTGTTTTTTTTGTCAATATGGGGTGCTGTGTGTACATTAATGAGGAAGAAAATGAACTTATATGATTTTAGCAAATGGCTGCAATATAACAAAGAGTGCAAAATTTAAGGGTGTCTAAATACTCTCCGTACCCACTTTATATTCAGACTTTTTTTTTTTTTTGCACAGTCTTGAACAGTATTTATAAAAAGAACCAAAAACTCAAAGAAAACAATTGTTTGACAGCACATGTCAACAGTATTAATCGAAATCAGAAAAAAAAAAAAATCTGTTAGTCCTCATCCTGTAACTACTTTTTGTAGATTTGTGGCTCAACTGTAGAGCCGTATTCTTTTTTTTAAGCACAAGGAATTAGTCACTCACCCCTTGGTAGGATTTTAACTAGGAATCGACCGATATGTGTTTTTCAGGAATCCAATAATCGAAATTTGGAGTTAATATTTATTTGCAGTAAAAGTGTAAAAATAGGCGTAGAGCCAGATCGACAAACTAATCTTATAGTAAAAGGTAAGCAGCCTCCACCTTAGTGCTTCCTAACACAAGTGAAGAGAGTTTTTTATGCGCTCTCTCTTAATCACACACACATTCATTCATTCATTCATTTTCCAATCCGCTTTATCCCTTTCGGGGTCACGGGGTTGCCGGAGCCTAACCCGGCTACTCATGGGCGAAGGCAGGGTACACCCCTGGACTGGTCGCCAGTCTGTCGCAGGGGCAATCACACACACATGCTTTTCGTAATACAAGTTAGCAGAGCCGCCGCTAAGGTTTACTCTGCTCTTACGTTATTCTGCTGCTCACTGTAACATTAGTAGTAGTTGTGAGATGCAGAGTATAGGATGACACGGGAGTGGATTTCTCCCGTCCCGTCCCGCTCCCAGACTAAAACTTGAAAAATAATCCTGTCCCGTATGGCTCCTGGTAATCTGACTCCCACTCCTGTCCAACTCCCATTCAAAATAATTCCACTCCTGTCCCATTCCCATATAGTTTTGTCTTTTTTTTTTTTTGTCATTATGTAAAACATTATATGTAATTGTCATTTTAATTTGACGTTTTGGGGTTTTAATTTGCAAGGCAAATTACATTGTAATTTTTAATTATAAGATGCATTTGATGTTGCATCACCATCGCACTCAGCTCTCAAACATTTTTTTTATTCCGTCTGACTTCCCTACCAGCTTTCTGAGTCTTTCATCTTTACTCTTTTCTGAATGTCATTTTCTGAATGTCATCGAACTCGCCATGGTTGTAATACTCTTCATCGCTGCTATCGATATACGATTGCTGCACTTTAGATTTAAGCAGGAAATCAAATGATTAGAAAACTACACATTGGCTCAGCCAAACAGCTCTTAAGGGTTTCTTTGTTGCTTTTTTGAATTTATTATCAACAGCTATAAAAAATTATGCACAACAGCCTGAACAGCAGAAGACAGTTGCTTCTGACATGTAATTAATTTGCATTTAAAAATTTTAAAACATTCATTTTTTAATTATTCACTTCCATTAACACGGTAACGTTGACAGCCCTAGTCTGAAAACATCCAAGCGAACCCTGCTCTTGGACCCATCTTGGTCTGATTACATTTGCTCCCTGAGCGGGATAACTGGACCCGCTAGCCCGTAGTCACATGATGTAAACAGAGTAGGGATAATGCAACAGTTGAGCTGCAGACAAATGTAAAGCAACAATTGTTGTTTTATCAAACAGGAAAAAATGGTCCAACTCCTTTCTTGTTAGAACATTTTTTTTTTTATTTCTGAAAACGCTTCTTACACGCTTTTTGTGTCTCGTTACGCTGCACTTCCTCGCCGCTGGTCTGACATCATCCCAAAAGTCACCTTGTAGTTCCTTAACAGAATTATCTTAAAAATAATGCCATAACACTACAATGAAGAGACACAGCAACTCTGAAATGTGGTTGGATGAATAAGGGCTCTTAAAAACATATTTTAACGTGACACATATTGCTTCTCACTGTTTCCCAACAATCTTTATGTCATAAACACTTTACATTCTATCTTCATAGTCATTGTCTTGCTAGTAACCACCTTGCAGCAGGCCTCCGCTGTACCAAAGCAGCAGTAAAAACTGTTATACCTCATGTTGATACATGCATTCAAAACTGGTCAGCAAAATATAAAGTTTGAAACAGTGAGATATCCCAACAAGGATTGAAAGCGCAGGACTTCCATTACTTCTTGTTGCTTTGACCTACCCTTGTAATTCCTGGCCAATGAGCAAAGATATCTTTAGACATCTGGTTTTGTTTACAAGCTTTGTTTCGAAACAGAAACGTTCAGTTGAGGGCAGGTTGAATACAGACCAAACGCAAGGTTCAGGATTTGATCTGGACCAAATTAAGTTGACTCGGTCTGAACAAATGATTTTCCCAGTCTGAATACACGCTTAGACCAAAACTCTGTCAAGTTGCTCCCAGTACCATATAAAAATGCAGATTTCGAGGTGAGTGAGGCCATGCAGAGGCACAGCACGTCATGCACGGAGCTTCAGTCAAAATGGTAAAGGGGTAAGTTGGGCAGCAGTGTCAAGGGTCTTGCCTAGGGTCCCACCCTACATTCAGCCATTCACCCAACACATTCTCACATAGCCTTCTTTATTTTCTAGCCTAACAGAATCAAGTAATCAGCAAGCCCACCTCAGAGCATAAAGGACTGTCCCATTGGGGAAGATGCGGATCAGCCTGTTCTCCACAGTGATGTCATGTAGGAAAGATTTCTTGGAGTCAACAATAAAAGTGTCAGGAACCCAGAGGAGCTCCACCAGTCGTCCATCAAGGCTCAGGCTCTTGTTGCCCTCAAATACTAAACGTTCATCTGTCCAGCGCTGGCGGAGAAAGATGGTGGCTGTGTAGTCCTGCAGAAAGAAGACAAACAAACATGTCAATGATGTGCTGACAGGGATGTGAAATATTTGCAAAGCCAATTTTTGAACTCAACAAGAAAGATAGACTCTTTACTACTAGTTAACTCAGACCTTTTGTATAAAATGGTTGATAGTCGATCTTTTTCTGATGTGACGGTTATACAAATGTGTCACAAATCGTTACTGTAACTTCCCAGCCTCCAGTAAACGCACCACTTGATTCTCTATCACCTTCACCTGGTCCCTCCTGCTCTTATACTGCTGACTCTCACCACACCACTGCCAGATTGTCATTTGTGCCAACAGTGATTTTCCAGCCCTCGCCAAGTGTTCTAGTCTCCTGCGTTTTTAGATCCTGCCTCGTTTTCGACCACGTCTCTGCCTGAACCCCTCTGGATATTCCCGCTGGATGTTTTCTGCCTTTTTGATTCTGGACTGTTTTTGGATTACGTTTCTTGTCACGCCCTTTTGGAGATTTCTGTTTGTGTCCGGACTGTCTGCTCGGTTACTAGATCCTGGACTTACTACGGACTTCAATTTATGCTGCCCTGGATATTACTTCAAGAACTGAACTTTGAATAAAACCCCTAAAAAGACTGTCCTGATATTTTGGTCTTCTGTTGGATTTTCTAAGGGTGCATGACACAAATGTAACCAGCCTTAAAGAAAGAATACAAGCAAAGTCTTCTATGTTCGCCAGACCAACTTCACCTGGACCCCTTCTTGACGTTTGGTCTAGGGATGAGAGTCACAGGTGAGAGCCACAGAATTGCCTTCCCTTTGGCCCATGGCCCATAGAAGGGACCACAAGGAGGCAGTGCCAGGTAATTTGGGCAGCAATCGGCAGCTCAAAACTGCCCAGTCCAGCTGTCATAGGTTGAAGTTCACCCTGGTGAGTAGCTCTCTCACTGCGGTATTGTCTTACGGTCCAAATAGCAGATTACCTGGCCTTCTTGAAGTTTTTAGGAATGAACTAGAATCAATGACAGTAATACCTGGAAGGTATACTGGGAAATACTGTCTCCCTGATCTGAACCTGAGCCGTGTTTTGTTATTAAACTTCTGTCTCTGTAACAGTTTGTCTATAATGAGCACCATGTTTTAGCACAAAAGTGTCCATCAGTCCACGTGCTACTGGGGCACTCTAGGCAGGAGGTCAATGATGGACTTGGTAGTTGTGTCATCTGACCATCGACCATGTGGACACGCTTTCAACCAATCATCACCTGGAGCTGAGTTGGATTGGCTGGCAGAGGACTCAGCAGAAAGAAGTGGGCCAAATAACAAAGCTTTCCATTTAATGGTCGGCCTCAGTTTCAACCTTCACCCGTAGTCATAAGTTCTGGGTCTTATATGAAAGGATACATCCATTTTCTGAACCCATTTTGTCCCTTTTGGGGTAACTGGGCTGCCAGAGCCTAACCCGGCCACTCGTGGGCGAAGGCAGGGTATACCTAGGACAGGTCGCCAATCTGTCGCAGGGCCACAATCATGTACCCATATACACTCTAGCTAAATTTAGTGGGGAATGTGGGGAAGACAAAAAAGGTTGTGGTGAATTTTTGAAGGAACTCTGCTGACCATCAACAGCTCAACTGTGGAGAGAGTCAGAAGCACAAAATTCTTGAGGGAAGACATCATGGAGGATCTCATCTGGGCCACAAACACCAAGTTTCTCATAAAAGGTAAAACGTCTTCACTTTATTTGCCAGCTTAATAAAGCTAATCTTCCACCATCCATCGGCACAAAAGGACAAAGCACAAACATGGTCAGGAAACAGGCCAGGATCAATACACAGAAGCAAGGGCGGAGTCGAGAGAAACACAGGCAGGCAAACAAGGAGCAACACTTAGACTGAACATATGGGAGAACAATTCAAGACTACGCATAGAGTAGTGAATGGAGCAGGAATGTATGCAGCTTGGTGATGACGTGATGGGGAACAGCTGGTGAGGACAGGAACCGGTGAACAGATGCATGATGGGAGATGGAGTTCAACAGGATGACAGAGGCTGTTAGTACTCAGGTGAGAGCGCTCCCTGGTGGTCAGAGGACAAGGCTGGCTGGACCCTGACAGTTATAAACATGTTAAGAGGTCATTATTGTTGTTAACATTAGCGGAACTGACACACACCAACTACCCTGTAACATAAAAGTTAATTTGACTTATGTTCTTGTCTTCAACAGTAGTTGAAAAGTATGGAAATATTTGTGACTTACATTTTGAACTGTGTCATTTTCTTACACTGTATTTTCATAATGTTTTCTTCTTGCATTGTCTTCCTCAAACGTTCAATAAAAACAAAATGCAAAAAAACGTAAATGTTTTAGCTGAAGTGACTATGGTTCGTGTATGCGAGGTGAGCGGTGAAACAGATAGAGTTGCACATACAGATAATGTAGTGACAATGCTTGTATACAGCCATAAGAAACAAACGTGTTTCTGCATCTTAATTGGTCCGGGTTGAATCCTTTATTCTGATTGGCTGCTGGGTGTTTCGGAAGAATTTCCAGTCACAATGTCTATATGTGCAGGCTTCTTTAAAACAACCTTTTTCTTCATGAGCTGGACAAAAACAAGCATTAAGAGGAGAACTTTCTTTTTGAACTGATGCTTTATTAAACCTATTATAACGATCAGCATATATATTGCTTTCCTTTGCCACTGCAGTCGAGCAGACTGCAGACTGGCAGATCAGCAATGCATTCTCGTATTACTGAGACAACGGGCCGCATCAGGTACAAAATAGTCTGCCTTTTGTGAAAAAGCGATCTAAACCTAAAAAAAATAACAAGAATAAAGTACTAAAAATCCATTGAATATTTATTTCTTTAGTAAGTGACCGTGTTATAAGTGGGATTGTGCCCGACAAAGTGTATATTCGTTAAGGCATTAACGTTGACAGCCCAACTGTTTATCAAACTAAAGAAAATGGTTTTTTTTACTACCATTGTTTACATCTTTTTCATTGAAGTGAATTGCTACAGCAGATAATGCACAAGATGTCTTATTCCATGGTAACGTGTATGGTAAATGGCGCATACTTAAATAGTGCTTTTCTACCGTCCTTGAAGGCCCAAAGCACTTTACAGTCACAGGACCATTCACCCATTTGCCCTTTCACACACACATTCATACACTGATGGTGGCTCTGCTGCGGAACACAGGCGCCAACCAATCAGAGGCATTGTGGGGTTCATTGTCTTGCCCAAGGACACTTTGACACATGGGCGAGCGGGGCGGGAATAGAACTTGCAATCTTCCAATCAGAGGCCGACTGCCTTGCCGCACCACATGTGCAATTGTCAAGAGTAAAAACAAAAACCTTTCTATTTCAGTGGTTTTTGTGTCAAAAGACTAAACGTTCAGATATAAATCAAAAAAGAAAGTAGCATAAACACAAAACAGTGCTGTATTTTTCTAATGGGTGAAAGATTTTGCAGCTCCTACTAAGTTTTGGTCAATTAGAAACTGGCTCTTTTAGCGTTGAAGTTTGCAGACCACTGCCCTGGACGGTTCACAAGTCCATCCCAGGCGATTCACACAACCACATACACTCGCACATTCACACCTAAAAGGGAATTTAGAAACAACCACCAGGCACTCTAAATAAAGGCTTTCTTAGTCTTTATCGATAAGACACACTGTAAAGCTTTGGGACCAACATGCATAAAAAAATACCCTTTGCATGAACATCTTGTAAGTTCTGATACACAGTTAATTTTTGGTTAATGTGTGCGGTTCTTAAATGGTTTTTTTTATGCTCAGTGTTGCACATTTATTGCATGTTTGCTCTAAATCCAGTGTGGTTCTGCGATACACAACCTATCACCCCGCTAAATATCTTCACATGTAGTATAATGACATTAAAACTCAACTTGAACTTGGAAAAGTAAAAAATTGTGCTGCAAAGAGAACCCATTAAATGACCAGACCTACTCCCAAAATTTTATAGCTACTCTTAGTCACCTACTATTGCAAAAGTGCTACTGAGCAAAGCATCTTTCTCCCAACAGAACTTCTCTTGAAGTTTCTATAACTCACATTTTATATATATAAAATGTGTAACCAATAGTAGGAAACAAAGCCGAAAAACAATCTTGGAGGGGATTCATGAAACAAAAAAATAAAAATAAAAAAACTTACCATGTTGATCTCTGAGATGGTGTCAATACTGGCGATATCCAAACTCATGCCCACAGTTACAGGACCATCTAGAAGCAGGGCAGATATGTATATGTATATATATATATATATATATTGAATTAAAATCTACTATTGTTCATTTAAGTAATTAAAAGCAGTAAAACATATCGACAAACATCTTTGTGACCGTTTTTCCGTAGTCTTTGGTACTGGGCTGAATTTTCTTTGAGGGATTTTTTTTTAAATT
This sequence comes from Adrianichthys oophorus, assembly GCA_036245035.1. Taxonomy (NCBI): domain Eukaryota; kingdom Metazoa; phylum Chordata; class Actinopteri; order Beloniformes; family Adrianichthyidae; genus Adrianichthys; species Adrianichthys oophorus. The sequence continues at coordinate 108,563 of BSAI01000187.1, read as the reverse complement.
ATAGGTTAATTTTTAAAGATGTAGGGTTAGTTGGAAATGTTCTTTATTTACTACCGGTGAATAAATAAGGAATAGCTAGAATTAAGGAAAAAAAAAAAAAAAAAAAAACCTCCCAGTAACATGTATAAAACATTAACTGATTCTTAACAAGTCAATTGTAAGTAATTTAGTAACAGCTTCTTCATGATGTATTAGTAATTAATAAGGTGCAGTTAGAGCTCAATATTATACAGGTAACATTTATAACTTGCTAGTTAGAAGTCTGTTAGTTATCTACTGTCTATTTATAAGGTGCATTTATAAATCCTTGACCAACTGTAAACTATTATTTAACAAGTCATGTATAACTCAATAACTAACAGTTTAATAATGACTTGTTAACTAGCTATGACGGGTGGTTATTATAAAGTGTTACCGTGTATTTAATCAAATTTCTGTACTAATTGCTTGAGTTCTTTATTAATATCATTGCATTTAGACATAGGCCTTTTCCATGAACCACATATTTCAAAAAACTAGGAAGAGCACATAAAAGCATTGTTGACTGTATAAGAGAAATGGACTAAGTGACCCTCTACCGTGGCATTTCAAAAAACAACCCAACATCCCAAAGACTTTTACAGTGAAATAAACAGCTATTACTCATTCTATTTGTCAAATAACCATTCTACTACTTTTTTTTAAAACATGTTCTTGATAATCCTATTTTTTCATGATATTTTTGCTGTAACACAAGTAACACAAGTTACTTAAGTTATAAACAGACCAATCAGATACTTCAGTAAGAGTAAGTGGTCTTACATACTACATTCAAAGCCTTTGATTGACAGTTTCTTCCAAGTCAGCTTTAGTGGAAGAGGTGTGAAGTGTTGAAGAGATAACATGATCACTCCTGGTTGGAAAGAGTGATTGTCATGTAGGCTCAGACCAACTCAGTCAAATCACTGCCAACAGACAATTTATGGTTTTCTAAAATGGCAACTGAATTGTCTTCCTTTGGTTGGAACCTGAAACGAGTGATTGTCTATGGGGGATGTCACATCCACTCAATTAAGTCCTCTGATATTGTTGATGACGAGCACAAATCAAAAGACCAAGTTCCTTGAAAATCTTTTTTTTAACAATTAAATTCCCACTTCGATAATCGTTTGATCTATTATCAAAGCATTCCCAGTGGTTTTTTATTTATGATCATGCTGTTTTTAGGCAAAATTAAAAACTTTGTGTCGTTTTCATAAAATAATTTATGATTAAAGGTGTGTTTCTGAGTATTTTTTAATTCAATAACTTTTGGGTAAAAAATCTACACTCATAATTAAAAGATTTCTTGGAACAATTTACAAATGAAAAAAAATATATAGTTGGAGTGGAACTTGAAGCTACGTTCACACCAGGCATGAGACGCATGTTCAAGAACACACTAAACACACATTCTGGAATGTGCCCATTTAGAAAATGGTGTTCACACTGGACTGTTGCTCCTCGATACTAGCGTCTGTTTGCTAGAGGTTTGGTGCAAAATGTCAAAGCGGGGAAAATCTTGCAAATCTGGCTCCAGGTTGTTTTTTTTTCACAGCTCTATTCCGATACATGAACGACTTTGTGCCGTAGAATTCCAGTCAGGCGCAAACAGCAATTATCAATAATTCCTCCATGATCAATTTTCAAATGGTTGGCACTTCCATGAATTAAAAGGGATGCCATCCATGTGTCACTTCCATATCCAAGTCCCTGATTGGTCAAAGTTCAACCTAGTCATACTTTCAAAGGGCATTCAGTAGCCATGCATTTTGTACGTAGAGCCCAAAAACAAATGTAAAAATGTGCATAGCAGTGCATGAACTCGAAAGTTTCAAACGCGGAAGCCTGAAATGTGCATTTACCTATGCTTGCATATGTAGACTTTTCATTAGTAGTGGCTCTTTGAACACGCAATGCAGAGGCCGGAGTGAACCATACACTGTAAAAAAATTATGAATGTAGTGAGGTGTGACGTCACTCACAGAGAATGCTGAACTCCGGCTCTTGCGAAATGCAGCCAAATTGGTCTCCACTGCTTCCTGATACGTGACCTTATACGTGTCATTTTGAAACCAGTCAACAGTGATTGGTCCTAGTCAGTCTAAGTCACAGTTTTTAGGGGAACTAGAGTCTCATGAATGAGCTTGTTCGAAGTCCACACCCCTTCCACTGAAAGCGGCTTGGGAGAATCTGTCAATCAAACGTTCGAGGTGGGGCCAGCGGGCACCACATGCTTTCATTAAAGCTTCTGATTGGTCAGCTTATAACTTGAGATAAAGAAAAAAATATATTTTAAAAAATCTGGATTAGAAAGAAGGTGTTAAGAAGAAGGTATCAGAGCAAGAATTGTTATTTTGACAAATAGACTGACTGAATAAAAACGGTCTATTTCTCAATAGAAATCTATGGGATTTTGACCTTCTTGGAACCAGATGGTATTTCCTGTTTGGAACATGATAGGGGAGGGGTTGAGGTGCCCGTTGTTTTTACATTCTATGGTATGAACATAACTCCAGTGACAGAGAGTTTGACTTTTAAATTACTATAAAAGTTTTATTTTAAGACACACAAGTACATGTTTTGTACATTTGTTTTCCTGTTTTAACAACATTGGCCTCCCTCTGTCCTCATGAAGAGACCGTTTAATGACATTCAGATGGGATATAAAACTGTGTGAGCTTGTCAACAACAGTGCAGTTCTTAGTAGGTTTCCATCAGATTCACGCTGCCAGCACAGTAATAGAACACCGAGTTGTCCTACTTGATGGAAAGAACTTGTGAAGTTAGTCTTTTCTAATAAATCTCATATCTTTCATGATTTATCATTAAACTCCAGCCAAGAATGGTACTGAAGGAAGAACCCAAAAGGTGGCAAGTTATCTCAACATAAATAATGTATTGCTCAGGTAGAATAGCCAGGAAAAAATAACTTTCACAAAATATACCTAAAGGACCAGTTTTTTGTATTTTGATGATTTATTTATTTTTTTTAGCTTCATGGTTCTTTTTCTTTACTGGTTTCATCCTTTAATCTGTTGGTTTATATTCCTGGTCCTTACAGCATTACATTCCTGAGCATCCAGATGAAAGTTATCTATTTGAAAATTAAAAGTGATGATGTAGTTTTTAAAAAAGGGAAACTGATCTACAACTGCAGCACATTTTCCAAACCTGTTAGCGATGCCCGAAGCCATGTGGCCCATGAGTGATCCTTACATGTGTGAAACATAAATTATGCATCAAATACTGAAAATCTTAGAAGTATAATACCAATACATGCATGGGAGTGTTTTTCCACACTAAGTATGGCAGCGCTACAAAAAAGAAAAAAAATTAGACCAACGAGCATTTGCTATGAGGAAAGATTTAGTTAGAAAGTAAAATCATTGTTCTATTAAATTCTTTCACAGTTTACTTAGTGAAAACATAAAATGCTCCCACAATTCTAACTGCAATGAGTATATGTTTTTTTTTTTTTAGCTGAAGACTGACAGAAGAAGGAAAAACATGCTCCCCAGAATGAAGTTATGACTTTCTGCATTTCAGTGTTGCTTTATGAACTGAAGCTGATGCTGTATTTCTGTTTACAATATGTTTTAAAAGCATTAATGGTGACATGCAGACAGAGATTTACAATTTAAACTCTTCCTGTTCATGCATTTTCATGCGTGTGCTTTACTGGGGTTTGCTTACTGTCAAAGAAAGGTCTAAGGTATTTGTTGTATCCCTTCATCAGCCTCTGAATCGTAGGAGGCAGGATCTCTCCTTCCTTCATTTCTGCGCTGAGTAACGAGTTCTCCAACAACCTGGAAGATGCAGAGGAAAGCTAAAATTAAAGCTTGTTCTTCTTTCGTTTGCAGGGGAGGCTTCTCATCCTGCTCTTGTAAAACCTGTAGCAAATTCAGTGGACTGTTTTGTGAAGCATCAAAGAAAAGGTTAGAAAAATTCAACCTTAGTGGCATGTCCTGAAGACACTGAGGAGAAAGAAAATCATATTGTTGCTGATAACTGTGCATATGTGTTTGCATTTGGCTTTAAATTTGCTTCAGAAAACAGAGAGCTTGCTCTGCAGGGACAATACTCCAGGGAGCTGCAGTGATGTAAGAGAGGCTCAAAGCAGGCAGAGCAGGCCATGTGCAGAGCCTGATGAGCAGTTGTCTCATGCACTGGCAAAAGTCCTCCATGTCACCTGTTTGTCAAGGGAAAACTCCCCCAAAATACTCTGATTTTTATTTGAATGCAATTTTTTTCAGCACACAAACATGGATGATATCTGAGGCGGAGGGGCACATGATGGAGGAAGACACTGAATCTTTGCAAAAAAAAAAGAACAATTTCAAAATAATTCCTTATCCTCAAATTTTATGGAAATATTTCAGTCAACATAAAAAACAAACAGAATGAAATAAAAACTGTGCCATCTGTTGGCTGCCACTAATTACCAGAATATGTCATTTATCAGCAGCACTGAAAAGAAGCCCAATGCTTTCAGACATCATCACCTCATTATAACCGCTTATTGCTGTGCTTTTCATTTTTCATTATAAAAATCCAAAACTATAATCATTGTCCTTAAACATGTAGTACCTAAAGCTACATCCTATCAGCTTAGTTTACTTTTTTCCCATTTTTTCATATTTGAAAACATAACATGAAGAGAGAAAGATTTTCCATTAAAGACTGTAGAACAGAAATCAGTCTGCTTTCCCTGTAGTTGAAAAATGAGTACATTAGCTACTTACAAAAAGCTGTCTTCTGCATTTTTTAATTGCACTCAGGTCCTCCTCACATCTTGAAATGTGCTTACAGATCACTGTGATTAGACCCACTATTAAATCTATTATTGCACACGATGCATCAAATCTTCAGCTCATTTCAAGACTTTCATTACAGTGGCACTCCTTCCCTAATAGCTAATTTAAACTCTATTAAATACAATCAGAGTATATCAAATTAAAGAGCAAAAACAGTGTTTATTGCACCAACCTCACAGAGTTCTCCTTCAGACATGAAGGCTCAGGTTTGTGGCAATTTTCTACACTTGCAGCAATAACAATAATATAGTTAAAGTTTCATTAGTTGTCACATATCTGGGTGCAAAATTGTCTCTTTGCATTTGACTCCTCCCCTCAGAGAGCAGTGGGCTGCAGTCACAGCTGCATTTGGTGGATTAACCCTCAATCCAACCCCTTCATACAGTGTCAGGCAGAAAGACATGAGTCCCATTTTCAGAGGTTTTGGTGTAACTCAACATTGGTTCAAAACCCACAACCTCCCAGTCTTACGATGGATACTCTTTCTTTTTAAAACTTTTTCTGATTGATTTCTTATTTCCTTTTGTGAACTTCATAACAAGAAATTAAAATAGTATAGAAAAACCACAACACAGCAAACAAAAGCCTGTTTTTCCACAGCAGCCTCATTCATACATATGTGTCTCTGTCCTTAAAACGTTTGCTCTGCTACCCCCCAATGGTTCAACAAACTTCCGTAATATAACAGTTTAGAGCAGGAAATCACAGTCAACTATAAAATTCACTAATATCTACCTGAATGGCAAAAAAAAAAAAAACCTTAAGGCAGCTTGATCTCTTCCACTGAGAATATCTGGCACAAGCAGAATTTGTTTTGACATTTTTACTGTAAAGAGAAACAAAAGGCTTTACATTCTGGAGGCCTAGATTCTAAAGTTCATTAATTTTGCCACCAGGGGCTCACTTTATTTTGCAGTTTAGTCGAGAAGCACGTTGGGGAAAAAGCTCAAGCAAAACACTGCTTTCATATTCTCTGTCATCTAGCTGTGCGATAAAGTCATTTTCCCACCTCACTCACATCCGTCTCTGTCTCACAGCAACACAGCATTTAAAAATGTATGTCCTGCAGCATCAAGCCCAAGAGAAATCCCTGAACCCATCAAGTATCAAATTTAAACTGTAGATGTTTAGCAGCTTTTCCTGCTACTTAAAATTCATCTCAGAGTTATTGTAACGTCATTGTAACCAGCTCAGGTGTTTGGATGATTTACTGCTCTACACACATACAGTATCCTTAAACAGACCTGGAGCATCCATTCCTGTTTCTGTCACACTACACATAGCAGGCTAACCTTTCAGAAGGCTCACAGAGTCAATCCCTAACTTTCTGTCTACACAATGTGTGCCTCGGAACAGTCTGCAACTGTCTTTTCTTCTCAACATCTGCCTCAGGCTACAGCTAAAATTTAGTTCAGTCTGTAATACGCAACACAAATGAGAGGATGTTGCAGGGCTACACACTGCCTGGTCCTCTCACACACAGTCTACTTCAAACGTTGCCATGGCAACACACCTAAGCAACCATAAAAAGTCATCTCAATCCTCTGCCAACAACAGTATAAGATTATCATGCAATTATCTTACTTACCACTTGCTTGTGTACGACAATGAGTGTTGTAAGTCTCGTACTCAGAAGATGGCACAGTTACTTTATGTTAGCTCTGGGAGCCTTTTACTTTGGAAGGCACTGGAAAGAAATACGGCAGAAACCCCACCACTGGAAAAATGAAGAAATCAGACCAACTACTTTTATCCTTGAGCTTGTGGCATAACTGGAGCCTTATTAAATCCACCTGTTTTGAACTGAATCCACCCATCCTGATAAAATCACAGCCCCCTGGCTACTTTCAAAGGCACTTGACTTTCCAGGCAAACTGCTACATTTGCAACCAAACAACTATCCAACATAGGCATGAGGTTTCATCTACATCATCTAGTTCTCAAACTTTCTGATGTTTTAAATCTTCTGGGATCATTCATTTCCAGAAAAAGATCACCCGCTTCTTATCTCCAGTAAATCCCACCTGAACCAACTAGAGAACTGACTTTTATATCTATGCTCACTGTCCCTCCACTTACTGTTTCTCATTAAGTGAGTCAGGTGAGGTTCAGAGGTAGAGGCTGTTCAATTTCATGCTACCACAACTTCTTGTAGAAGTGTGCCTGGGCAACACTGGACACTCAATTCTTCTGCACTTCGGAGTGTATGTGTTTCAATACGTGCTTCAAGTAGACAAAAAATTATCTGAGTTCCCACAAGTATAAAGTAGTGCCCAAGTGAGTTTCAGACTGTTTTGTCTCCTTGCTGCAAATAAAATGACAAGCTTCTTAAAATAGGTCCAAGAACTGTAAAAATCCAGCGGGCCTCTTTAGACCGAATATGATTTCTCATCAACCACCTATTTACTCTTCCTGCCCGGTCCATTTGATTTCCCTTAACTCCACCCCAATTTTCTCTCCTTTATCCTTTTATCCTCACTCATTTTATTCATCTCTTCATGTACCCCTCTACCATCCTCCCTCAATCTCCAAATCCCATTTCTAAACCCCAGATTGCTCTATTCCTGCCCCTTCCCACCACAAGCTACTTCATGATATCTGCTTGATCTTATTAAATCATAGTTTTTTTTATCATTATTAGTGAGATAATTAATATTAACATGACCATTTTTTCAATTACTTCTTTCTCCCTAAATAACACTGAAAGGTACAATGGAGAATTATGTTTAAGAAAAATGTTCAGCCAGAGCATTCAGCCTGTTTCACCTGACGGTGTCAAATTGGCTTAGACAGTGGGATGACTCTCCCAGCAGAATATTGCTCTGCTGCATAGAGTTTCACTCACATAGCTGGAAGCCTGTTGTTTCAGCTGGCAGGAACCTTGAATAGTAAAGCCATGTTAGTAATGGTACTGACAGCACTCCTCTTCTAGCATGCTACATTATCAATCTGGGTCACCCGTGCGACCCTGTTTTACCCACACAAACTGCTTTGCATAAGTTAATGTGTTTGTTTATTTGCACAACCACAAAAGTATGTCAGCTGTAACAGATTGACTGAAGGTGAAACATTACATTTTTGACGGAGAGAAAGATCAATAAGATGACAAAATAGGATGAAAGAGAGCAACATATCAAGAAAACCTAATGATGGCAACACACACAGTTTTGTCTTTGGTGCTCCTGAGAGTGTTAGAAAGCGTCTTTGAGCAGAATGTTTATGAAGGCCCCTCATTCCTTCAGTCTCTTCACATCCCCAGGCTGCGTTTGGCTGTCTAAACCTTCAGGTGCAGGCAGGAATGAGACTGAACTCTCAAACTTGCCAAACAGTCACTATCCACTGGGCTCTGACAATGCAAAAAAAAAGTAGCTCTACGGAGTCTTCCAAGAACCACCATAGTCATTAATATGGAAAATTTCTCTGATTTCTCAAGCAGTATGGTCATGAGATTCAGAGCCTTGGTGCAATGGAGTCAACTTGAAAAACACAAACATAAACAAGATTTCCTTTTAGTTATGTAAAGCACTTCCCTTCAGTCCCTAGACGACAGAATGGTGAGGTATTTCCCAAAATATACATTGACAAACACAGCGTATCTGCCCACAAAGCTGAATATCATTAATAACAAGATGACACAGTCACTGCCCAAACTGAGAAGAGCACCTGGAGTTTCCAAAAAGAAGCTTTTCCAGGAAGAAAAGTTTTTGTTTTTCCGTTATACTCTTTCAAAGCATAAATGCATACTCAATTTTTTAAAGTATTAGAAGTTGTTAGCAACATTAGTAGCATTAACAGTATTAGAAGCAGTATTAGCTTATCTTATGTAAGCTTATGTAGCTTATGTGCACTTTTGGGCATTAAGGTGAACTGGAACCATGACAGATGTGAAGGTGGAAGTTCTTAAAAAAAATCTGCACATGTTCACATTGTATCAAACAGGCACAGTTCAACCAACTGTAGGATCCACAACAGTCTCACCTCACAGCAAGAAGGCCCAGATCTGGGTGGGATCTTTCTGTAGAGAGTATAAATGTCTTCCCAGTGCATGTGTGGATTTTCTACCACAAAAAATACTTTGTAGATTGGTTGATGATGTTATATTTTTCTTAGTTTTGTACTGTATTTCTATTTACATTTTTTATTTCGTCTTTTACCTCTGTTTTATATTCTTATGTGTAGTCTTGTCCCTTTGAAATCTGTATTATTTCTAGTGATGTATATCGATTAAAAAATGTAGTCAATCAGACTTTTAGGTTGTGATTAATCACAATGTTTTACTAGGTAAATTTTACACGACAATATGTGGCTTTCGAGCAAAAAAAAGGCCAGAGAGAAATTTTTTACTTCATTTCTGAAATGTTTATTGACTGAAATGTTTAAATATATAAAGTGTTAACTCAGAAGTTTCATTTGTGTGCACAAAACACATCAACAGTAACAGAAGCAGAACTGTAAAAGCTTTAATGTCTGCAGTATTACTCCAAGAAAACAAAGATGCTGATATACAGCCATAAGAAACAAACATTGTGTTTCTGCACTTTAAATTGTTCGAGTGAGTATTCTATTCTGATTGGCTGCTGGGTGTTCCTGAAGAAGTTCTGGTCACAATGTCTATATGTGCAGGTTTCTTCAAAACAAATATTTTCTTCATGATCTGGACAAAACCAGCGATAAGAAGTAAACTTTCTCTCTTAACAGATGCTTAATTGAACCAGTCGTGATGATTAGCACATACATATATATACATCGCTTTCCTTTGCGGCTGCAGTAAAGGTCTGCGACAACAGGTCAAATTACATATCAGATAGTCCGCCTTTTTTGAAAAAGTAATCTAAACCTACTGAAAATGTGATTGAATATTTATTTATTTTGTAAGTAAATGTGTTACAAGCAAGATAGTACCTGACAAAGTGTGTACTCAGAATATAACGCATGCCGCTGAAGCCTGAACCTGGCGGAAGACGGTTGCTTCGTGCTACCACTGGGTAGGAAAAGAGCTCACAAAAACAACACAAAAATGAAATTTATATTTCGTTAAAAAAGAATGTTCTTTAGTGTGCCAAAGGTAATATTATTGTCATATATAGAGAGAGATATAGTTGACTCTGAAAGCATTAAGAAAAGCCTGGTATAGGCATTTTAATGTTCATTAAAAACCCACTTTAATGAAAATTGTGTTTTTGGTGTTTTTAACATGTTCGTGTGCCATATATAAAGAACATTAAAATTAAAATTGAGGTTTTTGTGTTTTTTTTTTTTAATTCAAACTATGGTAAGTCAGGAGCAGACAAAAAAGATGAAGTTGGCAAAAGCTTGAAGTTATGTAAAAATCACAATAGGCAGGCCCAAAGCTCCCTGCTTTGCTCCATTCTGAAGAATCCACCTGTAGACAAATAGATCCATGTATGTCTTTGTTTTCCTCGTCTGAGCTGGAGTATCAGCTCACCATTTTTGTTGCACCGCTAATTGTGTGAATGTTGCATAGTGATTCTCCTACTTTCTTCTGTCAGTTTTTTGGCACGTAAAAACTCTTTCATACTTTCAGCGATTTCAGCAATCTTGGTTCAGCTTGTTCAGGACATTACTGCTCGTACATTTGGTTTTAAATAATTTAATTTTACAGTTTGTAAGATTTTACACAATTTTAGTAAATTTTTAGCTCCATTCAGAATGAATGGGAAATGTTTCAAATCTTTCAAAAACTTTGTGCACTTTTGAAACTTAGCAATATTGGTATTAAAACGTTCAGCACGTTGAGGACATTCATTATCGTACTTTTGGTATTCATACCTTTCTACAATCTACTGAGGTTTTTTTAGGCTAATTCTATGATAAGCTAATATTTTAGCAACATGCAAACTTTTTTTTCTAATTTGGCATAAAATGAGGATTTTTGGGGTAATTCTGACTTAAGTTAATATTTTATAAACAAGCAAATTTTGTTTTTTTTAATTTGGCATATATTGAGGGCTAATTCTGAGTTAAGCTAATATTTTAACAAAATGCTAGCTTTTTTTTGGCTAATTTAGCATATACTGAGGTTTTTAGGGCTAATTTGGAGTTAAGCTAGTATTCTACCAACGTTCGAGCTTTTTTGGCTAATTTTAGCATCTACTGAGGTTTTTTAGGCTAGTTTGGAGTTATGTTGGTATTTTAGCAACGTGCTAGCTTTTTTTTGTGGCTACTTTAGCATCTACTGAGCATTTTTACGCTAATTTGGAGTTAAGCTAGTATTTTAGCAATGTGATAACTTTTTTTCTAATTTGGCATATAATGAAGTTCTTTCAGGCAGCACAGTGGCGCAGTGGTTAGCGCTTTTGCCTCAAAGCAAGAAGGTTCCCAGTTCAAGTCCTGGCTGGGGGACTTGAAACATTGTTTGGGAGACCTTTCTGCGTGGAGTTTGCATGTTCTCCCTGTGCATACGTGGGTTTTCATAGGTTAATTGGTCACTCTAAACTGCCTCTGGTGTGGATGTGAGTGTGCATGGGTGTGTGATTGTGGTCCCTGCGACAGACTGGCGACCAGTCCAGGGGTGTCCTCTGCCTTCACCCATCAGTAGCTTGGTTAGGCTCCGGCAGCTCTGTGGCGTTAAGCTAGTTGTTTATCAACATGCTAGGTTTTATGACTAATTTATCATCTACTGAGGTTATTTAGGCTAATTAGAAGTTAAGCAAATAAGTTAGCAATGTGCTGGCTTTTTTTGTTATTTTTGGATCTACTGTGGTTTATTGGGCTAATTTGGAGTTCATTGTGTACTTTTTGCATTTTTTGCAACTTTAAGTCCTTTAGCAACTTTAGCATTATCCAAATAGCTTTAGCATTTTCAGCAAACAGCTTCAGCTTATTCAGCAACCAAATTCAGAAAACAGCATTCACACTGGCATCACAGGTAATGCAACTTTTCCAGTGTTAGTTTGGGGTTGTAAGGGGCTCTAAGCTAGCAGGAAAGAGTGTGAACAAAGGGTTGATCGGATATGTTGGGAGCGGAGGCCAACTCCACACCAACAGTCTGACCCACAACTCAGAAGTAAATGTGTAATAAACTCCTTCTGCTCTGCAGAAACTTTGTCCTAGTAAATGACACAGGTTTGTTTTTTTTTTGTTTTTTTTTTATTTTATTTTGACAAAAAATTGAATCATCGTAAAATAAAAGACAACTGGGAAAAAAATTGTTTTAAAGATGATCAAAGTGGGACTTTAATATGCATTGTCTCTTTCTAATTAAATCAATGTTCAATTGATACAAAATTGTCCTGAGGTGTAAATGTGAAAGTACGTGACTGTGTGGCCCTGATAGCCTGATGGAGACTGATGGGTAAATGATGAATATAAACGGTGGATCAACTTTTTAAAAAGCTGTCTCTGAATGTGGGCTGGAAATTATTTAATTCTAGATAACACTGGACATGCAAAGATAGAAGATAGGATGTGACATTTTAAAATTAATCAATGAAATGTAAGGTTTAGCTACATTGCCTTCTGATATATTGTTGTAAGTCCACATAAAATATGAAAATGCAAATGTACTACATTTAAGAGGGGATAAACTCTTTCATTGAATAATTTTTGTTATTGTATTTGTTAACATATGTGACGTATATGTTACTGTATGAACGAGTCACTGCAGAACTAGGACTGAATAGAATGGCAAGGTGTGTTGAGAGTACAGCTGGGAGTTTCTTAGCAATTTTCACTGAAAGGACATCAACTGCAGGAACAAGTTTGCTGTCTGGAGCTATAGACAATCAGCAAGAGGAATTCCTATTTTGGATTTTGTAGCAGTTACTTTAAAGGTTAGTTGTCTCGATCTGGTGCTGTATCTGTTGGAACGAATGGAAGACACTCATCACAGGTTTTTGATGGCTGTCTTGGAACTGGGAAAGCTTGTGCTTGGTAAACTATCATGGGTTATTTTAGTTTGTTTTTCCTTAATCTTTTTGTGCAATAATAGACAGATTTGTAAAATTGTAAACATAGTCAAGGAATGCCTTCTTTGCATTTCTCAGGGGGGTACAGGAAAGCCCCCTAACAGAGGACTTTGTTGTTCCCCCAGGGACTTTAACGCCCATGTGGCACCTGGAGGGTTGTCATGGGAAAAAAGGGTTCGTAAGAGGTTACACATTTTCATTGTTCATGTCAGTTCATGTGTATTTTGTGGATTTGGAGAAGGCGTTCAAGGCGCCCTAAGTAGTTCCTCTGACCCCAACCACAACCAGGTTGTGACAGAGCAGCACCGTCCCTCTGTCTGAGCGGAGTGCATTGAGCACATCCACGCACACCTACATGCCAGCGCGCATATCCATTTCATAAACAAACTCTGCCGTTTTTAAACCATAATTCCTTGCTCATCATTCCCCATTTCATGTCGTTTTGACCTTGGCTGCACACTTTGTCATCACTAGTTCTCCGCATATACACACATACATAATTAATTAACCGCAGCCTTGCAGCACGTTGTCTTAGCCACGCCCCCACCTTCCCCCTCCTTCACTGACAGCCAAACCGAGGGGTTTGTTTTTCCTGTTTATATAATTTTGAAGTAAGTTTTGAGACTGCTGTTTTTAATACTTGAACATTCCACTGCTTCTCTTGCACACTTGTCTGATTTTGCACATCTTCTTATCCATTGCGCATCGTCCACATGGCAGAAAACCGTACCTGAAAGCTCATTGTACCAAGTACAATAAAGTAATGACAATAAAGGTGTTCTTTTCTTTTCTATTCTATTTTAAAAATAAATTCCAGCAGGCCTGAGCAGACTGCTTTCCCATCCCATCTCATCTCTCGGTAGCCAGCATAGCGAGTGTGTTGGGTCCAGCTCCTAAGGTCTCGAAAGGACTGTCTAGAGTGTACCCGCCTTCGTCCAACAGCAGCAGACTGGACGGGCTCCGGAAACCTCGCTGCCTTGAAAGGGTTTTTTATTTATTTTATGTAATCTATACTTAACCAGGTGGAACCCTTTGAGATCAGGATCTCTTTAGCAAAGGTGACCTGGCCAGGTCGTCAGCAGCACATGTTTCAAAATTAAAAAAGTAAAATGAGCAGTGAATTAGGAATATGTACAATGAAAGTTATGACATTTCGGAGTGACAAATTGATAGGGCAGGTCAATAGATCTAAACTAAATATGTGGGGTAAGAAAATGAATCAAGTTCAGGAAAACTAAGGATTGATCCACTATAAACACCAGGAAATCGGTTTGCTCCTTTTCTTTCTGCAGCCGTCTCCGCTCTTTTACCGATCTGCTTGCGCCATTCTCAGACACGTTTAGGATTCACGCAAAAATTCGGTGCAGATTCCTCACCAGAATGTTCTTTGGCATATTCCACCAAAAAATTTTAAACAGAATGAAATGAGCCATGCTGCACTGGCTTACAAGCTCACAACATGAACGCCACAGACACCCAACCCCCACCCTCTTCCTGACTGAGTAAGCAGAACACGCATGGGGGTGGGGGGATGGGGTCTTAAAGGAGCCTGGCCACTATTAGAGACCAGCGTCTAATACAACTAACACCTGTTAGACACTGCATTTATTAGGTGACTTGCGTCTCGTAAAATATACGGTAATCCAGGAATCATTGCTACAAATTGCAGCTCAAGCAGCTTATTATCGAAATGTACGTAAAACATTTCATTAATTGTTGTTGCACGATACACAGTGTAATACTCATTAGTTGTTATTAAAAGAGCTTTGATTATGTCACCACATTCAAGTTCACACACAAAAACATATTTGGAACTATTCAAACACAAGTTAATCTTTATCTCCTTTTATCATCATGATGTGAAATTAGAGTTTCTTTAAACATTTTCTTGAACTTTTGGATGTTTGAACATTGTTTGAGCTCATTACTTAACCCATTCCAAAGATTAGAGCTACACACCGACAGACATTCAAACTTTTTGAAGTAAAAAGAGAGGATGTAGTGAACTTTTAAAAGTATTAATTCAGATTTCTATACAATAGGTGAAATATGGTAATATTAAGGAGCACTATAATAAGTATCTACAGTTGCATTTTATTCATTCATTAATTTTCCAATCCGCTTTTTCCCTTTCGGGGTCACGGGGATGCCGGAGCCTAACCCGGCTACTCATGGGCGAAGGCAGGGGACACCCGTGGGCTGGTCGCCAGTCTGTCGCAGGGGCCACAATCACACACCCATGCACACTCACATTCACACCTATGGACAATTTAGAGCAACCAATTAACCTATGAACCATGTTTTTGGACGATGGGAGGAAGCCGGAGTACCCGGAGAAAACCCACTCATGCACGGGGAGAACATGCAAACTCCACACAGAAAGGTCCCCCAGCCAGGACTTGAACCGGGAACCTTCTTGCTGTGAGGCAGGAGCGCTAACCACTGCGTCACCGTGCAGCCCTAGTTGTAAAAAAATAAAAATAAAAATAAAAATTAAAAAACTGTTGTATTTTAATATATATTTATATTTTTTTAAGATTGGTGTACTTTTTGAAACTTTAGTTTGTATGTGTCTGCACTTCCAACTTAATTTGTTATCAATAACAATCCCTAAGAATTTGATTTCTGTGACGCTTTCAATGAAGACATTTTTATTTTAAGTGAGAGCTCTGTATTGGCATTGTAATTACCAAAAAATATCACTTTGGTTTTGTCAAGGTTCAAAGATAGTTTGTTGTTTTCCATCCATGAGTTTATATTGTTCAACTCTGTGTTCACCACATGGATAAGTTCCATTTGGTTGTCTGTAGAATAAAATATATTTGTGTCGTCAGCAAATAAAATAAGTTTTAAAAGTTTTGAAACATTGAATATATCATTTATGTAAATATTGAATTGCAGTGGGCCCAGAACTGATCCTTGTGGAACACCACTACTTATCTCATTGGCCTCTGATGTAAATTCATTAATCTGGACAAAGTGTTTTCTTCCCATAGCTTTTGACCCAACTTAGTGCTAGTCTTCTTATCCCATACACTTCCAGTTTATCAAGTATGTCATGATTGAGAGTGTGAAATGCTTTTTTTAAGTCAATGAAGATTCCAGCTGCAAATTTCTTTTGGTCCAGAGCATTTGTTATTTCCTCCACAGCATCAATGATAGCCATTGAGGTTGATCTGTTTCCTCTAAAACCATTTTGGTTTTCATTTATAATGTTGTTTTTCTATGAATTTAGCTAATTTATCATTGAACATCTTTTCTACATTTTTTAAGAATTGTGGAAAGAGAGAAATAGGTCTATGGTTTGTAAACAGGTGTTTGTTTCCGCTCCTATAAATAGGAATCACTTTTGCAATTTCCATTTGGTTTGGGACTTTCCCAGTTTGTAGTGATAAGTTACATATGAATGTTAGAGGCTTAAAGATACTGTTAATTACCTTTTTTTTTACCACTGTCATATCTATATCATTTCAATCTACTGAGTTTTTAATCTTTAATTTGTTAACAATCGATATCAGCTCATTTTCATCTACACCAGATCGAAGGATTAAGCGTGGGATCCTTGCGATGGTGGAATATTTTCTTTGCTGGTTTTGCACTTGGGAATTTCCGCTGCCAACTCTGGACCCACGTTTACAAAATAGTTGTCAAGGCCATTTTCTACTTCATATAATAGTTTTGACCCTTCTCATGTGTAAAGTCTTCTGTGTATGTTCACATTTTTTGTCTGACTTTGTGCTTGCTGGTTTCCAGGTCAACTGGTCTGGCAACAACTAACTTTTTTTCTTCTGTCCAATAACAGATGCTTCAGATATTTAGTGCTCATCCATTTTCGGCCTGTTTTCTCATTGCTGCAGTTAGGTTCCTACCTTAAACATCTCATGATTGATGTACCTGTGTTTTTGTCTCTTTTTTGCCCTCTTAGACCCCACCTGGTTACAAGATGTGGTTATGCTGGGGGTTTCTTCCTAATCTTCCATTTAGGTTGAGTTTATCTCTTCCCCAGAACCCTTTTCTTGCTCAGGACAGAGAGAGAAATTTTCACACAAAATACAGCAGGCCTAACCAATGGTCTTTTTAGCTTCAGTCTTATGACAAAGTCTCTCTCCACAGATCTGACAATCTGCCTGCTTCCTCCTCCCAGTCTCCAAAACACACAAGGCGTGGGTCCAAGCAGCCCCGGCACATTTCACAACCAATTAATTCAGCTGAGCATAACCCCTGCAGCGAGCTGAGTAACACTCTCAGTGGACCCTTTCCTCCCTCCAATTCAGCAGTGTGCTCCACTCCAACACACTTCCCACTCTTACTCCTTATTTCATTGATTCCAGTTGTTTCTCCCTCCCCAGGCCCTGTAAACTTGCCCTCCATGTATTACACAAATATTGAAGCCACAATTTAATGCTTAGTGTCAAGGCCTTCATACTCCCAGCCAGCAGCAAATAAGTTATGGAAGTAGACTCTAGCAAAATTAAGATTCACAAAGCACTGAAAATCTTTTTTTCACATAACCTTATCGTGCCATGAGACAGTCCTTCATTGTGTGCATATTCTGTATGTCAAGTAAACTTCCTGGTCAAGTTTCATGAGGTTTAGTCGAGAAGAAGAAGATTTTGCGCTCTAACAAGGGCCCTTTAGCATCTAGCAATATTTTTCCCTGCTTATGTCATCAGTATAATAGCCCGATGCATTTTACCATCCTTATATGATGTGCTAAATGGTACACATGTCCTCAGGGGGTTGTTTCAAACTGTGTGAATTATATCGTCATCATCAACAAACCCTCACTCAGCAAGGCTTCAAGGTCCAACGGTCAGGCCTTTTAACCTCAAGAAATATTTGGCAATTGTATCTGCTTTATTAGAATGTTTTGCCAACAATTTGATTAAGATCATGTTTTGTGGTTGTCAATACTATTCATAGTCGATATTGGTTCATTTTAAAGGATTCAATTGTTTCTGATTCACTGAGCTAAAATGGATCCAGGATATCTTCAGCCAAAACTTCAACCAGTGTGACTCAGAGATAAATATCTGAGTCACTGAACAGTGCAGCTGAAGTTTTCCAGATTCCTTGTATTCCTTCAAGATAATCAAGTGTAAATGAAATCTGTGTACAAACAAACAAGTAAACAAGAATAAATGTCAAATCCATTCACATTTGAGTTTGATAAAGTTTAGCCCATTGTTGTTTTCCACATCAGAATAATCCAAAGGAACATTATTAGAACATTCTACCACACTGTATGCTCACGTCTTTGAGAAAATCTGTTTCCACACATTGGCCTGGAATGATGGTTGATCAGTTTTGCTGCATCACACATGTGTTGTGATGGTACTTGACTGTTTTTACATCAAAGTAAAATAAACCTATCATGCCTCAGTCCAAACTGTATTTTCCAATTTTAAATGATTTGTCTCATTTTGAAATGATTTTATATTGAAAGGATTGATTTTATACGATTAAATTAACAACTTGCCTCAGACAGATCGATCTGGTTGGATTCATCGTTAAACCCCTTCTAGAATGTAATAGGAGACACCATGGAAATAGGCTTGTTTTCTCTCCACAAAGGGCTGCATTTACAGGTACCGTTGTGTTTCTTTCACCGTAGATCATGAGTGAGCAGACGCATTCATCCTGGCTGCAAACTGCAGCAATGCTGCAAACATTAATTCAATAGTCCAGGTGTTCTGGAAATCTTGGATGGCTCGGCTGTCCAGACCAATGAATGTATTCTGTTCCTTATTTGCAGAGATTCCTCTTTTTATTTTTAGTGAAATGGTATTTTGGACGAGTGACTTTTGGTCTAGTTTTAAAAATGATTCTCTCACCAGGGACTGATAGGGTTTCCTTAGACTTATTCCAGGCTCTAAATGGGAGAGGCAAGAAACCAGGCTATACAGCAAGTCCTAAGCTCACTTTGCAGGCTTGTATGGATAAAAGCAACAGTTTCTGACTTTTATGCTATCCAAGACAGCTCTCTAAGCCCCTCCACATGGGAGAGTAGAAGAACTCCCTTCCATCAAATGTTGAACATTTGCTGTCTTCTAAAGCCTCCTGCACTTTTCTGAAGTGTCAGAAAATATGACATAAGAAACATTTGACTTTGCTTCAGTGTAGGGGGCAGATGCAGAAAATCTATTTAAAGTAAAAAGGTAAGAGTAAAAATGTGCCTTGTTTTCTTTTTCAAAGACCTGTGCAACTCAAGTTATTGCACACAGTAGTAAAAAAAACAGCAATGAAGGTGAATGATTTTCAAGGATGTGATGCAGATGATAAGTAAAATGGAAAAAAGTGAAATGGGTCCTTATAGTCTGACTTCAGAATCCACAAATAGTAAAAAAAAAGAAAAAAAGAACTCCTGACCAGGGGATTAAACATTAAAACTTGCAGCAAATGATCCTAACAGAGATAAAAGCAGGAAAAGCAGAGAGCCAGAAAACACAAACATGTTTAAAAAGCTTTTTCATCACCAGGGCAGCCATCTTTCAGTGACTTTTCAGCACAGTTGCATTTATTTACCCACAGAATAAGCTTCAAAGAGCTTTGCACATGAGTGCCTATTAAATGACCAAAGGTAAACAGGAAAAAGATAGAAAAACAGTTGTGTGCGTGTGTGTGTCCGCAGGTCTCCGACACCGACAGGACGTTTATGTTCAGATGACACTTAAGATGCTTTCACACTGAACCAGAGTGTGCGTCTGTTACAGTCTGGTTCATTAGTCAAGTCTTAAAGCTTGTCTAAACTCTGGTGCACACTAAACCCTGACGTGCCTGAAAACGAGTCTCACCTGCAACTGAAATCTGCTGCGATTCAGCAGCAAAGCATTGCGAGCACAGAGAATGGAATCTACATGTAAAGAGACAATCTCTCTAGCCCTAACCCTATAAAATTGCAGAAAAGTTGACAAAGGTCCTGCATTTCATGCTGTCAGGGGATGTTGGTGATTACCAATATAAAATTATTTTTTCTTTATTCTTCTAAAAGGAGCAGCTGCTGGAGTAGGATGTTTCCAGGTGATTTGGGATGCTCATTGTGAAGGTAAACCAAATCAAGTAAGGGAGGGATTTTTTTATTGACATGCTCTGATCAGTCAAACCAAGTCCTCTTCTGATGTGGAAAATCCCCACCATCTTGGTTTATTTTATTGACATTGGATGATAGACATCAAATGTCGGCAGAGCAGCTCATCTGATGCCTCTGTGTATAGGAGCTTCAATCAAGCAATATAAATATTTTAGGGTCGGAAGAAGTTCAATTTAGAATATGAAAGAAATGACAATTCATTCTTTTTTATATAAAAATCAATGACATTTAAATTGTAAGGGTTCTTGGTACCCTATGTTGAATTAAAATGCATTTTACAACTGTCAATTTGAAATAAAAAGGACATTTCACTCCTCTGTTAGTTTTTAAATTCATTTTAAGGTAACTTTGCTTTGCGTTTTAATATGTTTTAATATGTTTTTATGTATCAAAATTCAAAAGAAATGGCATAACAAGTAAAAAGACAAGTTAAAATAAAGCAAAAACCATAGTAATTACATCCTTATTCGACGTATTTCTCCCTGATTCAAAGAAGATAATTAATGTTGGCATATTTCTCATTTTATATTTTCTTTTTGGTGGTAAAGTAGCTGTTTCATAAAGCTTTATTTGTTTTTGGATTCATTACTTACAACACTTGAATTTGATGTACCAAAATTAATCTGAAGTAATTTTCTTTTTCACACATTGCCTATAAAGTTCTAA